>JANPWX010000278.1:604708-627084 GCA_024734555.1 Trochalopteron elliotii | reverse complement strand
GAACGGACACTATCTTAACACCGGAAGGGCCCGCGCGCTCTTAAAGGGCCCCTGAGGGGCGGCGGGGCCGGGGCGGGGCCGGCAGCGAGCGGGGACTGGGGATGGGCGGGAGAGGCCCCGGTGGGACGGCGGCACCGGCCCCGCTCTGTCCCGGGACGCAGCAGGGTGTGCACACAGCGCTGGGACACTCCACAGCCTGTCTGCACCGTCTGTTCAGGGCTGGGCACGCCGCCCTCGGGAGAGTCGGCCGCTTCTGGGGCCTTTTGTGTCACTGGAGAGCTCGCACTGACGCCCCACGCGAGTCACGGACGGACAAGTTAATCAATGCCCAGTGCCGAACATTGCGGGACACCGCTGCGGAGAGGCCGCTGGGCTCTGGCCCTCAGCCAGTGCCCTGCCCGGCCCACTGTCCCCTCATCCAGCCCACACTGCCCGGGTCTGCCCATGAGGATTCCATCAGAGAAAGTGTCAGAGCCTTGCTGAAGCCAGGAGAGACAACAGCCAGTGCTGACTCCTCAGCCATGCCGGGGTTGCTCCATTGTGGGAGGCAATCACATGGGGCAGGCATGACTTTCCTTTAATGAACCCACACTGACTACGCCTGATCACACTCTGGGCCACCTCCCTTGCCCCTGCTGGAAACTGTCTTGAGTGCCAGAACAAAAACCACCCTTTCCTCTCTTCTAATACTTGAGCCGGCAGGACAAAGCAGCTGCAAATCCAGTTTTTGTTCCAGCTGAAGAGACAAAGAATAAGAGATGGGAAAAAAGGGGACACAGCTACATTTATGCACCACGCTGGAAGCACAGTGGACACATGCTGCTCAAGCCTGGAGCCTGTTTTGTAAGGCTAAGCCCAAGCACAAAATGCTCGAGGGTGAAGTCCCACTGCTACTGCAGTCACAGGACTTGGGGCACCTCGTGAGAATAGCACTGACACTCACAGAAGAGAGCCCAACCTCAACCTCACACCAGACCTCCTTTTTACCTGTGGATGAAGCACAAATTCCAGGATGTTACAGCTGCCTGGCTGCTCCCTCTGCAGCTGTCCTAGGCAGTAAAGTGCTCATGTTCTCCATCGAAGGCCAGGAGACTAGGAACTCCATGTTGGACACTTTTCTGCTTTTATTTTAAAAAAATCCAGAATGGATCCAGTAACAGTTTTATTATCAAGGAAATTGTTTTTCCATAAGCAGAGAACAGACACAGGATGGAGCAAAAGGCTCAGACAAGCAAAGTATTGAACTTTCACACTGCCTCTTTTGTAAGAAATAATGTTACAGATAAGTTTGAAGCAGCCCCTTTCCTTCAGAACAAGGGCACCAGCCTAGCTCAGGGCTAAATGGTCTCTAGCAAAGTGCTCAGCCTTGCCCCTCCTGCTCACAAGCCTCCACCTACTCCCAGCTACTCAGACCCACAAGGAAGGGGCATGCAGGCCTTATTCTCCTCCCCATTTCTGGACAGCTTCCATCTCCACCCTCCAATTTCGTGACATGGTTTCCAAGCTTGGATCTCGGATTTACTACACCATTGTGTCAAGTATTAAACGATCAGCCAGTCCCCAGGTGCTCAGGGGAACAGGCCACTCATAACTTTGTCTGGCATGAATTAACTTTTATCAAGTGACAATTTATCTAGCAGACACATCACTAAGTTTATACATTGAAGAATTTTATATATAGAATACTGCAAAAACACAGTAAGTCTGAATTCTGCCCCTTGCTGCTCAGGAAGGTCCCTTCTCTCCCAAGCATCAAGAAAATCGACCTCTTCATCATTCTCCCATCAAGGCAAGACAGAGACTCCTTATTGCTTCTCTTCCTTCTGATCTCCTGGACTTCCAGAACCCTCTCGCTCCGAGGCCATCTGTGAACAAACAGGTTTATTACTTCTGGTAACAACAAACGTCTTTCTCCTGGCCATTGTTCCCTGGCTGGCTGCTCAGGTCAACTCCAGCCTGGAGAACCCTCCTTCAGTGCAATGAGCAATGTCCACTGAGAAGGGAAATCTTCATCTCTGCCTGAGCTCTGAGAGGGAGGAAACAATCTTTCCATTATTCCCTTTCCCATGGGATGTAACAGGCTAGCACTGCAGCACTGAAGGTTTGGTTTGACATCAGGAAAGCAGCTGTCCCCAAGTAAGGACAGCTCAGCACCAAGGTCACCTGGGCGCTGTGCCACTGCCCTGCTGGGACACCCTGGACAGGAGCCAGTGGGTGGGAGGGCCTTCCACTGGGAAGGAGGTGGAAAAGTAACTGCCAATGGCCTTTACCATGGCTTTAGGCAGACTGAATAGGAATCATGTTTTACAATCACCCTTAAGTAAGTTCAGGAGTTACTTTGCTCCTTCAGGCACTCCATGCACTGAGGGGAAAGCCCTCTCCTTGCTCTTTTGGATGCTCCATACCAGGAGCTTCCCCTTTTCCATGGAATGCTGTACCAGCCTGGAAGCATGGCCAGGATTTCAGGTCTTCAACTCTCCCTGACCTTCCACAGCTGCCCCTTCAGCCAGTGTCACTCAGAGGGAACTGCACAGAGGCTCAGCACCACCTCCCACCCAAGAGTTCCTTGTCCTGACTCCTCCCCAGCCCAGCTCTTACCCAAGTTCTGTGTCCTGACTCCCCCCTCCCCATCTGAGGGCTCAAAGTGAACTGGCCATGCACCTACCTTCTTGTATGCCATTTCAAAGAGTTTCAGGGAAGCCTGCTGCAGGCTGGTTGCTGCCTGCCTGATGTTCTCTCCTGTTTCACTATCTTTACGAGCCAGAAGTTCTCTCATTTTAGCAATTTCTTCCTTTAATTTGTTGCACTGCAAAAAAACCACAAAGGTGAAATGCTGCACTTGATTCATTGTTAATCTCCATCCTGTCATTTCACCACCTGCTGGCCACAGCAAAACTACCTTTTTGTGCCAGAAGCCATGAAGTTAAGCCTCAAAGTGATTCTTCAGAGCCTAGGACTGTGCCCAGTTCCCAGTGGGCACCTGTCCACTTCACTAACAGTGTCCCAGTTGGCATTAATGGGGCCGTGTTTGCTGTCTGGGCAGAGGTGCCAAGGACAGAGCCCTGCAGGGCCTGACAGCTGGCCAAGGCTGTGCTCTGTGCCTGGCACAGCTCACCTGGCACAGCCACACCAGGGCAGGGCACAGCAAGCTGGTCTCCATGGATATGTAAGGCTCTGCTGGGGAGCTCAGCCTGGCCCAGAGCCATCTGTCATCCCTGCACAGGCTGGCACTGCCCCCTTCCATGGCAGGCTGCTGGGGAGGGCTCCTGGGCATGGCAGTGCCAGCAGGACTCACAGACATGGGCACAGCTCTGTGCCACACCATGGGACAGGGACTGACGGCCACCACCAGCATCCAGCCAGCACAGGCTGCCCCCACCTCCCCAGAGAAGCCACAGGGAACAGTCCCTGCAGGGAACAGGGATTCAGGCTCCATGCTCCCAGGAGAGGGAACTCTCTCACATCATTCCAAAGAGCCAGCCAGTATCACGGAATCACAGAATGGTTTGGATGGGAAAGGACCTTAAAGATCATCTCATTCCACCCCCTGCCATGGCCTCTCAACCAAGTTGCTCCAAGCCCTGTCTAGCCTGGCCTTGGACACTGCCAAGAATCCAGAGGCAGCCACAGCTTCTCTGGGCACTCAGTGCCAGGGCCTCCCACAGCCCATCCCCCCATCCCAGGGAAGGATTCCTTCCCAATATCCAATCTAATCCTGCCCTCTGGCACTTAAAAACCACTGCCCCTTCTTCCATCTGCTAGCAGCGAAACAGCCTTTAACTGACCAGAGGCTGCTACCAACAGACTAATGTGCCTTCAGACACCTCAGAGCCCTTTAATTCTGCTTCCCAGAATTGTTAAATTGACAATCGGGCACACTTCTAAACTTGGCTTTTGAAATTCACAATGTACCACCTTAGAGTGGCATGAAAAGCACTCCTGGATATTAAATACCCATTTTATGTCTAAGAGAGAAATACTGGAGTTAAGTGGAAGCTGATTTTCATTGCCCCCAGGTTCTTGGGTGCTGTGCAGGAGAGCAAAGCAGCTCTGCCTCTGTCCCTATGCCAACAAGAGCAGGCACTGTCCACAATCTCCAGCCTTGGAGCAAAGCCCCCCCACCTCTGAGGAGCCAGCCACAGCACAGTCCTTATCACAGCACTGCAAGGCCATGCCAAGGACACAGCTCTGTCAGAAACCTCTCATCAGCAACTTCCCAGGCACTCAGAGCCTCAGGGACACTGACCTTGCACTTGGCCATGGGTTATTTGCCAGCACCCAACCCCTGCTCCCCCAAGGATGTCTGTCCATCCTCCCCTCAGCCACACTCACCCCTTCCACTGAGTGCCACAGCCGGAGGTGCAGGGCTGTGCCACCTTCACCCAGCATGGAAACATGGCCAGAGCTGAAACCACTGGCCAGAACCAGCTGGGAGTTAAGTGGGAATGTGAGCAATGATTTTGTGGGGAATTTTATGTGCTGTGGCACTCCAGGATCAGGAACCACCTACCTCATCTGCTGGCAGCTGATCCTTGAACTCTTCCATCTTGGACTCCGTGTCGTGGACAATGCCCTCGGCCATGTTCACAGCCTCCACACGTTCCTGGGGGACAGAGCTCATCAGGGCTGCTGCCCACACCACTGCTGACACAAGTGGGGACACTTCATGCCCCAAACTGCCAAGCTTCACTCAAGTTCCCCCCCAGGGTCCTTCTTAATGGCACCAGGGCAAGAAGAAATGCAAGCAAACCATTTCTAGGAGCACTGTGGCCCCACAGGGCCCTGAGAGGAGTCTGTGCTAGCCAGCCCTCAGGCTTTCATTCACTGTCACCCTTCTGAACTACAAGCGACCAATGCACCACCACTGCTGGCACATGGGAAAGGACAGACACCTCAGGGACAGCACAGCACACTCTGCTCCTTGGGAAAGCAGCAGAGCTTTTGGAGAATATCCTGAAGTTTCTTCAGCAATAGGGGCACTAGAGACAACTCAAATGCTGGGTGGTTTTACTCGTGGTCCCTTATTACAAAAACTCCCCTTTTTATGCATTCCTGATGCTTCCATGGCAGTAAAACCAGAATCAGAAAAGTGTAATGAGGCAATTTTGAAAACTACAGTTATACAAGTCCAGTTAAGAGAAGTGTTAGTTAAGATAATCTGATCAGCTTGCTTTGTGAGCTCACTGGACAGGGGTGAGTCCCACTTCAGGATTACAACAGAGAGGAACTTACTCAGCAATTTAAGATCCAAAGTAAGGCAGAAGGACAGTTTGCAGTCCAGCCTCTTTAGATGCCAGACCTTCCCCTATGCTCCATGGCAACAACGAGGTTATTCTAACAGTGGGACTTTCAGAGCAAGGCCTTTGAAGTTTCTCCAGCTAACCTACAAGTGCCCATCAGCCACTGATTTGTGGCTTTAGAGGTTCTGAGCCCAGGCACTGCTACTTCCTGGGGATTTATTCCATGCCTTCTCCCCTTCGGTCCTCTTCTGATCCCTTCCCTACTGGGGCTAAGCACTGCCCAGACACCTGAGCTAGGCTCCTGCAGACTGAAGGACACAAAGTGGATCAATTCCATGTGCCAGTTTCAGCAATCACTAAACCTATGCTGGTGTCACATCCCAGAGTGCTGTGTCTGCTTTAAAATCAATGGTCTATATTTAGTTGCATAATTCATTAGTACTACCCTCATTAAACCAATTAGTTCCAACCATTAATCCTGTGTGTATCACAGGTTCAGTCACTCCTCCATGGCAAGCGCTGGTCTTTCCTCAGCAAGGCCAGTGAGGGTTAATCAGCTCCTCCTGGCCTCACCTGCACTGAGGCCAGCACTGCCCACATGGACACAGCATTCCAGGAGCCAAATGCACAGCCAAGGGGACAGTGGAGAGCAGTGATGACAAAAACCCTCACCAGAGCTACAACGCTCTTTGCTATAAGCAGCAGGCAGGTGGGTTTGCTCACTGCTGCCTCCATGTCCCAGAAATTCCTCAGGGAGCAGTGAAGTGCACTCACACAGGGCAAGGTACCCTCCCCCAAGCGCCAAATGGCTCTGCAAACACCTTCCTGCAACCCTGGAGTGTCAACTGAGTAAGGAAAGGAGCAAAGACTTGGGTCAGAGCTCAGAGAGCAGAGCCCAGAGCCAGCCCAGGCTGGGCACAGCTCAAAGCAGAGTGTAAGAGCAGTCAAAGCACAGAGTGCACCAGCAGCAGGTCCTCTGCCCACTGAGGGTCCCTGGAGGCTCCGTTACCTTTCTCCGCCTGTCCTCCTCTGCGTATTTCTCTGCGTTCTTCACCATGTTCTCAATTTCATCTTTGCTGAGGCCGCCAGAGGACTGGATAACAACTGCAGCAGAGAAGAACATGAATAAAGGATCTGCTCTCACCTTTGAGGAGAGGATTACTGCCCAGCCTAACAGCAGCAGCCTTGCTCAGGGACACTGCACCCAGGGAGACCCTGTGGGCAGGACAAAGACTGTGACTCTTTAAAAAGCCACTGATGCTGCTGGCACGGTAAAAGCCTCATCTCCTGGATCTGCAACTCCCTAGCTCTGCCACACACTCCCTGCCTGTTGGTCTGCCAGTCACTCTGGCCAGTCTTCAGTTAATCCTCCTGGAAAGTGAGGGCGTACCAAAGCCCTCAAACCAAAGGAGCATCCCAGATTAGAAACACAGAACTAAAAAAAAAATCAAAACTAAAACACCTCAAACAAACAAACCCTCCAGCAAAAACCCAACCAACAAAAAAATCCAAAGAGAAGGAATGGTTTCCCCAAAGATTCCTTTCCCTGTTGGAAAGCAGCCCAGGCTTGGTGGCAGGGAAGGCAACGTTCCTCAACCAGCTCCTCACATTGCCCTTAATAAGGAAATGGAGCATGATTCTATGGGCAGGCTCTTACACGTCCGAGGGGACGTCCTTGGTCTTTTCTCTCTATTAGTGTCAAAAAGCATAGTTTAGATTCAGGCTTTACTGCAGGAATTAGTCTAACTTCACAGCAAGAGGACCAACATCCAAGATACCTCAATGCTTATAAAAGTGCATGCTATAATCACCATTTAAAGGAACTTTTCTGTGGAATATCTGTCAATGGTACAAAACCCTGAACAAAGATACACATACAGAGGTGTCCTTTGGATAAGATGTGGGATGAGCAATTCAGCTTTGTAATTAGGACATCTACCTACAGGTAGGCAGCAAAAAGTAATTCTGGTTGCCTGTCACCAGGAGCTTTTTACTCAGCAGTAGAAGGCTGCCACACATCCAAGATCTCCAAGGAAATCCAAGTAACAAGCAGGGTGGTTTTGGTGCCAAACTGCTGCCAAAAAGCCAAGGAGTGTGATTAAAAGCAGTACACACCTTCCAGCTGTGCACAGTTAATACTTCTGCTAACTGGAGCATTTCACTGCTCAAGGGTTCTCCCCAAGAAACAGCTGAAGGGCAGTATAGAGGCTTCCAGTTGTAAGGGGGAAGAGTTTTATTTTCTGTCAGGGGAATCTGTAAATGCTTCAAATTAATCTCCTGAACCCACCACAGAGCTTCAGAAACTGTCAACTGTGTCATTAATTACCCCAGCACACGGGGCGAACATTTCACTGCACCACAGAGCAGAATACACTGACAGCTTGAACTCCCTGAGCTCCTGCCAGCTGGAGACACTTCCAGCCTAAGCACAAGAAAATGAACAAGGCGGTTACAGGGAAAACCTGCTGCTACAAAATACCCCAATCTCCAGACCTTTATAATGGAATAATTACAAACCAACAGGGTCTTGGCACAGGGCTGGGTCTGCTCAGCTACACATGATACACCCTCAAGTCAGAGATCTTCCTGATTTGATTCTCCCTTCATGCAGCCAGGCTCACAGACAGCAATCCCTGTGTGTTCCCAAAGGAACAGCACTCCCAGCAGCACAGCTCAGGGACAACTTATATAGGATGCTGCATTCCCAAACCCCAATTTCTGTCCCCTCAGGGTAACACAGGGCACATGTGACTGCCCCAAACACCTTGTGACAGAGCATGGCCCACCAACACCAGTGAGCCCTCAGTGAGTCAACCTGTGTGCCCAACACCCAGGCACTGGGACACAGCTGATCCATGCAAGAAACCCAGGAAACCAGCTGCATTCTGCACAAGTGTTGCTGCAATTATTCCTGATGGCAACAGTAAGGCAGGACTGTCACAGGGCAAAACCAATCGGAATGTGGTGAAACCCTGCCAATGAGGGCTGCCTTGACACTGGCATAGGCAGGTGCTTCATCTCCGCCTAACGTGCAAGGAGAGCATCCACTGGCAGCAGCCTCTGTCAGCAGGTTACTGGAGAGGGCAGAGGCTTACAGAAGCTTTAGTGCCCTAGAACAAACCAACAGCTCAGCTCTCACTTATCCCTTTCCCAACTTCCTTTCCAGGAGGGACACAGGCTCAGATGACTTCAGCTGCATCTGTGCTGCACTGGCAAATGACTGAAGAGTAGGGGTGACCCAAGCATGGAGCCATAGACTCCACCTCCACACCAGACTGTGGGACACCACCCAGGCAGCACTAGAGCACACTCCATTCCCCATGGAGTCTCACACTCAGTGTCACCCCAGCTCCCCTCCCTGTGCAGCCCAGGGCACTCACTCTGCTGCTCCCGCCCGGTGCCCTTGTCCTTGGCCGACACGTGCACGATGCCGTTGGCGTCAATGTCGAAGGTGACCTCGATCTGGGGAACCCCCCGCGGTGCCGGAGGGATCCCGACCTGAGGGAGGACAAGGGTTGGTCATCAGCTCCCACAGGGACAGAGCTCAGGGGACGAGGGCTGGGCACATCACCCTCAATGAACCACTAACCAACCCTCAGAGCCGAGACCTTAAGTACCTGTTGGCATCATGTTGTGCACTGGTATCTCAACAGATTTAACAGGACACAGGTTTCTGCCCTGGACAAGTGCACAGAAACCACAAGAGAAGCCCCAGGTTTGGTTCCAAGGTGGTACAGGTTCTGCTTTTTTGCTACACAAGCCCCTCTTCCATAGCTGTGGCAGGATGCTTTACTTCCTCAGTTCTGGACACAGATTTCACTGGCCACCTCTGGGGAACCATTTTAAGACAGTGAGAGGCAGCACAGCTTCCTTCAAAAGTACAAAAGTAAGGCAAAGCCTTTCCTTTCTGCAGGGCTCTTCCTAGGAAGCTCACACAAACTTGCAGAGTTTAACACTGCCAAACTTTGCCACACTGACCAAACCCATTTTGCTAAGGGAGCTGATTGAGCAGCTCCCCTCTGCTGCCAGCAATCCTGGAGCACATCTGTTGCCCAGGGAGCAGAGCATGGGCTCAGTTCACAATGTCTCCACACAATTCTTCAGAATGATGTGTTGACAGTTTAACATCATGGCACACACACTGCAATCCCAACAAGCAACGAACTAACACCCTGGGGTACCTTGGCTCATGCTGACTCAGCTCCCAGGGTCTCACTATGCTGCAATAGGCTCCCCTGGGGACTGCAGGTATCCTGGAGCTGCTCCAGGTCCCATCTTTGCTACACCAGAGGGGCCAGCATTCAGATTAGGTACTGATATGCACAGACTTTTTCATACCCAGAGAGCCCTTCCTGGTGACCAGGCTCTAAAGCTGCAGTAGCCCCAGTGCCACATGGGAGCGCTCAGAAACTCTGAGCTCTATCTTCAATGCCAGCTGGTCCTCAGCCACAGAAAGGCTGTCCCAGGGCCAGGCTGTGCCTCTGGAGGCTGCTTTTGTACTACAAAGGGGTCAGATGTCTTCTGGGAGATGACTCCCCCTCAACACTGCCTTCAGGGGGCAGCTGAAATGAAGAATGTCTCCCAGAAGGTCAACTCTTAAGGTCAGGAATAGAGAAGCCAACGTACCAATGTGAACTGGCCAAGTAGTTTGTTGTCACTGGCCATCTCTCTCTCTCCCTGGCATACTTTGATCTCCACTTGTGTTTGCCCATCAGCAGCTGTAGAAAACACCTATGGAAAAGGAAGAAGTAGTTACTGTATAGCTAATTAGAACACAAACATCTGCAGTTACAAGCTGACTGAACAAGGAATACAAGGAAGCTACTTGGAAGGGAAAAATCATGAAATGCATGTTGTTCTCATGTTCCTCTGACAAAACTCCAGGGTATCAAGGCTAGCAAGAGCCAAGCTCACTCTTGTCTTCTCCTGTATGGTTGTCTTGTCTCCTGTACCTGGGGACACAAAAACTGGCCACCCATGGCAGCAGAAGGTTCCATGGCAGCCACCACAGCCCAGAACATCCCCCCTGAAGCAGCAGGCTGCAGCCCACGCCCCAGGCAGCTCAGGTGTTATCAAAGACACCACAAAGCAGCAGGCCCAGACAGGGCCAAGGGAAGGAAAGGACCACACCCAAGTCACCAGGACACTACAAAGCAGAGGAAAGATAACCCCTTCCCAGGCACTCAGCCAAGCAAGGGCTGTCCCACAGGCGTGGTGCTCAGTCCCAGAAGGGCTCCACACAATCCTTCTTCAGAATGATGTGTTGACAATTGACATCATGGCACACATTGCAACAACCCTCACCAGGTCCCAAACATCCTGGCATATCTTGGCATCATCAACTCAATTGCCCTCCCCTCTTGGGCACACCAACAATCAGAGATATCCAGTGGCTGATATTAAATCTGATTTCTCCACTGCTTCTCTTGTCAGATGAGGAGGCAAAACCATCTACTGGGATGCTCTGGGTGGCCTTTCCTGAGTCGTCTGAGAGCACCAGCAAAGTCCCATCCATCCAGAGCCAACTCTTACCTGGCTCTTCTTAGTGGGGATGGTGGTATTCCTGTTGATGAGCTTTGTGAAGACACCTCCCAGGGTCTCAATGCCCAGGGAGAGGGGAGTTACATCCAGCAGCAGCACGTCTGTCACATCACCAGCCAACACCCCACCTTGGATAGCTGCTCCAATGGCCACAGCCTCGTCAGGATTGACTGCTTTGCTCGGAGCACGGCCAAACAATTCCTGCACAGTCTGCTGCACCTGAGTGGAGACACAACACAGCTCATCCATGAGGGAACCACCATGGCCACAGCAGCCTTGGCTTAGCTCTGTGTCCTTGTGCTGACACTGCCATGGAACCTTGAGGCAGAAACGCTGAGCCTCAGCTCTGTGCCCACTCACTCACTGTCCACCCTCTGGCACAGCACTGAATGCCCTCATTCCAGCCCAGACAGCCCAGAGCCCTTCTCCAGAGGCCCTGTGTGCCAGCTGCAAAGCAGCTCCCATCGGTGCCTTCACACAGCCCAGCCACATTCCCAGGGGATCTTTCCAGGCTTATCTGGAGTCAAGGACTGCTCTCTGGGAACTGTGCAAGCCAACACTGAGGAGGACACAGCTGCCAAGGACAGTACAGCTGTGGAGGAGCACAGGGAAGGTAAAAAATCCAGCAGCACAGCTCATGTTGTTTGTGTGCAATAAAGGGGAAAAAAAGGCAATTGTATGAAGAACAGTATTTTCCAACTCTCTATTTTGTGGGCTGTTTCAGCAGAGGAGATGTGCTTTGTCAGCACTCCAAGCTCTGCTGTCAGCTCTGCACTGCTCAGCCCATTCCCAAGGACTCTGCTCTTGATCCCAACAGATTTCCTGCTGAAGCATCCAGACAGGAATGCGCTGAGGGTCTGCACCAGAGCACAGCCCAGAACTGCCCTCCTCTGTCCTACAAGGGAGGGCTGTGGGGCTGGGCCTCCTCTCCAAGTACAAGTGTTGGGCACACCAGCACAGGTGAGTGGGATGTGCCTGGAAAATTGCTGGAAGCATACACCCAACCATGCACTGCAGCCAGGAGACACCTGCCCAGAGTGCTCATCACAGAGGACTCAATGTGTGAACATGTAGTTAAATGCAAGTCTTTCCCTCTGGAGGTGTATTTTACAGTGCAAAACAATACTTGTAACCACCCGTGGTCCATCTACTGGCCATGGGAGAGCTCCAGATAAGCCACATTCCCTCCTAGCAGGGGGAAGAGGGCAGAACAAGGTACCCAAGAGAAGGCTTGGCTGTGTACAACACACTGGCACCAATTTCAGAGGCAGAGCTGTAACTACAGGTACTCAGGAAAACATTCTGTCAGCTCAAAGCCACACATGCTGGGGGTTAAGAGGGGAAGAAGGAAAAATAAAAATCAATATTTAAGTTCTGTCTTCCACCCCTAAAGGATACATAATGTTTCAGGAAAAGGTTTTGTGTTTATCATCACTTTATACATAGGTAATCACGCCATTTTTCCTTTATCCAGCTGGAGCAACAAGGACTTTGGGAACACACAGCAGAGTTACTCCACCTGAGCTTTGGCCAGAACAGGAGCTTCTGTTTATCTTGCTGCTCTGGCTCCCCTGCCTGGGTGACCTTCTGCTCGCACCAGTATCACCTCCAGCAACCAGGCTCACTAATACAAGGAGGAAAAAACCCTCCCAACAAACCCCAGATCAATCCCAAGCAGGACCACGTGCAACTACTGTCCTGGAGACCTGCAAATCACAAAGCAACAAATAGTCCAAGCCTGAGTGATCCCTCTGGAGAGAGATTTTGGTGCTCTCTGCAGGAAAGGCCAGGCTGCACCCCTGGAGGGAGCAGTGAACATCCCTGTTCAGCTCTGGGATGGAGGAGCAGCAGTAGGCACGGCTGGAACAGGAGCAGTAAATCACCTACAGACAGCACTTATCTGCAAAACTGTGCATGTCAGCACAGCAGGCTTTAGAGCTACCTGCTGTACTTATGTCCACAGAATGTAAGGGCCAGGCTTTATATAAGGAGTGTCTGCAAGAGCCAGGTAAATGGGCCTGCCATAGGTAGCTCTGATTACACACAACCAGCAGGTACCACACAGGTTCTGCTCACACAGGCTCTTCACATTTGGACGTGCTGGAAATCCCTGGGAAGGCAGATTGCTGACAAGTGGCTGTCACTGAAATGTACCTTTACAACACTAAGTCCTCAACAAGAGGTAATGCCCCATACTTCTCAGCAATGCTGCTCATGTCCAGTGCACACCAGAATGTCAGGCTGCAGCTGGACTTTCACCTCCCAGCACATCCCCCTTGACTCTGCAAAGTGCAAGTCAGCCCCAGCCCCCAGGGCCCAGCTGAACTAAACAAACAGAACGAGAGGTCCTGGGCAGTGCTCCCATGGGATGGATCTTCACACTGAGTCTGCTCTGAGCACTCCCGGCTCCTCTGTTCCAATCCCCCAAACAGCAAGCACAGGGTAGCTGTGCCAGCCCTGCCTGAACAGGCCCTGAGCTCATACCTTTGGCATTCTGGTCATGCCACCGACAAGGATGACTTCCCCAATGTCACTCTTGCTGACTTCAGCATCCTGCATGGCTTTCTGGCAGGGGGCCACTGTCCTCTTGATCAGGTCGGCCACGATGCCCTCGAACTGCGCCCGACTCAGCTTCATGTTCAAGTGCTTTGGTCCGGAGGCGTCCATGGTCAGGTAGGGCAGGTTGATGTCAGTCTGTGGCACGAAAACAGGCTCAGGGAAAATGAGGAATGGACTCTACATCAGCTTACAGGTTCTGTTTGGCCTGTACTGAGGAATCTGTGTGGCTGTTCACCCTCCAGCCCAGTTTAAGTGGCAGCAGGCAAACTTTTACGTTTGACATTTCAGAAAGAAGACAATTATTTTGCTCCACACCTCATGGTTACTACTGTTAAACCCCAATTTTAATACTGTGTGACTTCAAGGTCTTTCATTGTTGAGCAAAACAATTCGTCACAGCCAGGAAGTACGAAGAGAAACACTGGAAGTGACAGCCTTAATGCTGTTCCTTCAGCACAACCCAGAAGAAAGCCCATCTGCAGAGTTCCAAAGATTCTGCCAACTGTCTCACATCCCACACCAGGTAAACTCCTTGAAGGTATTTCCTTCCCTCCTGGCCGTTCTCTAAATGCCAACAGCTCATGTTCAACAGCCACTCTGCTGCCCTTTAACACAAAGTTAATTAGAGAAAGGGACCATAACTCCCACTTCTTATGGCTGTTTGTCACATGCTAGATTTTTAAAGCAAATCATATACTGAAATAATCTAATTCAAGTGCTGAGTCATGCTAACATCAGAACACACTACAATCCAAAGCAATGCAAACATTAGTGCTTTAAGCTCTACAGATTAAGTTTACAGAAGAATTTAAGCTATGCTGCTGACTAGAGGTGTGCACTTCCTTTATACACAGCACAGTCAAAAGTATTAGGGGAAAATGTGACCAAAAGCAAGTTGTTTCCACTTCTCTGCTGAAGAGTTAAGGAATTCAGTCTTTCCTGGTACAAACAAACTGCATTTGCCAGCTCTTGAACTCATAAAACAGAGCTTGCTATGTCTCTGGCAGAACTATGCAGCCATTGTGACTGCCCTCAGCTCCTTGCTATGAGCTCCCCACTGGCCAGTAAAAAGACCACCATCAGATAAAATTAAAGATGCTTATTCAGAACCTAGAACTTGGCAGAGTCCCCATTTCAATTACTATATAATTGACCTTAATTTCACTTAGCCAGAACTATTACATTCCCAACTTGCTGTTTCTCCAGTTCCTTATTCAGTAATGAATAAAAGACACGCTTGACTGCATTAATATACAAAGCTGATGGAAAAAAGGAGGGAGGATGGCTGCTGCCCACTGTCCAGAAAACTCATCTATAGGCAAATAAGTCAAGATTCTGTATAGGAATTACTACACAAATTAGCTGTTTCAGTGGAACGAGCAGCACCGAGATTTTGGAACTGTCTGCACAGAGCTGTAAGTGGTTCCAGTAACCCAGCAGCACTGGCTCAATTCCCTGATGCCCATCACATTTCTGAAGTTCAGAACAGTTTGGGAACAAGATCACACTTCCTGCAAGATCAGAATATGTGGTGCCAGAAAAAGGGCAAAACCCAGCACCAAACAACTCAGCTTCCAGCAGCTCCCTATGCTCTGAAAGCCCACTCTGCTCAGTGACCTCCTGTGCCAGTGATGCCACTGGGTTACACAGAAAAAAAAAGTGTCAGAAAGCTTTGTAAATAAACCCAGTGCAGAACTCACTGTCTCACAGTGTTGCAGTGGATGGTCTGGAGCCAGGCACATACCTGCACTGATGATGAAAGCTCACACTTGGCCTTCTCTGATGCTTCTCTCACCCTCTGAAGGGCCATGTTGTCTTTAGTCAGGTCAACTCCCGTCTGAGTGACAAAAACAGGGTTAACAGACTCTCAGCACCCGCTCAGGAGTCACTGCCCTGCAGTTCACCTTCTCAGAGCTCTTGACTGAGAAGCTATTTCTAGAGCAGACTGCCATGTGCACTGTGCTGCTCCCTCCCTGCTGGCAGGAGTAGCCAGCATTTCCAATCTGCCAGCCCTCCCTGCTCTGCAAGTGATAATACAGGGAGGTACAGTTTGAAGCCTGGAAAGATTGCTGCAGCAGAGAGTAAGATAGGACTGAATTAGCACAGGAGTTGGAATTACATTGCAGCTTCCTCCCAGCAACCCTTGTTTGCATTTGCCCTGTCACATTCAACTACACCACACATATTTACTTTTAAAAGCAGACTGTGTACAGGACAGTTCTGCTACACCAGAGAGAAAAAATGCAGAAGTTCTGCCATACTGTGTCTTGCAGGAAAGGAACATTTCACTTCAAGAAAACAAGTGTAAGAAGTGGAAGCCAGGCTAAAGAGTGTCTAATCCTCTTAAATGCCAGCTGTGCCAGCGGTAACACATCAAGTCCTAAGAATTTAAGAGAATTCTCATTCTTCTACGGAAGTGAGGTTGAAAAGCAGTGTAACACAGGACTGTGCTCTCAAGGGACACCTTACCTCTCTCTTGAACTCCTTCACAATATACTGCAGCAAAGCCTGGTCAAAATCTTCTCCACCCAAGAAAGTGTCACCATTGGTGGACTTCACCTCAAAGACTCCCTTCTGGATTTCCAACACAGAGATATCAAAAGTGCCACCACCCAGGTCGTAGACTGCAATGCTGCAGGAAGAGAGGCAGGACAATGTTATTTTCTAGACAAAGGTGAATGACTCAGAACTCCCTCTCCTCAAGAGATGAGGAGCAGAACTCACACTGTTGCCCACACAAGTTCAAAGGCTCTCTAAAGACAGCATTGAACAATCTCAAAGTGTCCATACCCCCTGAGCACTCAGAGTCCATGTGGGAGTCCCTGGAAGGTGTGCTGCACAAAGCCTGACCTTGCCCATTTCTTCAGAGATGGCAGCTCTTGCCTCTCCAAAACCAGACACTCTCACATCCAACAAGAGCAGGGACACCAGAATTAGTATGAAATAGGGTTATTTTTTCAAAATGCGAGGCTTTCCCAGCATTATCACTACCTCAGAAATAAAGTCTAACAAAAGACTATTTCTGTACCCACCCCCAACAGCAGAGGGCTGAATGCAGGCAGGGGAGTTGCGAGCCATGGACAGCAGGGCACAGCTCCCCTGCTGCCCATCAGCACCTCTGGTACCCAGCTGTCCTCAGCCACACCCACCCCTGCCACCAGCGGGCAAGGTAATTAAACTGACACTCAGGTTGGATAATTTAGTTGTAGCGGCAAGTTATGAACTCTCTCTCCTTAACGAGGTAAGTTGGCAGAGAACAGAGGTGACATTACAGAGCTCTCACTCACAGCTCTGAGTCCACCTTGGCAGAACTCCAAGCAGTGCTTGGAGCTCCCAGGAAGCAGAGGAGGCAAATCCCAGCAGGTTTATTTCAGAAGGCTGGTGCTATGCACAGGCACTTACACTTTGTCTTCAGACTTGTCCAGCCCATAGGCAAGGGCAGCTGCTGTGGGCTCATTGATCACCCTCAGTACGTTCAAGCCCGCGATCTGCCCAGCGTCTTTGGTAGCCTGGGGAAGAAAGGGGAGAGTGCTGACTGCTGAGAGAAACTGAATGCAATTTATGAGCCCCAAAATCTCCCAGCTTGATGAGTACCTGTCTCTGAGAATCGTTGAAGTAAGCAGGGACTGTGATCACAGCGTTCTTTGCTGCATGTCCCAGGTAATTTTCTGGAAGAAAAAGGAGACAAAACAGAAGTTACTCTTGTAAAAACACCAAGTTATCACTCACAGCATCACACAATGGGTAGGAAGGGACCTTAAAGCCCCTCCCACTCCACCCCCTGCCATGGGCAGGGACAACTTCCACTGTCCCAAGCTGCTCGAAGCCCCGTCCTGCCTGGCCTTGGGCACTGCCAGGGATCCAGGGGCAGCCACAGCTGCTCTGGGCACCCTGTGCCAGGGCCTGCCCACCCTCACAGAAAGAATTTCCTCCTGCTGTCTAACCTAAACCCATTCTCTTTTACTTTCAATCTAGCCCAGCCTGTCCCATCACTACATGCTTTTGTAAATATTGCTCCATTAGTACCTAGTTTGAAATTATTTCTCAACTAACAGAAGACAGGCTTGCTGTTTTCTGTGAAGATGCAGAGGGAGCTGTGCAGAATTCCTGCCCTTCTACAAAACACAGAATAGTCTGTAGACTTCTGGTAGCACAGCAATGCATTTCTGTAATTCCATCAGTGACTGGATGTCACTGCAATGAATTTATCTGAGACTTTGTCTTTTTAGAGTGAGACTGAAGCTGTACTCCGTTTTTCTACATGTGATGCACTTAGAAGTTACTCATTTTCATCCCATTTATAGAATCTGCCGTTGCTAACACTTGGACGGTACAAACAATGTACATACACCAACTTTATAAGTGTTTGAGACAGCAAGTCAAAAAAATACATTATACCCTATTCTAAGGTCTCAAAAAAAGGGAAATCATCAAATGCACATTGAGACCTGCTAAAAAATACAAATGTGCATGATGCAGTGAGGATGCGCAGACAGGACTCATGGCTTTGCAGAAGCCTTACACAGAGCTTACACACTGCACTGCTCTCTGCTAAAGTCATGCAGCACCCAGGCCAAAAGCCAACATTCCTGCAGGAAGGAGATCCCTGCTTAAGGCAGAGGAACATCACCCTCAACGTAAGCCAAATCTATCACCTCTAGACGCTGACACACCACATACTTGTATTTTACTACTGGGTGGAGCTTTAGCAAGTACCTAGAACCTAACACAGAAAATAAAAACCTCTGGATGAAGCTTTAGTCCTGCCCTCCTCACACTCACTGGACAAAAGCAAGGGTGCAGAAGGCACTACTGACTGTTCCCTCTGTACTATGCTCAGTTTCCCCAGAAACCACTTCAGGAACTGAGAAAAAGAAGAAGATTTCTCCAGGCCAATGGGTACTTTCCCCAGTGCAGATGTGAAGTCACCACTGGCTAATTAGCTATTAGGGCCCAACAATGGGGTCCCTTGAACACTCCCTCTCTCCCTGAGTGCCACATACCCAGCAGCTGATGAGGAACAAAGCCACTCCAAGCCTGGCTGCCCCAACCTCTGCTCAGCTGCAGCCAGGGAGGCACAAGGACTGCAGCTTCCAAGGAAATGGAGCTCCCCCTTCTGAGTAAGTGTGAATTCAATTAAAACCAGAATCAACTCAATCAGCAACCAATTCTGGTATGAGTATCTTTTAAGTAAAGCACTGACATTTTGCCAAAGATTCAAGATTGAGGCAGGCTCTGATACTCCTTGGGGTTTCCTAGGAGCCCCCCCTGTTCCCTTCCCCCATCCACAGCCCTGCTCTGCAAGGGTTTGGTACCACAAAAGCGCCATTCTGGCGCCATGTACAAAGCACAGAGACAGCAAAGAACAAGCTGTACCAACCTGCAGTCTCCTTCATCTTCATGAGGACAAAGGCACCGATCTGGCTGGGGGAATAGAGCTTCCCATGAGCCTCCACCCAGGCATCCCCATTGGAGGCACGGACAATCTTAAACGGGACATTCTTACTGAAAACCACAAGAATTCACACTCAGTTTCTGCAGCAGTACAAACCCATTACACCATCAGTATCAGCAGAGGAACACACCCAAGTTCTAAACAAAGAACACTGAACGTCCCAGCAGCAGACCCAGATCCAGAGCCTCAGAAGTTACAGACTGCTGCTGCCAACACTTACACAATACAAATAAAGTATATATACCAACTCTGTAAGTGTTTGAGACAAGTCAGAAAAACATGTATTACACCCTATTTAAAGTCTCAAAAAAAGACAATTAAGTAACCAAACGCACAGACAGGACTCATGCTTATACACCAGCCCTGCAGAGAGCTTACACACTGCATTATTCTCTGCTGCTTTAATCAGACACCTCGTTTAATCACAGGCGTATGATATGATCACAAAGCTTTGATTGCAAACACCCTCAAGAACTGAAGAAGTCAGCACAGCAAGCCTTTTTTCTTCTTCTCTGGAAACCTTAATGTGATCAACAATGAATGCAGCTAAACACAGCCTGGCCCTCAGGCAGCAGCACTGCAGCCTCGAGAGCTGAGGGCACAACAACTTCCCCCAGGGCAGGTTGTGCTGCTGCCGTGGTGTTTGCTGCCCTGGGGCTGGCAGTGGCTCTGTCCCCTCACTCACATGTCCTTCTTCACTTCAGAGTCGTCGAAGCGGCGGCCGATGAGGCGCTTGGTGGCGTAGAAGGTGTTGTGGGGGTTGGTGACCGCCTGGCGCTTGGCCGGCATCCCCACCAGGCGCTCGCCCTCGGCCGTGAACGCCACCACCGACGGCGTGGTCCGGGCACCCTCCGAGTTCTCCAGCACCTGGGGACAAAGGGAACTGTGACACCCACACGCTCACCTCGGGGACACCCCACGGGTAACACTCCTGTTTCACTCACCTTTGCTTGCTTCCCTTCCATAACAGCCACGCAGGAGTTGGTGGTACCTAGGTCAATCCCAATAACAGCACCTTTGATTGCTTCTGAGCTGGAGAGCACATCAGGGGAAAGTAAAATTACCATTAAAGGAAAATAATTATATAGCAAAAAAATACTTGGTCTAAAAGACAGGACAAAGTGATTTTCCACAAAATGCTGAAGCAAATCCAGGCTGTATCCTGACCTAAGGTGTTCTCTGACTCCTACACTACAATTTGAGCTTGTGCCTCTGTTCTGAACCAGACCACGTAAAGGTAAACCCTTGCTTGTTAAAATAAGCATATAAAATTTTATTCTTCTCCAGGATATCTTTACTAGATACATATATTTATATCTTCTCAACAACCCTTAAGAGTCTGGTATAAAAGAAAGTTGTAACTAACTCTGTCCCTACAGACAACTCTTCCTACAGGAGTTGTTTTGGGTTACTTTTGATCACAGAATCCCAGACTGGTTTGGGTTGGAAGGGACCTTAAAGCTCATCCAATGCCACCCCCTAGCCATGGGCAGGGACACCTTCCACCATCCCAGGCTGCTCCAAGTACCAGTGTCCAGCCTGGCCTGGATATTTCCTGGGATCCAGGGGCAGCCCTAGCTGGTCTGGGCAACCAGGGTGTTCAAACTTGTTTGAAAACATTCACCTGGAGTTAAAAAAACAAATAAATTGTATTTGTTTGTTTATCATTGCTTAGCATGTGGAGAAGAATTCACACTGGTAAATCACTCGGTCCATGCAGGGTGCTCTGGGCCAGAGCCAAAGCAAACCACCTTCCAGATCCTCAGGAGCAACAGGTGAATCTAATCCTGAAAAATGGGAGTGGTTCTCACATAAGTCAAATCTGAATCCCCTCCTCCTCTCTGGGAAGAGTGCATTATCCATTCTGAGGCTCAGAGAGCTGCTCATGCACAGCTCTGCTTACAAACAAAGCCACCTTCTAGGATGGAGAAGGCGTTCTGCAGCAGAGCAGGACTGTGTTTATTTCCAGGAATGTCACCTTCTCTGTGCCCAAGCTGCCAGGGGCCAGGGCTCTAACTCCAGTTCCAACAACAAAGCAGTGAGCTTAGAACATTCAGCTGTACCAGACAGACCCAGCTTTCCCAACACAAACAGATTTTCCCAGCCCAGGGCCTGAATCAGCATCAGCCACAAACATCTGAATAAGTCACACAAGCAACTGCTCCCTTCTCCCATTATCCTGCAGCAAGGAAAATGAGTGATTCAAATGCATGTTTGAAATGAACTTTATCTGCAGGGGAATGGATCTAGGCATCACCCATTTCATATTAGCATAAAACAATTTGTTCCATCAGTGTTTGGATTACTTTTTGTTTGGTTGATTTTAACCAAACAAATCTCAGCAAAATCCAAGTTCTGCGGGCACTGCTGGTGTGGGGAGCAGTAGGGAACAGCAATTCTCAAAGCTCCCCTGGAGAGAAACAAGAAATAAAGAAACAGCCTTAGAAAAGTTATGGGCAGAGGTTCCAGTTTTATTCTGCTGGTTTGGCTCTGTTACCCAATCCCTAGCTCCAATAATCAGTTCTGGGATCAGGAAGAGAATAAATATAAACACCAACAGCCAAACATGACCACTCAAAGAACACTTACGCGTATCTCCGGCTGGATGCTGCTCTGAGAACATTTTGGCTGAGGCCATTCCAAAATGTCTGTAAAACAGAGACACGCTAATGAGAATTCAGTTTAAAACATCAAGAGGTCGTCAAACTAAGGCTTTCAGAAGCAGACCATGTCTGAAGCAACACTGTCCTACTACAGAATAAACTACCCTCTTTAAAAACTGAACTGCAAAGGAATACAGAACTTGAGCAAGACTCTGACATAGACAGCTCCCCCCAAATTACTGCACTAATTAAGCTGCCACAACCCTAATTTCTATGACCAGAACCGAGGTATTTCCCTCACATAGAATAACCTGTGGCAAAAGACATCTCAGTAAGTCAACAGTGAACCTTCTGCGTCCCACAGGCAGCAGCAGATAAACATTAACCCCATTTCTCAGCGCTTTGTGCCTGGTCAGCAACAAATCCCCGCTGCATCGCTTGAGGAACCTGAAGCTGAGATTTTGCTGCACAACTCCAGATACGCCCCAGCTTGGCCGCCCCTCAGCACGTGCCAAGCAGCATCCTGAGGAGTTCGGGAAGCATTATCCCTCTTTCTGACCAAGAACGAGCCTGTAACAAGATTCCTTAATGCGAAGGAGCCAGAGCCATGACGGTAACTCGTAAGACCCAGGCACAGTGCAAGAAAGGCTCAGGCTGCGACAAGGCAGAGGCAGCAGGGCCGGCACAGCGCGGAGGGATTTGCGGTCCCCGCCTGTCCCTAAATCGCCCCCACGCGCCCTCGGCAGCCTGATCCCCGCGGTCACCACCACACGGATGGTGACGCATCAAGCGACCTTACTACAAACCTCTAGAACACAAAGCAGACTCAAAGACGTAAAACAGGCTCCTCTACAGCCCTCAGGACCACATCGTCCTGCACCCACATCAACCTTCTCTTAAAAAAAATCTGAGCACTGAGCAGCCGCGGCCCGGACCCGGTCTCGCCCGCGGGCAGCGCCTTTCGCTGCCCCCACAGCC
>JANPWX010000278.1:487908-599709 GCA_024734555.1 Trochalopteron elliotii | reverse complement strand
GGGGGGGGCCGAGACGAGAGTAAGGACCCCCGCCGCAGGCTGCCCCAATAATGCCTGATCCAGCCGCTCGCTTTCGGCGCTCCGCACCGACACCGGAACGGGCGGAGCAGCTACACGCTGGATTCCTGACACCGACACAGAGCTCGCTATACCGGCAGGCGCTGGCCGGGGCGAGACAAAGGCAGCGAGGCGGCGCAGCGCACACCGGCGCAGTAGTGGACAGTCCGGGTCCTACGGAGGCTGTGCACTCAAGGTCGGACAGGATAAAGCGCACGGCGATTGCAGCGGCCTTGCGTCAGGCCGCGATCTGCGCAGGCGCAGATCGCAAGGAGCGACGAATGCGACAAGGCCCCGGGGCGCTCCCGCCCCGTTGCCGCGCATGCGCGGCTCAATTCCGGCCCCTCAGCAAAGCGGGCCAGCGACCTCGGACTGTCCGGGCACGCCAAGCACAGAAATCTCCGCCTCAGCTCCGACACCTTTGTCAGCCACTCTCCTACTGCTCCCAGGACAATTCGAAAGCGTGCACGACCGGGTGCACTTGGAAAAAATACCTGTGAGGCTTGCAACTGATACGTGCTCAGCCCCAGAAGAGAAACAGGACTTTTAAGCAAAGCAAGTGGTGCAGAATTGTACAGCATTCACCGCCTGAAGCCAAACCCAGCACTGAGCCAGCTGGTGGCAAGAAAGGAGCGCTCTCCCCGCAGCAACACTCAGACAGCTCTTTGGGGGAATCCTAATGTATTTAACACCTATCCCAGAAGGGCTCTCCTAGGATGGTGACCACCCGCCTGGGGTCCGGGGGCCGTCTGGGCCGAGCCTCCTGGAGACCACGGAACCTCCACGGTCTCCTGGGGACCGTCTGCGGCACCGAGCTCGGGCTGTCCCCGGCTGGCTCAGGCACAGCGGCCTGGGAGGCCTGCAGTGGTGGAGACCCGTGGCTGCAGGACACTTGTGGCTCTGCCACCTGCTCCTGGGAAGGCTTCTCTGGCTCCAGCTGGGCTCCCGTTTCTGCTTCCTGGCTTTCCCTGGCCGTGTCAAGGCTCTGGGAGGCGCCGACGCTCTCCCTGTCCGTGGGATGATGTTGATCTCCAAGGGAGCAGAAAGAGCTGTCCAGGGCTTCCTCAGTGTCCACAAGGCGGAAGGGCTTGCGGAGAGGCCGGGTGGGATGGAGGCCTCCAGGAGTGACCCTCTGGGAGGCAGGCAGGAACTGGGAGCGGAGGACGGGTCTTGGCAGGCGCAGGATCTTGAAGGGCTGGGGGCTCTCAGCAGAACTGGCTGTTCTGGCAAGCTGCTGGGAGGGAGGTGGCATCTCGGTGCTGGGGGGGTTCTCAGAGGGAGGGAGGCAGTGGAAAGCAGGGAGAGTCTTGCAGGGTTGGAGGCCGTCAGAGGCAGGGGAGGCTCCTGGAATGCTGGATCTCTGACGGCCTGAGCTTCTCCGAGGGATGCTCGGTGTCCCACACAATCTCCTCCAAGGGCTGGAGGCTGTCCCGGGCATGGCCATTGTGGCTGGGAGCAGCCTCTTGGAGGGATGGAGGCACCTGCAGCAGCAGGATGAGGCACAGCAGGGCAGGTGGCCTCGCTTCCCCAGCTGCTGCAGCTGTGCCCAGAGCGCCTGCCACATCCCAGAATCCAGCAGAGCCCGTGTCCCACGCGGAGCCCAGAGCAGCAGCATCAGCCCCTGCAGCTCCTTGGCCACGCTGAGGCAGGGGCCGCAGCTGCAGGGGCCACTGGGGGAGCTGGTGGGAGCATCTGGATGCTTCCGAGGGGTTGCGCCAGGCCCGGCGGCCCCGGGAGCCACAGGGGCTCCTGGGCTCCTCCGCGGGCCCCTGGCCTGGAGGCCGGGGTGCTTGCGCGGCTTCCGAGTCCTGGCCTGCCGCCCCTGCGGTGCCCAGCGGCCAATGGCCCACCAGACAGCCGCAGTGGCCAGCAGCAGGGCAAGTGCAGCCAGCAGGACACTGACATCGCTCATGGCTCCAACACGTGCCATCGCAGCTGCACTGGCAGCTGTGGGGCTGGCCCGCCTTATGTAGGGATGGCCTGGTGATGTCACAGTGCTTGGGGCCGTGACACCGCGTGACATCACGGCCTGGCCTCACGCCGGTGTCACCCCGTTTGTGCCCTCACAGCCCCGCCCGCCTCAGGGGCAGCAGGACCGGCTCAGCCCTCAGGGTACTCATGGCCAGGAAAGGCCTGCAAGCCAAAGGTCTGGGAGCCCAGCCCGTGGCTGTCAAGCGCTCCCAGAAGCAAGGGGCACATCAGGAAGAGGCCTGGTGCCACCAGGGCCCACCCCGTGGCTCCAAAGACGCTGTGGCAGGGCCCACTGGCAACGGCCCGTGCTCTGTGCCTCACAAGATCCTGCAGACACAAAGGCAGCTGGCCTTCCCTGTGCCCAGGCAGCTCTCCTCACGTGGCTGCCAGCTCCAGCCCCTTACCCTATCCCTAGAATTCCTGATGCACAATGCTTCTGCAGCTCCATTGGAGGCCCTGTCAGACACTGCAAGACTCTCACTGGGAGGTCTCCCCACAACTTTCTCTTCTCCAGGCTGAGCAGCTCCAACTCTCTCCAGCTGTCTCCACAGGAGAGCTGCTCCCCTCAGCAGCCTGGTGGTCTCCTCTGCACTTGCACCAACAGTTCTGTGGCCTGACGTTGGGGACACCAGAGCTCTAGTCCCTGCTCCAGGTCCAGCCCTGCCTGAGCAGGTGCATTCTGCAGGCTCAGGATTCATGTGCGGCCGATCAGTCCCAGCTGCAGGATAAGTGTTGCCACAGGATCACCAGAGTGATCCCCATTCCTCACGACAGCCTGAGCCCATCCCTTGGCCATCTCTGCCCATGTAAAGCCGGGTCCTGCACGGGCCACCTGCAGTCTGGCAAGAGGCTGCCCGTGCCAGCCTCTCCCGTGGCCAGGCAGGGGCAGCATCCGGCCGTGCTAGCGCTGCTTCCAGCCTGCTCTGAGTCACACGCCGGGAGACTGACAGCTTCATTCCGGGCACTGGCAAGTGCCAAGCCATGGCAAGGCAGCCATGAAAGCGCACACAGCCTGGCAATCGTCTCCGGGAGTTCTGCTGTCCTTCCCCTCCGGGGGGCAGGGCCAGTGTCCCCTCAGAGCCCCTGGCTGTGACAGGAGCTGCTCACACAGCTGCCACGGAGCAACAGGCAAGTGTGTTCTTCGGATGAAGGAGGAGACGCGTGTGTTTCTTTGTTCCACGTTGTTACACATGCCCATGTTCCAGGTCCCTCTGAGCCCCCAGCAAAAGGCCGGCACACACCTTCAGCCTCCACTCCTCAAGTGCAACAAGCTCTTGTGCTCTCGTTGGGCTTCAGGCTGCCCTCAGGTGTTGCTTTCAACTGCCCCACTTGCAGCATCCTGGTGCCCCTGCACTCTGCCCCCTCTTCCCACACATGCTGGTCCCTCAGGAGGGGCATGCCTTGTGTCCCCTCTGCTCCCCAGACTGTGCTCCAGAGCCCACAGTGCTGGCAAAGCCCACAGCCGTAGCCCTTGGTGGCAGTGGGGGTCGCATGCCCAGCAGCCGTGCAAGAGCCCCAGAGCTGCCACTGGCTGCCTTCAGGTGACTCTGAGGACGCTCTGCACCGGGCAGGACCAGCTCCTGAGCCTGCACTGCCCTGCCCTGCCCTTGAGCCTTCCTGGAGAAAAGGGGAAATCGGGTGGGGAGGGGACTGCAGGGCGAGGCCATGCCATTCCTCTTGAACAATCCACAGCCAGGACCAGGCAGCCCCTGCCTGCAGCATGGCACAAGCACGGCCACACAGGCAAGGCCCTGTGGCGACCCAAGTCATTTCCTCCCCATTCACTGCTGCCAGACACGAGACTGCTTTGAAGAACTGGAGAGGCTGCTCTTGCAGCAGGGCAGCCCTGGGCAGGTGCAAAGGCAGAGCACCACATGGATTTCCCGTCCCTGCTCCCACAGGGATCAACAGCAGAGCATTTGTAGGAGCAGAGCGGGGCCATAACTCCGTCCCTACAAAGCCTCCAACCACTGGGAGCATTGCTCAGCCCCGCAGGCATCTCTCTCCGAAGGATGTCACTGGAAGTGACAAAAATACAAGGAGTTACCTTGCTTTTTCATATAAGAAACCCATCAATGGTATCTTGCAGTGGCAATGCTGGCCAGGGCTATTGGCAGTGCTTCAAGGCCTTTGGGGAGTGTACATGAACTCCTCCATCTTTCTTGTGACCCAATGGGCATGGATTTGAAGGCAGCACCTGCTCTCTGGCCCCAGATGCACTCAAGTTATCCAGCCTGGCTTCAGGTGACTTGGTGTGAAAAGGCTCGTTGAGGCAGCTGCCAAAACAGCCACACTTCAGTTGCTTTCCTGCTCGCTGGGTGGAAGGAAATGGGAAAAGCAGTGATGGATCAAACATAGCACGACTTCAGGCTGCAACCTGAGTCAGGCTGAATCACACCACCACACACTCTGTGCAGGAAGGGAGAGCAGCCTTGGGATGCAGGGTTACCCTCCAGGCTTAGTGAGGGCTGGCTGGGGGAGAGAGGCTGCAAAGGACAGGAGGAGTGGGAAGGGCCAAGGGCAGAAATAAACCCTTTGCAGGGGTGGGAGGGATGCAGATGTTTGACTCAGGTATTTAGTTACTCCAGTGGTGCAGTGAAGGATCAGTCAGATTCTTGGTAAAATAATCATCTCAGGGGAACTCAGCAGGAGCTTGAGGACTTGGGGTGGGCATTCAGCACAGAGCTGGTCACCCTCCAGCATCTTTCCAGGCTTCCCTGGTTTCACTTCCATGATTCCAGTTGGGCTGGCAACAAACATCAGCCTGGAGAGCATCACAACATAAATCAGAAAGCAACCCTGAGGCAGCAAGGCAGCAAGAAGGCAGCTGGGAGCTGCCTGTGCCTGCCAGCAGCTCACCAGAACTTCCTACAGGGCAAGTGGCAGAGCCCTGTCACTCAGTGAGGATACAGGAGACCAGAGGGAGCACAAACCGCATCGCATCCCTCCACAACGGCAGCTCCCTTAACAAGGACCAGAGGTGCCTTCAGGAACCATAATAATGAGGGCAATTAGCACAGTACAAATGAAAATTTGCAAGTGCTGCACTGTGCAGATTTTTTTACCCTGATCTGAAGCAGCTGAGGTACAAAGCCAGTGATTTTGGGAAGGCTCTGAAGGCTATTCCCAGCCCTGTTGAAGGGACAGGCTGGTTTGAAGGTCACCAAGCTGTGCCACAGTGGGAAGGCTGACAGGGCCCAGCCTCGCAGGCAGGGGAAGGCCCTGGGGACCCTTCTGTCGAGGGGCTGTGCATTGGCACAAGTCTCCCTCTGCTCCTTGCTGGCCTGGGCTGGACCCACTTTCCCTGGCCCATGGAGGAGTTTTCCTGCACAGCCCAGGCTACTGCTCTGGCCTGGGGTCTCAGAGTAGATTCATCCACTCTCCCACGTACCCTGCAGCACCCCAGCATGAGCTCCATGCATGTCCCATTTCCTGCTTCCCAAACTTTTCCCTTGTCAATTGGCTTTGGAAGGATCCCATGCCACTGCCACATAAATCTCTCCCTCCCTGCTGGCCCTCCTGTCCTCCCCATTCTGGTATTTGCAGAATCACCAAATTCACAGCTGTGGGAACTCCGAGTGCTCCATGCTCCCCCCTCCAGGCCATCACAAGGGTGTGTCACCATGTCCCCACACCCTCCCCTCTGAGCCAGCTCCTCACGGTGCCTGTTCCTGCTCTCCTCTCACCTGTACTGGTTTCAGCTGCTCTCTGATGTTCTGGCATCAGCAAGAGCCAGCACTTTCCATTCCCAAGACAGCTCAGAGGATGCAAAACTCCCCAGCCAGCATCTTTGTCTTTGGAGGAAGAGCACAGCTTTTTGTTCTGGAAACAATAGGAACCACTCCACTTATCCATACCTGCTCTTCCTTTTGTTATTCTTCAGTATCCGTCCTTCCCTCTGGAAACCTCAGAGCCTGGGAGCCTCATCAGCTGCTCTGTGCAAACACACTTGCTTTGTGCTGGCTGTCTGAACACAGAGCCAGGAGAGAGAGGCCAGGAGCTCCTGTTGGATCAGCTGTTGCCAACACACGTGGCCCAGGTAGAGCCTGTGATTTATTTAATATGTACAGTTACAATAATTTCATTTTGGAATCAGCCTCGTGAGACAGGTATGAACAAAAGGGTAACATTTGGAGGAGAAGAATTCCTGATTTGTGCTTAGACAGAAGAAATTCTCTTTCTCTGCTACCTTGGCAATGACACAATGAGGGAGGAAAACAAAATCATTCACGCTCCCAACTCCCTCCTCTCCAACATATATTTTGAAGAGCCTCAGTGCAGGTTTTTACTGCAGAAAATAAACAATGAATTGTGTCTCCCCCAAACAGCAGCAAGAGAAACATCCTGTCTGCCTTCAGCCTCAGCTGCTCACCTCCTGCTGAGCTTTCTGGCTTGACCAAGGCACAGCACAAACACATTTGGCACCAGCCAACCCCTTTATTGCTGAATGAGGACACATCTAAGACCTCCACATCTTGGATTCCAGGAACTCCTGCAGGCCCTGCTTAGCTGGGGGCAGGGGGTGCTTTACTGGACCAGGATTGCTGGAATCTCCCTTCCCCAAGGCAGTTCCCTGCACTGCCAAAGGCAGCCCAGGGTGGGCACAGGCAGCCAGAGCAGGCGTGGAGGCAGCTTTTAATTGATTTAAATGGAGCTGCAGACAATTACAGACCCAAAGGCCTCACACATGTTTTTCTCCTGCAGGAGAAGCCAAAGCCCCTGGGTGTCATTAGCAAGTGGCTGCAGGGCTGAGGGACAGCTCAGGGGCTGTGTCTGAACTGCTGCTCCTGAGTCTCTCCCTTCCCTCAGCAGGAGCAGGCCCTGGTGAGGCTGCTGGGGAGGAGCTGTTGGGCAGGGTCAGACCCCACATGAGGCTGTGCTGCTGTGTGACAGCCTGATGGCCCTGCTGCACCCATTGTCCTGCCTGTGACACCCAGCCAGGTCCAGGAGCAGCCTGGGGTTGGTTAATGGGGCACCTTGGCCCCAAGCAGCGATGTCTCTGTGGGGACCCAGCCCCTCCACAAGCCTGGGGACAGCACAGACACCCCTGTCCAGCCTGTGGGGGCGTCACTAAAGCCAGCCAAAGAGGAGGTATCCGTGTCCTTTGATGCTCTGTGCATGCAGGGGAAGCCCTGGGCTAGGATTTTCCTGCTCTCAGCACTCTCCAGAGAGCTGCAGGGCCCTCTGAGAGCCCCCCACAGCACTGCCCATCCAACTGCACCAGCATCTGCTGTCTGGGTGTATTGTTAGAACAAATGAAGAAACAAGGACACACAAACCACAATTCACTCAAACTCATGCAGTAGATTGGGGTGAATTCTGCCCTGAGGTGTTTTCTTCTTGGATCATGTCACTCATTTTTCAGTCCATCAGCCCTGTGCATTTTGCAGCCTTTCAAATGCTCCCCTGACCCGCAGCGAGGGAATCCAGCTGTACCCAGGGCTCACGTGGATCCTTCACTCCTTGCTGGGGGCCATGAGCTCCATCTCTAACCTGAGCCACAGTCTGGCCTCTTCCAGACCAAAACTCTCCACTCCTTCAAGCTAGGAACCTGTGTCCTTGGGTGAGGAGGATCAGGAAAGGACAGAGTGGGGAAAAATACGAGCGGTGAGCTCAGCACCAAGTGTGTGATTTCTGTGGAGGCCCCTCAGATGCTTCCAATCCTGGTGTTTTTTGGAAGGAGGGCATCGTTTCGAGTATTGATTTAAATGACCTCCACCATTAATCTTTGCAAGGGATTTTTTTTTTTTATTCCTCCAAGAGAACAGGCAATTTTAGCCACAGCATCATCCTGGAGGGAGGGAGAGGGACGTGGACAGCTTTGAAGGCACCCAGCTCAAAGCCCGAGTTATTCTCCCTGTTTTTCCCTCACCACCTCAGCAGCAAGAACACATAAATTGTGTGTCATAGCTGCCTTTTCATCTGTCCCAGGAGTTATAGACTGCACACATAAGACAATTCGTGTTCCTCTGCATAATGAGGTGAGTTTTATAAATCATAAATCTTCACTTAATATGCAGGTGGTGTTTGCTGCCAGGTTTAGGAAAACTGATGTAGTTGCCAAGTTCATGAATGTCATAAATCATTCATGCTAAGGTAGTCTGCAATTGCTCAGTCCTTTGAGACAGACCAATTTCAAGGTGGTTGTTTAACACACAAACATGATCTTCATTGATTGTTTATACAAATATGTATTTTCATTAAGTTTTTCCCTCTCCATTTTTTTTTCCTTCTTTAGGTGCCGAGAGAAATGCCCCAAAGAGTCCCCGGTAGTGGCTTCTCTCCAGTTTCAAAATTCCATCAGAAATCCATTACCAAATGCATAAAAATCCATGGATTTGTAATAAAATGAGCCTCCTAAAGCTCAGAAAACAGCCTGGATGTCTCCATAAATCCCGATGCATGTGATTAAAGAAAACAGAGTGCGAGAGTGCGCCTCAATTCGTCACAGGGTCATTTTGGACATCCACTATTTTCTGCAAAATTGACATTAATTAAAGGTTTGCTGATCCCAGCAGGGTTTTCATCACTGCTCCAACTGTAGCTGCTGTGTGCACAGGAGCAGGTAATGCACTTCCCATGGGGAATACCCCATGTGCTTCTGGATTTAGCTGAGCCTACACACCCTGGAGCTTGCTCGGTGCTCTGCAGCCCCCTGGGATGTGCAGGATTTCGTGGGAGGTCTCATGAGAAAGCAGCTTTCCCAGGAGATCTGCAGTTTTTAGTGGGGTGGAAAATTACAGCTGTGTAAATCCTGCAGGTACCTGGGAAGAGCCTTCCCCCAGTGCCAGTCCCGAGGGGCTGAGCATGGACAGATCTGTCCAGGGCTGGGAGAGGGTCACAAAGCTCAGCCCTGGTGGGAGATGCTCCTCTTGGCCTTACATCTCCCAGCCCCAAATTTCACCAGGAGCTCTCAGCTTGCAGCCTTTGTGCCTCATCTTCTCGTCCCACCACCTCCTGGGCTTTGCCCTTTGCTTTCTGGTTTTCTATGACCACATTATTTCTAGGCTGGCCTAACAAGGTGAAAGCTCTGTCCTGTCTTTCAGTGTTCAGGGTCATCCAAGGAGGGCTGTCCCCTCCCCTGCAGAAGCAGGGTTTGAGTTATCAGAGCCTTTCACTTCCCACCTTATTTACATCTTGGAGACATCCAAAAAACCAAGGCACAGTACTGCTGGACAGAGTAGTAAATAAAAAAATGCTCAGGCTCATACTCACCCAGCAGTTGAGAGGGTCTGATATTGAATTCCACAGTAATTTTGAGTGGATCTGAGAAAACTGCGTAGGTGGGAAAAGGCAGAGAATTTTGACTGCTGTTCTGTCTTCCATCATCCTTTTCCAGCATAATTAACTCATCGCAAATAATTCAGGCACTGAGTTCTCTTTCTTCATTTTCCCTGTGATCAGCCAACAAGTGCTGAAGTTCTTCGAGTTTCTTCCTTGTTTCAATCTACTCACTGAATCATTGTTGCTGATAAGTTCCCAAAGGGAGGAGGAGGCAGTTCCTCAGCATCTCACTGTGTGTGCCAGCCAGAGCTGGAGATCTGGAACAGACTGGTTAGTTCTGGGTCAGATCTGGAGTTTGCTCCTTTGATTTGATGAGCATGAAACCTAGAAACGACTTCTAGGGGGAAAGATGACTTAAAATTTGACTTGCCACTAATGTGGCATTGGATTGGCTCCCAGCCTGCCCTGAGATTTCTGTGATTTCAGTGTTGCTCTTCCCAATTCTCCTCTGATCTCATGGTTCTCAGATTGGTGTAACATCCTGGTTTCCTTACACTCCTGCCTGCAGACCATTTCTCCAGGATATGATTGAGAACTCAGCCCTGGGCATCAGCACAGTCAAAGGGAACATCCCCCTCCATTCCAGCAGCTCCAAGGTTTCTGCCTCCTTGTTGCAAGGTGCCCTTCAGAGAAGCATCATTCTCACTGGAGTGGCAGCTGATGCTTCCCACTAATTCAGAGCTGAGATAAAACCTCAGGGAAGCTCCAGAGCTGCAGGACCTTCACGGCCATAACTCTTCCCTCTAGGAGTATTTATGTTCTCGAGACTGATTAAGCTGGGCTTGAGCCATAGCTCACACTCCTTGAGGTGCTCTCCTCCTGCAGAGGGTGACATCTCCTGGGAGCAGCAGTCAGGGATCCGGGATGTCAGGGAGTAAAAGCTGAGAGCCCATCAGGAATGATTTGAGGTGAAACTTTGCAAGCAAAAATCTGAACTCACCAAAATCCAGCAAAGTTATTCCCACCCCATCTGCAAAGGGAAGGAGCTTTTGGGGTGGTTTCTGTGGAGCGGGGGACTCAAATCTTCCTTTGATTGTTCCTTCTGGTCATAAACTAAAGACAGGAAAGATATTTCTGTGGAAAACACCACTGCTGGATGTGTCACCTCTCACTCGGGACATCTCCCAGGGACAGGATAGGGCAACAACAAAATGCAGCTAGAATTGGGGAAAAGGAGACGAAAGAGAAGAAGTTAAGAAAGTCAAATGAAAATAGGGAAGAGTAGAGCTGCAGGGTCCTGCTCCCTCGGGTCCCTGCTGCCAAGGCAGCATCCAGGCAGGCACAACAAACTGGCTGCCACATGGAATGTGATTAACAGGAAACTGCATTTCCCCCTAACATTTTGAGTTCAAGGGGAAGCCTTCCCATAGCCAGGGGAGCTGCTCACACTCAGAGGGATATGTGAGGTTTCCCTGGGTGGCTGGGATGGGAGGCTGCAAGCAACGCTGCTGTGCCCAGAGGAATGGAGGTGTCAGGGATGGACCAGCCCTAGGAGCCAGGCTGTGCCAGCCACAGGCAGCAGTGCTTCTCCCTTCTCTCTCATCCCTCTGTACACATCCTACTTCTTCAAAGCTCCTGACCACTCCAGCTCCTCATTTCCGTCTCCTTTCTCCAAAGTGTGACATTCCCACCATCTGTAAGGCTGCCAAACAAGTGACTTTGCATTTCCCTGCAGGGCTGCACTTCAATTAAAAGCTTTTCTTGATGTTTTAACTTTCACCTGGTTTAATTGAGGTTCCCTTTCCCAGCCTCCTCCTCCTTTTTAATGAGATGCTAAAATTCTGGTGAATGGTGTTTGCAATGGGCAGCACCAACCGCGCTTCAGAGGGCAAAGGTTGCTCCTGGCCTGGCTGAGAGCCATGGAGCCTGGAGCAAAAGCCACTGAAAAAATATAGGATCCAGGCCACATAGCCAGTGATCCTGCCCTTTTACAAGTTCCTGGGCTTCCTCACTCAGCACTTCAGCAGCAGAACTGCTCCTTTCCCTGTTGGAAAAGCAAGGACCCAAGTGATGGAGCCCAGCTGGGCACAGCCAGGTTCTCCTTGGCCCAAATTTCCCTTTCTGGAGCACCACTGCAGCACTACCAGCCCCAAATATTTTATAAGTGTGGGCTGGGTCAAATGTAGTGAAATTAAAAAAAAAAAAATAAGAAAAAGTCTGTACAACCTCTTTAATTTGCCTGCTAATTTACGAGCAGGTAAGCTGCTCTCCTGCCAAGCTTTTCTTCACCCAAAAAAAAAAAAAAAAAAAAAGTTAGAAACAATTCACAAAAGATATTGAGCACTTCAGGAATTCTACAAGTCCTTGTGCAGAGGTGGGGATGATTTGTGAATTACTAATTTTTTTTAAAAGATAATGTGTGTGAAACAAAACACACCTTTATTTTACAGCCAGCCTAGGCTGGGTTCAGGAGGCTCCTGTTAGATACACCCAGAGCTGATCACTGGTGAAACCCACTCTTCTGAGGAAAGAAGGGATTGGAAGCTTCTAGGCAGTTTCCCTCATGCTGCTGGGAGCTGGGGAGGATGACAGAGCCATCACCTGCAGGCAGGTCCCTCCCCATCCCTCTCCTGGCGCAGCCCTGCTGGTTCCTGCCAGTAGCTCCAGGTTGCTGGGACTGGAGCAGCTCTGGACTGGGATGCACGGGAGCTTTTGGGGCTCATTGCAAAGGGTTTCCTTGCTCCAAGGAGGATCCGTGCTGTAGGCACAGCCCCATCTTCCTACAGAAGGTTCCCCAGCTCCTCCGCAGAGCGGCTGCACTTGCTGAGCCGCTCCCATCCAGGTGGTGCCACGTCCTTGAAACGCCGCCAAGAAAAGGGACAAATGTCTGCAAAATCACTCATCTCTCGCTGTCCCCTCCATTTTATTTCTTCCCTCATGCTTGTAAAAGCTGGGACCCTCCTCGCCAGCTCTGAAGCAGTTTGAAACCCGAGCTGCTGCGCTGGAACACTTCCACAACTTCAGGTGCAGCTTTTATTTCTGACCTTGGAACAATGTAAGAATTTCTGATCATGGGTGCTTGGTCGTCTCTAAAAATCATTCATCTGCAGCATTGAATCGTCTCACAGCGCTGTGGTGTGGGATTTGGGAGGGAAGAGCAGGAGCTGGAGCAGAAGGGCGTCTCGGAGCCCGTGCCGGAGCCTCGCAGATGGACGAGCAGACGCTGCCAGGGGGGAGCCACGGGCTGACGGCGAGGGAAGGGGGGCCAGCAGGGCCGGGGGAGCGCAGGAGCTGCAGCCAGGAGCAGGATTTCCCAGCCCCGAGGGCTGGACACTGCCCGCAGGGAGCCAGCACAGGCAGCTCTTCCGTGCCAGCGCAAAGCCAGGGGCGAGCTGGCTGGAGGAGCCCAGCCCCGGCTCATCCGAGGCGCGGGGAGCACACAGCTCCAGCTTCGGGTGAATTCTGGAGGAGGTGCACGCATATTTTTGTAGACAATAATTCTGGTTAACAGAGAGAAAGTCGGTTTTATAGGGGCTTTTTAGGAGGACGTCTGCCAGCATGAATAAATGAGTGCTCTCACCCGGCTCTGGGGACAGGCTGGCGATGGGCTGGGGGCAAAACCTCAGTGGGCTCAGTGGACCACGTGCCCACCACCCCCTGCTCCGTGGGGGCTCGAAGCCTGGCTATCACCAGAGCCACTGAGAAAAATGCTGTTTTACCTTTTACAGATCATTTAACGCTCTAATGAAATGCCTTAAAAATACAAACGAGCCGCCTGATACGGCGGGATGCAAACCTGTCTCCATGGCAGTGATTTTCCTGAAGACGCTTTTCATCTCTGGCTGCTGGAAGCCTCAACGTAAAAATTTATCGTGCGCCCTCCCCTAATAAAATGTGATGGTTTTACTGTATTTTTTATATAAATGTACATTTACTTGTGAATTATACCAAGAGGCGGGCACTGGCTGTGGTCGAGCCTGCGACACGTGGCATAAATCACAGCTCCCTCGCAACTTCCCAGGACGTGGACTTGTGCCTAAGGGTGTGAGTAACTTCTATTGACTTCAATGAAAGTTTCTGGTGTGCTGCCGTGAGCGAATAGGCCCCCGGAGGCTCATTTGGTGTTGATGAAAAGCAGGAGACTGATAGCACCGGGCACACGGTGCAGCCGAGCGCTGCCGCTGCCCCTGCGCAGCTGCCTCGCCTCGGAGCCCGGCCCTGCTGCTCCTGGGAGCCCCAGAGGTCTCTGAAATACATCTTGTTTCTGACCCAGAAAGTGCTTGTTTCAGCTGTGAGAGCCCCAAACACGCCCATTGCCACCTCAGTGTCACCTCCCTGTCACCCCGGCTGCGCTGGGCTGGTGCTCGTGTGCCCACCAAAGGCTGCCCATTCTCGCTGCCTTCCCAGCCTTTCCCACCCTTTGCCGGACTTCCAAAAGCTTCTGGGGCTGCCTCAGCAGCTGAGCAAGGCACGGAGTGAGGGGGACGGTGGCTTAGGGGGTCACAGCTCCCACTGCCCACAGCAGCCCCAGCCTGGCTGTTTGTTTCTCGGCCAGTGTGTGCTGGGGAAGTGAGGGCTCAGCAGAGCCTCCGGGCCCGTGGCTGGGGCATCAGGTGATGGAGCAGCTGCCTTTCCTGTAATGGAGCTTAATGAGCAGCGCGGGAGCTTGGGAGCTGCACCATCAGCACGATCAGCCGAGCTCTCCGGGGAAAGAGCTGGCCCGGGAGATGGGGAGATGACTGGTGATGGAGGAGTACCAGATGGTGTCTCTCAAGGAGAACGCTGGGACAGTAATTACAAGAGACAAGAGGAGAGCTGCTGGCTCATGAACAAGAATTTGTCCAAGCAATCATGGGAAGCACAAGTCTCTCCAGAGAGCGCCATGGGGGAGGAAGAGTTTAGCCAGCAGCTCCCAGTGCTGCTGCCAGGGCCCCCACACCTCTCCAAGGGGGCACGGACGTGTCTGTGACTCCCTATTGCCATAACAGTCGTGGGTTTCTGTGCTTCAAACTCGCTTTTGCTTCCTCCCACTCCACCTCATTCACAGGGCATCCCAAACACCATCCTGCCTGTTCCAACTTCGCAACAGGTCTGAGGCAAAGACATGCCTTTGGTTCTTGTGTGGGACGAGCTGTGCCAGGAGGGATGGGCTGGGAGCACCACTTCCCAGCTCCGCTCAGGGAAGGAAAAGCAGAGCAGAGCTCACAGCGTGCAAGTGCTTTCTCTCCTTCCCTTGCCCAGCTGTGATTTTACGCCTTATTGCCCCTCTACCCCGTGCCCTCATTTTTTCTACTCTACCATGACTCCCGATTCCCCTCGGAGAAGTTCCCTGCCAGGCAGAGGGGTTCGAGAGGAGTTTAATTAGCGCTGCTGTTCCTCGCTGACCCTCTCCGCGCCCGCCCGTGTCCCTGTCCCAGGAAACGGAGGGTGAGGAGGGCTGTGCCAGCCCGGGGTGCTGTCACCGGGAGAGATCTCCCGCCCGTACCGTCCCCATTGATGCTTTAGCTCTGCAATGCAGCCTGAGCAGGAGCTGAGACCTGCAGGTGACAAGGAAATCGAGGCTAATTAGAACTACTAATTAGATCTCTGCTGAAAGCTCGCCTCTGCCGTGTGCCCGTGGGCTGTGCTCCGGGACGGGCTCCTCTGCTGGTGCCACCCCATCGGCAGTGCACACGCTGCACACGCAGGAGCCAAAAAAGAATAATAATTTGTAAAAAAGGCACTTGGCAAGACTGAAGGGTTTCACGTCATGCTGCCGCTGACTTGGGAGAGCCGCAGCCCCGGCACCGAGGGCACGGAGCCAGGAATATTCAAAGGGGGAGATCTATTGCACCTCCCATTGATCCAGCTCAGGGCGCAGCTCCCGGTGCTTGGGGTGGTTCCGGGCACGGTGAGGAGAGCCCAGCGATCCCCGCCTTCAGCACCTGCCAAAGTGGGGCCAGCAGTGCTCTGGAGGGAGCCCCTGCCAGGGCACCCTCACCTGGGGGTTTTGCAGGTAGCAGAGGTGGGATTTTATTCCTGCACATTTTTCCAAAGGGCTCTGGAGCACGTCTGCCCAGCTCGGGCACCAAAACTTTTCCCATCTCCTCCCGTGTCCCGGGAACAGCTCCTGGCCCGGGGTAGCCGGCAGTACTGGCTTTGTGCTCCACTTCCCTGTCTTGTTCCCGCAGCAGCAAACCCTCAGACCATCCCCTGCCGTGGAAGGGCGTTCAACAGCCGCATCCATCCCCTCCAGGCAGTGGGGGATTCCCTTCCTCCCTCCACTCACAGCGGGGTTTAAATGAAACCCCCAGGACTCCAAAGCACAGCCCGTGCCCAGGACACGGCGGGAGCCACACAGGCGTTTGGTTTGTTGCTCTCCCTACCGGGGCTGACCTCAGTGCCCAGAACAGACACTCCCCAGGGCAATTTCTGTGGTGATGGGGAGCTGGATGTGGAGTTGGAGCTGTTAGGTGCAGTCACAGGATGGAGGGAAGGGATGCCAGAGGTGGGACCATGCAAACTTCAAAGCAACAAAGCAAAGGACAAGGTCCTACAGCTGGGTCAGAGCAATCCCAGACACCTACAGGGAGTGTCTTCTGTGACACTGGGTGTCTGATCAGTTTTTCTCACTTGGCTCCCTCCATGCATCACCATCTCCTTTGTTTTTCTGATTGAGGGTAAACTCTGCAGGTGAGACCCCACCTGCAGAGCTGCCCCAGCCCCGAGGCCCAGCACAGGAAGGACCTGGAGTTGCTGGAGCCAAACCAGAGGAGGCACCAGGATGAGCAGAGGATTAGAACATCTCTGCTTTTAAAGACAGGCTGAGAAAGCTGGGGAGGAGAAGATTGTGTGGAAACCTCACAGCATCTTCCAGAATCTGAAGGGGCTGCAGAAAAGCCAGAGAGGGACTGTGTATCAGGAATTGGAGTGACAGAGCAAGGTGGAATGGGTTAAAACTTAAAGAAGGGAAATTTAGATTAGATGTTTGGGAAAAATTCCTCCCTGTGAGGGTGGGAAGGCCCTGGCACAGGGTGCCCAGACAAGCTGTGGCTGCCCCTGGAAGTGTCCAAGGCCAGGTTGGACATTGGGGCTTAGAACAGCCTGGGATAGTGGAAGTGTGCCTGCCCATGGCAGGGGGTGGAATGAGATGATCTCCAAGGTGCTTTTCAAGGCAAACCATTCCATAATTCTAACACCATTTGCCATTTCCATCAGCACCCCCCACCAGCAGGACCAGGGCAGGCACCACAGCCCTGATTTACTGCCACACTTAAACCTGTTCCTAACTTTAAGTGCACAAGTAGATCCATTGACTTCAGTGGTTTAAGGTTCGACATTTGTAAGTAAGTTGCAGAACAAGGACCTACATTATTCATCCGAAACCCCAGGTAATGCATTCTTAGGAAATAACTACCAAACTCCACAAATCCCTGCTGAAAGGACATCCTAAAGCCCTGCCTGGATAGAGAGATTAGCTGGGATTGCTTTGTAAGCACCGCACATACATACGTACAGATATATGTATTTCTCTACCAGGCAGTGCAATTCAGACTTGCCCCGATCCCAGCTCTGCCTGCCTGGGAGGAGACAGAACGGGGGCCACAGCAGCCAGCAAAGCAGCACGGCCCAGACCAGCCCTCCCCACAATGCAGCCAGAGAGGGGATGATGCAATTAAGCAAACTAATTGAAGAGCAAATGTAGGTGCTTATAGCACAGACTGCCAGGCAGCATGGCCTTAATGCAGCTCAGCTCTCTATTGCAGTATCAAGATGATATAAAGCCATGTCGAGTTAAGACACAGGCATAAAATGCTGCAAGCAGAGCTTTTTATGTCCTTTATTCTGCTCCAGGGACCCCCTGCTACAGCCCAGCAGAGCAAAGGCTGAACCTGGGCACCCTGGCCACAAAGAGGCACAAAGCCAGGAGCCCAGCTTAAATCCCTGAAATCCCTTATCCTCCCAGGATGAGGGGGAGGTGCCCAATAAGGCTGCTCCCACCTCCTGAGCACCCCCTGCTCCAGCAGCAGCAGCCCTGGGCATGGTTGTGCAACCTCAGGACATGCATGAAACACCTCTCTTGCCCCAGGATGGGGAATATATTCCCTCCAGGATGGATTTCGGGTGGCTGGGAGGAAAGGCAGCTATGCCACAGCAGGATGCACCCCATTTGTGAGGAACAGAGCAGGGCACCCCTGTTTGCAAGGACAGGCTGGAAGTACCCAAGGTTTTCCAGGTTGGCAGGAGCCACCCAAGGCTTTCCAGCCATGGGGAGCAGCCTGGCAAAGGCAGAGCAGGCACTGCGCATGCCTCGCTGCCAGCGGCCAGGAGCTGCCTGGCAAAATGAGCTGAAACGACCCAGGTTTGAGCCATTTCATAAAATGTAATTGAGAACTATATCCCTGTTGTGCAATTCCAGCTGTAGTTGGAAAAATAAAAAACCCAGAGCTCTGTTGAAAGGATCTCATTCTGCATTCAGCCTGATGAGCAGCAGGAGAAATCCCTGCTGCAGCCACGTGTGTTCTGTGGCATCCCATGGGTTGTGCCATGCACTGTGCACCTTTCCCATGCATTGTGCACCTTTCCCATGCACTGTGCCATGTCTGTCTACATGGGTGGCACAGAAGTGCATGGATGGGGTATTTGTGCCTGTCCCTGTGCCTGTCCCTGCCAAAAAACCGGGAGCAGGTGGAAGAGGGCCACAAGTGGGATGGATCCATCTTCCTTGCTGTGCTGCAGCTGGTGAGATTCCAGCAGTGGGAAGCAGGGAAAGCCAAACGTTATGGATCCCTCAACCGATGTTATTTGTCCCCTTGTGCATTGCTGGTATTTTGCATTAAAATATATGTTGTTAAATTTATGCCTTAATATATATATATATAGATGTGTAATATGGCTGAGTTACAGTTGCTGTGGGAACTATAACTTTCTCTTTTCCAAGGGGCTGTTATATGTCTTATTATGCTGTATCATCTGGAGGGTGGCTGGGAACAAGATTGCTGCTGTTAATCCTTCAGCACGGAGGGTGATTAGAGGCAGCAGAGCCGAGCTGTGAGCAGGGCTGTGCCTAAAGGTGGGCAGCTCCACATGCCTGGTGACTCCAGTCCTCTGGGCCAGGGGATTTGGGCAACAGCACGGTGTGAACTGGCTGTAAATCAGCTCCGTGAGCTGCTTTCCTGCTCCCCCGGAGCTCTGCTGGGCTCTGGGCTGGGGACAAGGGCAGCTGGGCTTAGACTGGGAGTGGCCACACTGCTGCCACCTCTCCCAGGTGACAAACAGCATCAAGCTCCTGCTTTCTGCACAGCGGGAGCTTGGGCAGGGTTTGGATGGGGCCAGTCCCTGCCAGGCTGAGCCATCACTCTCCACTGGGAGCTGGGAACCAGGAGAAAGACAGATCCCACACCCCTCCATCCTGACCAGTTGGCATCTGTGGGATGTATCCAAGCCCTGCTCCCAGCAGGGACAGGGAAGAAAATGTCCACAGACAGCAGGGAAGGCACCCAAAGAACCTGCTGCCTGCCCTCCCTGTGCCTCAGTTTCCCCATCTGCAGAGGTGGTGGCTGAGCTCCTTTGGGTGCCTGCAGTGAGGTGGGGGCTATGTTTGGTACCCCTTGGTAAAGCACATCCCAAGCCCTGTCCTGGGACTCACAGTGCCCAGGGCATGCAGGGAGCCAGGTTGCTGTCCCCATCGCTCATCTCATCCTTGGCATGTTTGCTCATCTCATCCTTGCGTTTGCAGCTCTGGCTGTGCCCAGCCAGGCACAGCTCTGCACTTCACCTGCTGCTCCTCAGGTGAGTTTCTCCTGCCCTTTTGTCATGTTTGGTGTGAGGTCACTCCCAGCCTGTTGTCCATCCCCACAGCTCCATGTCTGCCTGGTCCTGCCCCACATCACCCACCATCTCCCCTGGCATTTTTTTCCATGGACACTGGCCGGGTTTGGGATTTGCACCACCTGGTTTGATGCCACTTGCCTCTGGCCCTTGCATTTTTTCTGCCTGTTCCATCAGTTCTTCTCTCCCCCCGCCCTCCCCCCATGTTATTTGTTGTAATTTGGTTTGCTGGCATTCTGCTGGGTTTTATTTTTCTTGGCATCGCATCTTCGGGGATTTCACTCACATCATTTCAGCCCAAATTTGTGTTGACATCATTATGATTCTCCTCTTCACGTTGCCCACTCTTCCTGCGGAGCCAGCGTTGTCCCGATGCTCCCTGACAGGGTTTGGGGCAGCACTCCCTGCCCTCATTCCAGGGTTTGCCTCCCATGGCATGCGGCTCCTCACGAGCACAGCTTGGCCTCGGGCTGGCTCAGCAGAGCCTGGCTCAGCGTTCCAGGGCTGAGATGGGAAAACATTCCCCACCCTGTGACAGGAGCGGCTGCGGGGGCTGGGGCTGGCTGGAACAGGGAGATGCCCCTGGCCTTGGCCCAACAAATTCAGCACCTCCTTTCTGCCCCATTTTCCTGGCCACAGGAATTCTGCTCCAGCCCCCAAGGAAGGGAAGGAGCAGGATCCCACCTGCAGAGCTGCCCCAGCCCCGGGGCCCAGCACAGGAAGGAGCTGGAGCTGCTGGAGCCAGGCCAGAGGAGGCACCAGGATGAGCAGAGGGATGGAGCAGCTCTGCTGGCAGGAAAGGCTGGGAGAGCTGGGATTGTTCACCTGGACAGGAGAAGCTTTGGGCTGACTTAATTGCAGCCTTCCAGTGCCTGAAAGGGCCGACAAGAAAGATGGAGAGAGACTGTTTACAAAAGCATTATTTACTGCTGGTATCTCCTTCCCATTCTGGTTTGTCACCTCCCTGCGTGTCCCTGCCCAGACAATTTGTGCTGTGTTTAACTGGGGTGTTTTCCCAGGGCTGGATGTTAGTGTTGGCAAGGAAGGTGCCAGGGAGCTCCTCAGGCTGCCGAAGCACATGCAGCAGGTGAGGAGCAGAAGCACAAACACCCTGCCTGTTGGGACACTCCAATCAGCTTCTCTTTAAAGAGATGTCACACAGTAATTTGGATCTGTCCTTGTGATGGCAGCAACTCTTCATGTCCATGGCAGTGAACTTCAGAGTTACCAGTCAAAGAATCTTAGAATCACAGCATGGTCTGGGTTGGAAGAGACCTTAAAGCACAGCCAGTGCCACCCCCTGCCATGGGCAGGAACACCTTCCACTAGCCCAGGTTGCTCCAAATCTGTACAACCTGGCCTTGGGCACTTCCAGGGATGGGGCAACCACAGCTTCTCTGGGTGCCAGTTCCTGGATTCCCTCCAGCAGCTCCAGCTCCTTCCTGTGCTGGGCCCCGGGGCTGGGGCAGCTCTGCAGATGGGGTCTCACCTGGGCACAGGGGCAGAATCCCCCTCCCCTGCTGCCCACATTGGGACTCAGCCCAGGGCATGGGGGTTTTGGATCAGGGCAGATCCAGCTCTCACTCCCAGCACCCCCAGGTCCCTCTCCCAGGGCTGCTCCAGCTGCTCATCCCAGCCTGGACTGACCCCAGGGTTGTCCCTAATCCCTCCTACCAAGCACATCCTGCCAGCCTGAGCCCCCTGCAAGCACAAACCAGGGATGGAGCCTCAGATCCCAGCACTTGTGAGCTTGGCTGGAGACACCAGATTTTACCCTCAATCAGAAAAAAATAGAGATAGAGGATGCATGGAGGGAGCCAAGAGGGAAAACACAATGAGACACCCAGTGCCACAGGAGGAGCTCCAGCATGGCGTGTCTGAGCAGAACAGCACGTCCCTGTGGCACCCCATGTGTTGCAGCCAGCACTGAGGAGCTCAGAGATCTGGGCATGGCACCTAATGGGGAACTGTGAGTCCCCACTTCCTCCAGCACAGCCCAGATCCACATTTAGACTCTCTGGGAAATGCTGGCTGAAAGGAGGCTGGCACGAAATTTCCATTTGCAGTCACAGGGGTTTGGGGAAATCAATCTCTTTAGAATCCTTTGGAAACCTCAGTCTGGTGGCTTTAAATATTTACTGTACTCCTGCACACCAGATGCCAAAATTGCAGGGCATGTTCTCCCAGGCAGCCCATTGGTGCAGGCAACTGGGAGGCTCCAAACCAGCCTGTGCAGGTGCTGATGAAAAACAGTCCTTAATATGATTGTGATTTGCAGTTGAAAATCTCTGAAGTGCTTTTAAATTTGGGGGGAAAAAATCAGAAATAATCTTTGTGCCTGCAGAGTATTAGAGTCCTTTGTGGTGGGATGAGGGTGGCCCACGCCTTGCCAGCTGTGCCCACCACCTCCTGCTGCACGGACCAGCAACAGGAGTGCCCACCTGGGATCACCCCCTGGTGCTTCTCTGGCTCTGGATGACTCAGCTGGGGAAACTGGGAGGCAGAGGTGATGCTTGTCCTGCTGTGTGGGTAATGGCAGTGCCATGCAGAGGCTTTAACATGGCCAGAGGGAGCATGAGGAGTCTCTGGGATCCATCATTTTTTCTCATAACATAACAGCAGGTGACATTTATTTCTCCCCTTTTGAAGATGCCTCTGATGTCTCTGCCTGCTTCAGTGAGAGCCCTTATTCAAACCCTCAAAATTCAACATGAATCAACTGAATTCAACATGAATTCAACTGAAGACCCTGCCAGGGCTCAGGGCAGCAAACCCTGCTGGACATCACTCAGGATGGACAAATCTCACCTGGGGCTGGGGCTGGGGCTGGGTTTTGGCTCTGCAGGGAGCAGGGTCTTGCTTCAGGTGTCCCTCAGGTGTGGTCAGAGCTGGCTGTGCTGCAGGACACTGCTATGGGACATGGGACACTGCTATGGGACACAGGGACATTGCTGTGGGACACAGGGACATTGCTGCAGGGTATGGGGACACTGCTGTGAGACACAGGGACACTGCTGTGGGACACAGGGACACTGCTGTGGGACACAGGGACATTGCTGCAGGACACAGGGACACTGCTGTGGGACACAGGGACATTGCTGTGGGACACGGGGACACTGCTGTGGGACCAGGAACACTGCAGAGGGTTCCAGCGGGGTGGGTGGGTTTGTGCTGAGCTCTGGCCTGCAGCCAGGGCTTTGTTTGGCCAGGGCGGCACGGCCTCAGCTGCTGCCTGAGCAAACAGCCTGGGAATATCCCCTGAGGGGACAGGGCTGGCACATCCCACGGCTCACACTGGCTTTTCAGAGGAATGTTTGTTGCTGGCCATTGGAAAGCTGCTGTGGTCTGCTGGGCAGCTTCTCAGCAGGGCTGGAACAACCAGCAGCTCCACACCACAAGCAGCTCTCCAAAGCCACACCCTGTGTCCCTGCGCCCCAAACCACGGGGTCCCACTCCCGTTCTGCAGTCCCCCAGAGGCACCAGGATGGGCACTCACAGTGGGGCTGTGGGCCAGTGACTGCTGTGCCACCCTGCAGTCACTCACACCAGCACAGCTTGGGGCTAAGTCACTCCCCTTTGCCCATTGGAGAGCACAAGCACAGCATCCCTGGCCAGCCCAGCCCTGCCAGCTGTCCTGGGGCTTTTGGTGGCAGTGTCTGAGTCCAGATGTTCAATGCTCACCAGCCAGCTCCCCCCAGAAATGAGGCTCCAAATATCAGCAGGTTGAAGCCTAAAGAAATGCCAGGTCTCATTCAGCAGCCCTGAACTCCAGCAGGGTCACCCAGCCAGGATTTCCCACTTCAACTCATGGACTAACAATGTTCTGCACATTTTCTTGCTCCAGTGCGAACTGAGACCCACAAAGATTCATTGTTGCTCTCCAGGATATAATTTACAGCAGATGCATGTGGGAAATACCAGAACCATGAAATCACAGAAAAACAGAGTGGTTTGGGTTGCAAGGGACATAAAGATCATCTCATTCCATCCCCTGCCATGGGCAGGGACACCTTCCATGAGCCCAGGTTGCTCCAAGTCCTGTCCAACCTTGGAGACTTCCAGGGATGGGGCAGCCACAGCTTCTCTGGGCAACAAATCCACAGCAAACCCAGTGTGGGTGCTGCTGTTCATATCTCCATCAGGTTTGCAAGCTGGAAAAGAAGGAAGAACCAGAACAGAACCTAAACAGCTGGAGTGTTACTCAGTGCCTGGTGAATCCAGCAGGATGGGGGCTCAGTGACACAAACACAGGACTGTGCAAGGCTCTGACAGCTCCCACAGTCACCAAGACGCCCAAAAGCACCAGCTGGGCAACTCACTGACTGCTTCAAAGCCATCTTACTGATAAAACGGGAAAAGGAAGATTAAAAATCCCTCAGCAGTAAAACCCCAGCCTTGCTCAGCCTGGTTCTTCCAGTAGCACTGAAGGAAGGGAGATGCTGTAGACCCAGAGTTCTGCTGCAGCTCTGCCCATCCCCAAACCAGCTCCCCACCACTTCCCCAGCTCGTCCCCCAGCACCAGCAATCCTGGTCTGAAAGCCAGAGTTCCAAGCAAGGGGCAGAGTAAGAATCAGATTGGCACAGAAGGTGGAAACACCAGGGATGTGTTTGAGCAGTTCCTGCTTCCAGAGCTCTCCTGTGCTCTGGCTGTGCCCTGACTGCAGGGAAGGGCACCCAGTGCTCCTGGCACATCCATGGGGATTCTGCAGGCTCATGCAGGGATTTGGGAGGGCAGCACAGACCCAGGGACCTGCATCATGAGTTGCTGCAGTGCGGGGACAGGACATGGGGCTGTGGCCCTGCAGCCCCAGCAAAGGCAGAGCTTTTGTAAGGAGCATCTGAGTGAGCCCTGCTCTTCAGTCAGGGCCCTTGGGTCCAGAGAACCAGGAAAAAACCCCCCGCCTTATAAATGACTAATTAGGGACAATCCTAGCTCGTCTATAGCCAATATGTTTAGCTATTAACTATTATCAAGGCTAGATTTTACCCAAGGAGATTTCCTGTTAGAAAACAGCTTAATTAAAGCGGGTAGAAAGCCCTTGTAGTCTCCCTACTCCCACACCAGCACCCCAGGCAGGCAAGTTCCAAACACGCTGCCTTACAGACCTGAAACAAGGATCAAGGGGAGATAAAAGGGACAGGGAGAGCCCAGGGGCTCAGCTTACACTTGGAGCAGGGAGATGGCTCCTTCCCACAGAGCTCAGCATCCTCCCCAGCCCAACATCCCAGCCCATTCCTTTGCAAACATCTTCTGCTCTTCCAGATCCTGTCCTTGCTGTCCTCCAGGCCATCACCAGCTGCCCTCCCCCAGCAGCCCCATATTTCTTTCTCTGATGTCTTCTCCTGCAGATATTTTAAGCCCCTGTGGTACCCAGCTCTTTGCAGCCGGATGGAAGCAGGAGGATCTCTCATCTGTCAGGATAGATGCAAACCAGAGCCAGCAGAGTACAGGCCAGACAAACTGGGAGAGAGCTTTATATAACTGGAAAGAAAGAGCCAAATTCATGCTGGCCCTGCCACAGACTGGAGGGTTGGGATGTGCCAGGAACTCTGCCTGTGCTGTGGTGCCCTGGCTGGCAGCAGCCTGGGGGTTTGGGCTGGGGGTGCAGGGTTTCCTCCAGACCAGAGGAAACTCTTTTTCACCTCTGTCCTGGAAAAGCAGGAGCTCCCAAGGCTGGTGTTGCCACAAAGGTTGGTGCAAAGCTCCTGATGGGTTGTTTGAATTCAGATTTGGAGGAGAGATTTTGTGTTAATCAAACATGTGAGGCATTTCCAATTTAAATGTCTGCAAGAGCTGGTGACCAAGGGCTCAGTGTGACATAGGCAACATGGTCTGGGTCCATGAGGGATGCAGTGGAGCTGCTCCCAGAGTGTGAACTCTGTGCTCAGTCCATGTGCCAAGCACCCACTGGGGGCAGAGCCTGGATCAAGTACTGAACTATCCATGGGTGTAGAAACAGCAACTCTTCAAACTTTGTTCCAAAGGAGAGAAGGAAGGGAGCTCTACTCTGCAGGAGCATGAAATCCACTGTACAACATGGAAGTATCTCATACAAAGATACAGGAATAACAAATCCGGCTCCAATTTCATATAAACCAGGCATTTTTCTTATTGCTTCCACAGAGGAGTCTTCCCTGCCAACTTTCCCAGTGCTGTGCAGTTGGGCTGCCCGGACTAACACTGCAGAATGCAATAAATAAGGGTGGCTTGAATCAGGGGCTGAGCTGCTTAGTGCAGAAAGGGCAGCCAGGTGTCAGGGAGAGGTGTGAGAGGCAGGCTTTGGGGAATCCAGTGGTTTGTTTGGAATGAGCATCCCATGGGACAGGAGTTTGGCTGATCCTTGCACTGGCTGCTCCTGTGAGGAAGAGCAGGGACATGATGAGAGCAAGGACTTCTTGTCGCAGTGATGGCTCTTTCCAGGAAATATCCAGAAAAAACCATTCCCTAAGCTGGGCTGGGAGCTCAGAGAGACTTGAAAATACAAATTAATTGCTGGAAAGGAATGTGAAAATGACAGCTCTTTTTCTGCCTGGTGTTACACTTCACTGCTCTTCTCCCTCCTTTCATTAATTCCTGTGACTTCATATACTTGAGGAAAGCTCCCATTAGTCACAGTTGCTTTCCCACTCATCCTTGGTGCCTTTCAGCAATAAGTCCAGGCTAACTGGTGCCCACGTAAAATAGATTTCATGATGGCAAGAATTTCCCTGAGTCTAACTACGATCTGAGCCTCGTTATATCTGAGTTGTGTTACCTCTCTCTGAGAGTCACGGTCAGAATGCAGGACCTAATAATTTGGGACAGATACTTAATATCAAATAAATCCTTGTTCCAACTCCAGTATCTCCAGCTGCCAGTGAAGTGCAGTGGGCCAGGAACGAGAATTGTCAGCAGGATGATCCCTTCCAATTAGCTGGAGCTGATCTGGCAGGGGATATTTGTGTACTGGGGAACTGAAGTCACCCCCAAAGGAACATCAGCTGTCTCTGCCACCCATTCTGAGCTCCAGACTGCCCCAGCCATGGGCAGGAGGCTGCTCTTGGCACAACGAGCCTGGCAGCTTCCCCACCATTTCAAAGGTCGAGGGTTTCCTACTTGCATCCTGTGCAGGCCACGTTTAATTCCAAAGCCTGCAGGAGGGTTTGAAGTCTCCTTTCCCAGGTGTGAAAAGCTCCTGGTGAAAGTGAATACTAAAGCATGGGCAGCTCAGCATCGGGAAACAAGGTGGGAAAAGCACCGGGAACATCTGAGGAGCCAGCTCTCATCAAAGCCTCTGCTCCAGTGAGTTAATGCTTGTCGTCGGTCTGAGCACTGTGATTTCCCCTGCCCAGCTCCACGGGGCAGCCAGACAGTGGAGAGGGCCCGTGTTGTTGCCAGGGGGCAGAGCCATGGAACAGTGCCAGGGGGCAGAGCCATGGGACAGTGCCATGGGACAATGCCATGGGACAGTGCCATGGGACAGTGCCGTGGGACAGAGCCAGGGGAGCAGTGCCATGGGACAGTGCCGTGGGATAGTGCCGGGGGGCAGAGCCAGGGGGAGAGTGCTGTGGGACAGTGCCGTGGGACGGTGCCGTGGGACAGTGCCAGGGGGGCAGAGCCAGGGGGGCAGTGCCAGGGGGGCAGTGCTCGGAGCCTCCCCAGCTGCCCGCGCTGCCGCAGAGGCAGCTGCCCGAGGCTGGCACTGTGGGCACACAGGAGGATGCTCTGGCCCCCGGCGTGGCACAGGCTGTACCGCCGCTCGTCCCGCTGGCGCCCGGCGCTGCGCTGGAGGCACACCCCGCTGGGCTCGGTGCCACTCCGGCAGATGGGCAGCGTGGCAGCGCTGCAGGAGCGGCGGGCGCATCCCCTGGAGGGGCGTTAGGGGAGGATTTATGTTCAGGAATGTTAAACCAGCAGCTCCCGCAGCGTCCCGACCCCCATGGAGAAGGCGCTGAGCCGCTGGGTGCGGGACAGGGCGAGCACTGTCAGCGCGCCTATTGCCACCATCTCCGCAGTCCCGGCCCTCTGGTACAGAAAGCACTGCCCCAAGTCTTGTAGCTCCTTCCCAAGAGCTCAGCCCTTCTCTAGAAGCAGCCACAGGCGCTCCCAAGGTTTCCACAAGCAGGGAACGGGAGCATCCTTCCCTGCTCCAGCTGAGTTTGCTGCAGACGGCTGCAGCTCCCCCTGACGCTGTGCAGGACATGCCTCGGCTGATGCCAGTGCTGCAGCTGCTGCATCTGAGGGCTGACCCCAAAATAACAACAGGGATGCGCTGTGAAATTCTGAGATAAAACAACAATAAAAACGATCTTTATTGCTATCACTAAAAGCACAAACAGCAGCACTTCGTTCAAGCTGAGCTCTAAAAGCAGGGTTTTAAAGCCTGCCCAAGGGGATATGTGCCAGCACTACATGGCACCACAGCTTCCCCAGGTTCCTTCCTAAATATTGCACCCAGCATCGTGGGGACTGCCCGACACTTTGTGTCCTTCTGCGTGCTCTGTGTCAGCCTTGATTTATGCAATAAAAAACAATTGGTTTCGAGTCCCTTTGTGCCAATGTGGGGTTATTGGATTCCAGCAAAAAGGGACAAAAAACCACTTGAAATTTCACAAGCAAACAAAACTGGCACCGAAGCTCTGAGGTGCTGCTTGTCCCTGCTCCCTGCCCTTGTTCTGTGCCCATTCAACCATGTTGTTTGGGGAGTGGCAAGTGAAGATCTGCTGACCAGTCACACCAGAATCCCAGTGGCAGAGAAGCGTGGCACAGAGGCTTTGCTGAGCATTGGCACTTCAGCTGGAATCTGTTCTGTGTGTCCCAGAGTTGTGCTGTCCTTGCCAGAGTTCTGCCAGCCCGTGTGCCCACATCCTGGCTGTTTCCTTGCCAGCTGACTTTGGCCAGTGCAGAGCTGTCCCCTGGCTTTCTGTGCCATTGCTCCTCCTGACTCCTCCTGAAAACACCAGTGCTAGTCTTCATCCTGAGACTTCTACTGGGAAAAGGCATCTTCCCTTCCCCAGGGAGCCACGGCCAAATAGCACAATACCTCAAATTATTTGTACCTGGTTTTTGTTTCCTGGACCACATGCCCCACTGTGTCTGTGTCACATCCCTTCTTCAGGTGCTTTCCATGTTTCTGAAGGAAAAGCCACGAACACCTCACACAGCATGTCCACAACTCTCCCCAAGTATAAGCAAATAAAATGAGGTTTTAATCCAAACTTCCCTGGTTCACTCAGTGCCTGCATGGATGGTTTTCATTTTCCCAGGCTGGGTTTGTGGTGCACCAGAGACTGGTTGGCAGATGTTCAGCAGCTTAGAGGGGAGCTCTGTAGGAGAAGGAAAGGGGCAGGAGAGGAGGTATGTGGATCCTCTCCAGTTTCTCTTTTGTTACCAATAGGGAAGGCTTTATAAAGCCTTACCTATAGCTAACACTCTTTGGAACTGTGAATTCCATCCCACTTCCCTGGGCCTCTTGTTGGAGAACAGAACAAGCTTCCCAGCACTGGGGAGAGTTAAGAGAAGAGCTGGGAGAACAGGTGAGGAGAGCAAGCCCAGCATAACTCTGGGCAATCCCGGATCCAGCTTCACATGAGAAGAACAAGAGGCATTTGCCACTTCTGCCAAAATTCTGTGCAGTGCAGGGAATGAGGCAGGGGAACGAAATGTGCCCTGGTTTCCATTTTTGCTGTGAGGACAAGCAAGAGGAGTGGCAGCACCATGCAGAGGGAGAAAAGCTGTCCCTGATGACTCTGCACAATTCAGGGCTCAGCTTTGCTCCTGTGCTTCAGCTTTGCTGGTGTCTTCAGCTCCTAATTTTCATGCACTGTTACCCCAGGGGATGGAGGGGCAGAGGCAGCCCAAAAGGCAGGTCAGCTCTCAAAGATTACACACAACTGATTAAAGGAAAAATCTTATTTCTTCCTGTCACGGTAGCTTGGAGTCCAGCTTGTCCCATGGAGCCTGCACTGGGATCATCCCTCAGCCAGGAATTCCTGCAGAGGTAGCAAACCTCCCAAGAACAAGGAGCTGGAAGGAGGCTTGGCTTCGAGGAGGATGGAACCAAGAACCTTCTGGAATCACCGTGCTCCTTGCCAGCTGGATCCAAACATCTCTGCACTGGTCCTTTCATGCCTGCAGGAAATAAACACACTGCACACTCTCAGCACTAAAGACCCAATAGGGCACAACCCTAAAAGGATATAACAAGGGGATGTCCCATTTTCTAGGAACTCACCAACAGCAGCACTTGCTGTCATTCCCAGTGGAGATGGCCAGGGGAGTCTGACTGTTCCACAGAACCTTTCCCAGGATGGCCCAATCCTCTCTCCCTATCTGACCACCATGCTGCAAAGTTCCAGGTCCTTTTCCCAGGTCTGTGAGCAGTCCCTGGCACAGACCCAGCCCCCACTCTCCGTGGATTTTACAGCTGCAGGTTCTGCTTTGCAGCCTCACACAGTGCTGGACTTGTGTCTGCTCTGGAGGCATCACTTGGGGAAGGCTGCTGAGCTCAGCTCTCTTGGGTTTATTACATGGTCAGGCTCATAAAACAGGTGCTAAACTCAGGCCCTCCATTTGTCAGGGGGTTAAATCCGTGCTGAGCTCAAGGTCTGACACCCTGGAACAGCACAGTCAGCCCTGCTGGGGAGCCTGGAGTGGAGGGAGCCACTCCCACACCTGCAGTGCTTAATAGCCTTCCTTGGTCAAAATCCTCCTCATCATCACTCCTGGAAAGCCTTTGGGGCTGGCAGGCTGGCATTGAGTCCTTACACGGGAATAATCCTTGAGGATATGGAGTTTCCAAGCAGTGAGAACAGCTGGGTACACAGAGACCTCAGGTGCAACCACAGGGAAGATTCAGCCCTGGGAAATATAATTTTGTCATTAAATATCCTCATTTCGAGCTGGTGGCTCTGCAGTTTGTGTCATTGTGGTCTGACCCTTGTGTCTCTGCCAAGCCCCACTCAGAGCTGGCACACCTCATGCTGTGCCACCAACACCCACAGCCTTCAGGTGCCCTCAGAAATCAGGCTTGGGAGCTTTCAGTCTATGATATATTCCAGTTTAAACAATACTTGATTTAGCTTTAATAATTTTGGCTAAAGTTATTTAAGGAATTTTTGCTGTGGCTGCAGCTTTCTCCAGGGTCAGATGCCTCACACAGCTTGTCTGAGTTGTGATGGCACCCAGATAACTGTTGTTCATCCTGTTGGTTTGGGGTTATTTTATTTATATTATTCCCAACTCCTCTTAACTCCAGTTTTGCTCAGCTTTATGCAATTGCATGACTTTCCCCTCCATTAAGAAACCCCATAGTACAGAGAGAAGTTCAAACAAACCTAAATAATCACAGCACAACAAACACAGCCCAGCAGGAGAGGGGAGTGTGTCATCCAACAGCAGGTATCGATTAGGAATTTATTAAAATAACCCTGAATTAACCCAAAATTGAAGGGAGTTGGCTCCCACTGTGCTTCTCCAGGAGACTCCTGTGGGAACATTGCTGTGATGCCATGAGGAAGAGTGAGAATTAACACAGGTAAAGGGATGGGGACGTGGCACTGCTGTTTCATTACCATTTCTCCACTCTGTGCCCCTGAAGCAGCAGAGATGTCACTGCCAGGAAAGCAGCTTGGTGGGGGACAGTTTGCAGTAGTCTTCATCCATGCCAGTTTAATAATTTACATTTCTTTGTGCCTAAAATTAGGAGGAAAAGTGGCCAAACCCCATCAGTTTGGGGAAAAAACACCCACACCCACCCAAGCAGATGGGTCTGTTTTTAGTTTATAATTAAACTCACCCTCTTGGCGGGGAGGGAGAGCCCGTTTTGAACAGGGGAGGGAGCAGGAGATCCTCTCCAGGCTCTTTTCCAGCAAGGGAGAGTCTCATTCCTGCTGAAGGGGAGCGGGATGCCGAAGCCGTGAGCAGCCAGAGAGGGATTTGCTGCCCTCCCGGCACGCTCCGTTATCCCGACAGCTGGAATGGCCTCATTTTAAACATGTTCAGCTTTTTGTCCCGAGGAGCACAAATCTCTGATGATGGTGCCATCTGTCCCTCCGAGTCGGGCCGTGGTGATGTCTCTGCTGTCCCTGCCCACGGTGACCCGTGTGGGGACAGCCCTGAACGAGCAAGGAATATTCCCAGATCCCAATTTTTCCCAGGACAGAGTGAGACAACCATCACTGCTGCACAAGGCCTGCTGGAAGAGCTGTGCTGGCCTCTCCCGGAAGAGGGAATGTCCTTGGGAATGGGACACAGCCAGAGGGGCTGCAGAGCCCAGCTCTGTGTGCCTGGAAAGTGCTGCCAGTGGGGATGGGCAGGCAGCAGAACAGCAGGGAAAGGGGAAAACAGGATCAGGGAGAAGGAAAAAGGGAGAAGAGAAAAAGAATAGGAAGAAGAGAAAAAGAAAAGGGAGAAGGAAGATGGGAAAATGAAAAGCAAAAAGAGAAAAGGAAAAAGGGAGAAGAGAAAAAGAAAAGGCAAAATAAAATAACCCAAATTTTATTTTGAAAAAGGGAAAACGGGAACAGGGAGAAGGAAAAGGGGGAAGGGAAAAAGAGAAGGGAGAAGGGAAAAGGAAAAAGGGAGAATAAAATAAACCAAAAATCAATTAAATTCTATTAAATTAAAGGGCAAGCAAGGCCATCTGAGCTGATCGGCATCTGTCTCCCTCAGTTCCTAACAAAGCCATGGCTGGGGAATTGTTCCCTATGGGATGTGAGAGCCCCTGCCCAGGCGCCGGTGCTCAGCCACCTCCAGCCTGGCTTGCATGGGATGGGGGTTTGCAGCCCCACCCAGAGAGCTGTGCTGCTGCCCAGGACACACCAGGCAGGGATGGGCTTTGGGAAGTGAGCCCGGAGCACGCAGGACATGCCAGCCTGGTCCCTGCTGGGTGACACTGCCATACTCTAGGGAGCAGCACTCAAAAATTGTACCTTAGGACCCCAAAATTCCTGAAGGAGAGCAAGAAAATCAGATTTCCCTCCTGGCTACAAAGGCTCAGCCATTGATTCCCCTTCCCAAGACTTGCTTGGAAACCCAAGGGGACGAGAGTGCCTTTGGCAAGAGACTGCCTGAAACGTGTGGAGGACTTTTCTCTAAATTATCACCATGTATTTTTTAATTCTAAACAAAACATCCGTAGTCTCCTTCCACCTCATGAGCCTTGCTCCACTGCCGTGACTTTTAAGTCAAATATTTCTCCCGGAGAATGCACTTGGGTTAAAACAACTCAATTATTAAGATGCACAAGTGCCCTTCTGTTTCTGGATGAGAGGCGCCCACAGTGCCCCAAATCCCTGGCACTGATGGCAGTAGTGAGACAGGAAAATTCATTCCATCTCGTCATCCCTACACCTTCCCCATCCCCACACCTCCCGATCCCGGTGCCTCCTCCCGCCTGGGAAGGGCTGAGGCAGAGCATCCCTCCGGCAATTACAGCCAGGAGATAACACCTCATTTGCAACGTTGCCTTAAATTGACAACTACGTGTGAAACAAGATAACAGCTTGTACTAATGAAGGTGTAATTTATAAACTGACGGGGCTAACAGGGCTTTAAACGCGGCAGAAGAGCCCGAGAAAGGCAGATTAGGGCTCGGTGTGCCTGATCCCCCGTCAGAGCTGTCCCCAGTGCCAGAACCCCCCTGGCTCCCGTTACCGCCGCTGCTTCTGCTCTGAATTGACTGTAACTGATCAGTTTAAGACAATCTCTGAATTTCTAATGAGGTGATTAGCTGCAGAAAGGATTTCCTAGCAGAACACTTCATTGCTGTTTTGCTCACTGTCAGGCATCAGAATAAGGACCCTCACTTGCATATTAATAGCAGCATTAGGTGCTAGTGCAGCTGCTTTATCAGGGATGTTATCACTCCCATGAAATAATTGACGTGGAAAAGCCCCATAGTTTTATTTTGCATGAAATAAAACGTTCCAATTCCCCAGGTTTTGTTTTCAAAACCTGTAGTGTTTTTTATCATTTCTGGAATGCAGAATAACAACAGAACAATTTCCCTTAAATCAAAAGCTGGATCTCTTCCAAGTCATTTAACTTCCAAAAGTTTGAATTCCTTTAAAAAAAAAAATTAAAAATGAAAGCGACTCAGTCTGAGCACTTCTAATGAGAATATCACAATTATACTTAGATTGCCACACGGGATTTCTGCTTACAGCAGCTTGATTCATGGGGGAAATTAACTTGTTTAAAAGTAACAGTTTTTAATAGAAATGGTCTGCTGACTCTTCTTGCATTTGAGCTGGAATCTGCTTTGGCATGCCAGGTCCTGAAGCTGGGATGAGCTCCCTGCTCTACACCTGCATCATTCCAGCAAGGGGATCCTGCCCACAGCCGTTGTTGTTGCAGCAACACAACTCATACCAAGAAGGTCACTCTAATTGTTAAAAGAAAAAAAAACGAAACAGAAAAGCTACTTAAAGTCTTGTAAACTTCCAAAGTCAGCACTTGAAGAAATATGAAATGCAATGAATTAATGAGAGAGAATGAATCATTAAAATTGCATCACCACGGTGTGTTCCTGATCACATCTCCTGTAATGTTCTCACAGTATGAACAATTGATTAAGAAAAACACCAGTGCACACTAAAAATTGGAAATGGTTAAGAAGAAACAGGATTAGCAAAGTCTTACAGGAAAGGTCAATTATTTCTCCCAATTTCTTGCTAACCTGACATCTGTAAACAAATCACTGGGGGAACTCCCCGAAGACTACACTGTGTCCAACAAGACATCCTAATTAATGAGGATGCACCATGCAAACACAAACACAGGGACAGAGATAGTATCTAAACCCAGCCCTTAAAAGATGCAGTGGAAATGTTTTCCCGGGAGGTTGAGGGAGATCAATAAAGGAGAAGAAGGTTCAGGAGAGTCAGAATTTGCCATGGGGTAAAGGCGAATAATCTTTGCAGTTATCAGAGCTAAGATGGCGAAACAAATTAAATGAGTTTAGAGAGGGCTTAGTGAAACTGGCTTTAAAATGAGAGAGAATTGGTTTAAAAATGATGGAGGGCTGCAATCATCCCAGATGCTCCATGGTGGCAGAGGCTGAGCCAGGATTTTCCGTGCCCAGCCTGGCTTTAGATGCTCTTGGAATCAGGCAGAGCCTCACTGACCTTCAGTGTCTCGGGAGGCTGAGCCATCAAGCTTGGAGAGCTCTCCGAGGAGGTCCCTGATCCCACCACTGTTCCAGGCAAACTCCCAGACCCAAAGGTCGGGTTTTTCTCCTCTCTGGCTGCCAGTTTACAGCCATGCACCTTGGTGGCATCCCTTGCATCGGCCAAATCCACCGGCGGCCGGGCACAGAGCCTTCCCCAGAACCCTCGGCGAGCAAAGCTGGATGGAGGCAGCTCATATTAAAGATTCCTCTTCATCAGCATCCCAATGATTAAATATGTATAGAGGCATCTGAGATCCAATTTATTTCTTTTGTGTTGTAAATTCCTTTTCTCATCGGCTTTTTTTTTTTTTTTTTTTTTTTGAGCTGCTTATAATTAAGACCTTCAGACAGAGCTCTGCAGGGCTGGAAAGCAGCCATGCTCCTGTTTTATCCCACCCATTGCAAGTGCATTCCCCTCTCTTAGTCAACCAAAAGATTCTCCTTTATTCAGCCCGGTAATGACTTGATTTCCTTGTTTCTTAATGAACACAGTGACACTGCATTGAGTCACTCATGTACAACTTGGTGTTTTTTTCTTCCCTTTGGAAAGCTTTCAAAATATTTATAAATTTTAAAAGGAGCAGAGAAAGAAAGAAAATAAAGTTGCATTGTGTTTATCCGTCTGGTGCTGCCCCTTCTCTCTCTCATCTGCAGAAACTGCAATTGATGCCATTGTCCGGGCTGCCACAGGGCTGTCAGAGGGGTGGCAGTGTCCCCTGACCCCTCTGCTCATCCCTTCTGCCAACCAGCACTGCCAGGGGACAGGCAGGGCTGCATGAGCTGCCGGTAAGGATTGTCAGACCCAGGTAAGGTTGCCTGACAGAGGTGAGGACTGTCAGACCCAGGCAAGGTTGACTGACACAGGTAAGGACTGACAGACCCAGGTGAGGACTGACAGACTCAGGTGAGGACTGTCAGACACAGGTGAGGACTGACAGACCCGGGTAAGGACTGTCAGACACAAGTGAGGACTGTCAGACACAGGTAAGGTTGCCAGACACAGGTGAGGACTGTCAGATACAGGTGAGGACTGCTAGGTGAGGCCTGTCAAGAGGACACGCTGCAGGAAGCATTTGAAGGAGAAGGAATTCCGTGCAGGTTCAGAGCAGATTTACCAGGGACTGCTGCAGGATTCTGGAAGGCAGAAGTCTTTGGCTGAATCATGCTCCGTGGGTGTGGATGGACCTTCAGGTCTGGTCCAGCTCTTCCCTCATGCCATGGGACACTCAGCACCTGAAGCAGACCTGAACCCTCAAGCCCCAGCTGCAAAGCCCAGAGCTCAGGTCTCCAGCAGGGCTGTGGCACTGGGGCAATGTGACCCTCACATGGATGGGGCCCCCAGAACAGTGTCAGCCTGGGGAGACCCCTCCCTCAGCAAGGCAGTTCCCCTCTCTGCTCACACCCAAGGCTAGCACTGAGGGGCTATTGCCATGCCCTGTGCCCCACACTGGGAGGGAAGGGGCAGCCCGACACACCCCACAGCCCCCAGTAAACCAGGCCACTCCAAAGCCCAGCACCTTCCACCTCCTGTGTCTGGTGGGTGTTCCAGGGCTCTTGGCTCCCACCCAGCACGAGCTTCCAGCTCCCTCCGTGCCAACCCCTGCAAAATCTGCCAGCAGAGGCATCGCTCCCTCCCACGGCCCTGCAGCGAGGAGTGACTCCCTCCAGATGGCTGTAAAGGTTAACAAGGAATTTATTCAGAGTTACATACAAATCAGATTGTCTTTTTTTCTTTTCTTTTTTTTTTTTTTTTCCAGGAGGGAACAAAACCAACCACAATTTAAAGCCCACACAGGCAGTGCAGCCTTCCAGGCTGGTTCAGTTGCCATAGACGACCACAGGCAGCCGTGCTGCCACGGGCCCATGGGGACCCGCTGTGAGTCAGGGGCTGCGGGTGAGCCACACTTCCTTCCCCCTCTGGCACCCACTCCAGCCCCATCATCACCCCCCTCCTGGGATGAGCTGAGTGCCCAGGTGCCCTCCCACGGCACTTTGGAACATTGGTGTCTGGCTCCATGTGGCCATGGCTGGTGGAGATGGGTGTCCCAGGTGGTATCTGATGGGGGGGCTCCTCCCCAGGGTGCTGAAAAATGGTGGAGCTGCAGATTTAGGGCAGAATCTGAAATCTGATGGTGGTTTTGCTATCCATCATCAACACTCAGCTGCTCTGTCCCTGTTGCTCTGCTCCATCTTCCTCCGGTCCCCACAGGAAATCATCCCACCCACAAAACTTTGCCATTGGTCAGTCAAGGGGCTTCTTGGGGTGGCCTCACCACCCCACTGGCCAATGGCTTGTCCATCACTTCTGGGGGACCAGAATCACCAAACTCGCTGGGTTGAGTCTGCAAATCACTCAACACATCTCTGGGCTCTGAGTGGAAAGGGATTTTTTTGTTGCCCTCCAAAGCAGAGCCCAGGGTCTGTGGTGCTGCAGGACGACCTGGGTGGACACTGCTGTGGATTTAGAAAAAAGGGAAATGTTTGTGTGTGAAAGCTCCAGGAGAAACACCACACATGCTATGAAAACCACCTGTATCCATAATGCCAGGACACGACCCCAGCAAGGACACTGGGAAGCCCCAGGGATCTGTTTGCAGGAGACCTGGGTGTGGGTCAACACCTCACCAGTAAAGACCAGCAGCTGCAGCAGGGTCAGGTCTCTCTGGGGAATGATGCTACAACAGCTCTCGGGGGGCTTTCCTGACAGTGACAGACCATCTGCATTCCAGGCAGAGACATCCCAGGTCCCCAGGGCTGGGACATCAATTGTAGATATGGATGGAGTTGTTTCACCAGCCTGGTAAAGTTCTCCAACATCTTTAATCAACTAAGGTTTTGGAAGTTTCAGGTAGAATTGATGTCAGATATGGAAAGGTCACTGTGAATATTACCAGCCACAAAGAAAATGCTACACTTAAATGAGACCAACACTGTCATAAATCACAGCAGACGCCCTCTGCTCCACTTAGGTGAGACCCTCCCTGAAGAGCTGCCTCCAGCTCTGGGATGCTCAACAGCAGAAGGAGCTGGAGCTGCTGGATGAGTCCAGAGGAGGTCACAGAGCTGTTCCCAGGGCTGGAGCCCCTCTGCTCTGGGGCCAGGCTGGGAGAGCTGGGGGTGTTCACCTGGAGAGGAGAAGGCTCCAGGGAGAGCTCAGAGCCCCTTCCAGGGCCTAAAGGGGTTCCAGGAGATCTGGAGAGGGACTTGGGACAGGACACAGGGAATGGCTCCCCACTGTCAGAGGGCAGGGCTGGATGGGAGATTGGGAAGGAATTCCTCCCTGGGAGGGTGGGCAGGCCCTGGCACAGGGTGCCCAGAGCAGCTGTGGCTGCCCCTGGATCCCTGACAGTGTCCAAGGCCAGGCTGGACAGGGCATGAAGCAGTCTGGGACAGTGGGAGGTGTCACTGCCCATGGCAGGGGTGGATGGTCCTGAAGGTCATTTCCATCCCAACCCATTTTGTTGTAAAGGGTCCTGGGATGCCTGCAGGTGTCAGTCATTGTGTCCTGCTGCAGTCCCAGCAGGTGCAGCACTAGGGCTGGCTCAGAGGCACAGAACTGCCCCATTTGTTGCCCAGGTTGCTCTGCAGGCTTGGTTGAGGTGGCTGTTGGAGCAGTGATGTGTCCCTTGCCACTTTACACAGACAGAAATGTGGAAAGCACAGAGGCTAGACTGTGGCTTGGGGAGAGGAAAATGAAGAACATTTCTTCCTCCTCTCCCAGAGAAAAGTTGATTTATTACCAGCTTCCCAGGGATTCCCCTGGGCTTATAAGTGAAATAAAGGGGAATGGAGAACTTTGGTTCTGGTTTGCAGAAGGAAAACACCCTCCCAGCTCTGTGAGGGCTCAAGGCATCATCTGACATTTTTAAGGGAAGTAGTTCTGGCCAGATTGAATCTTGCCATTCTTGCTACACGGCCTCACTGGTCAAATAAAGCCGATGCCAGAGCTACTTGGATGGAATGTGCCTCTCCAGCCCTCCCTTTTAGGTGCTGATATAGGAAATGGATCCATCCAAATGGATCCATCCCACCCTGGACGCAGCTGCTCTGCACTGTAAACTTTGTGAGTTCAAGGCAGACCCTCACAGCAGCCAATAGATGTTCACCTGGAAATTCCTAAAGCTGTTTAACAGCATCTGGATCCCATGTTTTCCATGACTAAGCAGAAAAAAGCAGGAGGAGGAGTTGCAGTTAGCTATTATCAATAATAGGAACAAGCACACCACGTGCCCCATTAGGCATGTGCCTACAAAATGTGTTCCTGGGCTGTGCATTCACAACATGTGTGGGTTCTTTTTTAGCATCAATGTGCAGCAGAATCCAAAATCTGTGTGGTTTTTTCCCCCCAAGCCTGTCCTGTTACCCAAATTGCTTTGGCTTCAAACATTGGTTCCCTTGGGCGTCTGTTATTCGCAGCCTTCCCGGTGCCAACTGAACAGCTTCCAGGAGCTCTGATGTCTCTCTTTTTATTTTATTTTTTTAATACTGTGAATCACTTTATTCCATCCACCTTCTGGAACAATTCCCTGGAGAGTACCAATTCTGACGAGCATCTGCTCAAGCAGGAAAGCCACGGCCATCCCTCCACTGGAATTTTTCACTCTTTATGGTCATTAAAGGCTCTTCAATCCCATTTACTGATGAATCTTGGGGGTAATGTATCAAAACAAGTTGTCCCTGCAGGTATCTGCTGCTTGGGTTGCCTGGAACCTGTCCCCACTGCTCCCAGATGCTGATGCCCACCAGGACCATAGGCAGCCACACGGGTTCTTCTCTCCCATCCCTTTCCATGGGTCACAGTTTTTCTGTGGGTCCATGAGTTTCCCCAAAATTTCTCCTAGACCCTGTGTGGAGACTAGACTCCCTGGGAGAGGAAGGGAGTGGAGAGTGAAATGAGAGCTTTTTGTTAATGCTTCCAAATTATTTAGGATATTGAGGACAAGGAGTGACTGTGAGGAATTGCAGAAGGACCTTGAAGTGAGTGAGTGGCCAAGAAAGTGACAGGAGAAATGCAGTGAGGATAAATAGAGGCGCACGTGGGAGAAGCCATCCCCAACTTCAGAAATAAAAAGATGGGCTCCGAGCTGACTATTAACTCTCAGGAACAAGATCTCAGGGTTATAATAGATAGTTCTCTGAAAACATCAGCTCATTGCTCAGCAGAGACAAAAGAAAAAACACATCTTGAATGTTAGGGATTACTCAGAGAAGAACAGAGCAAAACAGCCCCAATCATGCTGCCACTGGATAAATTCCCCATGCACCCACACACCAAGCACTGCACAGGTGGAAAGGGATGTAGTAAAGCTGGGAAGGCTTCAAAGAAAGGTGGGAAGGATGATTAAATACACTGACTGCATTTAGGAGAGGCAATGAGGATGCAGGTGAGGAACTCCAAGGTTTCCACCCATGGTGATGAGCCTTTCCCACCCACTGGGAGACAGCAGTGACCTCAGCTCAGCTCCTGGTGCAGCAGCTCCTCATCAAAGGGTGATCCAAACCCACACAGGTGCTCCCCCTGGGTTTTGGGTTGGTGTTTCTGCCACCCCCTCCTCTTGCAGGGAATCAATGGTCACCATGCCTGGCACTGTGTGTCCCCCATGCTGGGCAGGCAGCGTGGGCACTGGGGAAGAGGAATTGGAGCAGTTTGGCAAAAAGCAGGCAATGGATGCCAAAATAAAATTTAAAAAAAAGGGGAGAAAGATCTAGCTTCACCTTCTGTTCTTGTGATTCTTCTGTGCAAGCAAATCTGGTGGGAGGAGGAAAAGGGAAAAAGGCAGAAATCCAGACCAGTGATGGAGGCAGGAATGTTGCACTGGAAGGAAATAAAACCCCAAGAGAGTTTAGGGCTAAAACCAGCCACCCCCATTTGAAATCCCCAAGTCCAAATCCCTCTTCCAGCCCTGACTCTTGGGTCTACCAGACACTGGGGGAATTTTCTAGAGAGGGAGGATGAGACCCAACACCAAACAACTTCTGGCATTTGGGATGGGGGAGCAGGGGCTGAGAGGAGAGGGGGAGAAAGAGAGAGGGATGAGAGCAAGGAAACACTTGTGCAAAGGGAACACTTGTGCAAAGCAGCACTAAGGAGGGCAAATCTCCCCTGAGGCCACACCTTGTCCCCAGGCAGGTGTCCTGGCCCTGAAGCACCACATCGCCACTGCTGGTGCCAGCACATGAATTATCAGTGAACACAGGTTCCCTTTGCTGAGGGAGAAACAGGTACTGAGCATGAACATGCGTATGAAGGGACAGCTGAAAGCAGAATTTTTGCAGGATTGGGCTTATCTACTGCTTGCAGGTTGGTGCTGCCCTCAGGAAGGAGTGGGATTGTGAGGGAGTAGGAACTGAACGCCTCCAAAGGGTGCCCCCTTCTGCTGATTGTCACACAAGGAAAGAGACCTTCCTTGCCTTGACTGTTGGGCACAGGTAGAGAAAGCAGGTGTTGGAGAGAAAAAGAGAGATGCAGGAGTAAGAGCCATACCCCAGAACATCCCTCTGATCAGTGGCATGGACAGTCCCAGCTTGGCACTCTGCTGTTCCCTGGCCTTTGAATAAAGCATCCCCAAGGTCCTCCTTTTGAGCTCAGGCACTAGCGGAGTCCCTCTGCCAAGGACAGAAGAGTCCTGTGGAGCACTGGTGACATTCCCAGCTCTGGAGGGCTGGGCAGAACACACATCTTCATTTGGTGTGCACGGGGCAGCTGGGGGTATTTCTTGCTGGGGCAATGTCTGGTCTCAGCATGGAGCCCACACGCCCACGGGGCAGAGGGACAAGGGCTGCTCCCTCTGCCCTTCACTCGGGCGTCTTCATCCATTCCCATTACTCCTTCCTCAGATCCCTTCTGGAATCCCTGTGGCAGCCCAGGAGGAATCACAGCTAACAAGAAATTATGGCGAAGTCACTTTGTCCCTGTATAAATTATTAACTTTCATCACATGATGGAATAATAGACTCCTCTGCACAGAAGCCTTGGCCCATCAGACAGAGTGTCCTCGTGGATGAAGGGACTTGATTCACCCTCCTCGGAGAAATTTCCTTGGAGAAATATGACATTTCACCATATTCTGGAGCAGGGCAGAAATTCCCACCCACTGCTGGCTCTGTCTAACTTCCTACCAAAGGATGTTTCTTGTGTGTGGAGTGAAGAAATGTCAGAGTCCAGGGCATCCCTTTGGATGAGCTGGGACCTGAGGAAGGGAGTTTGAACCCTGGACAGGGAGGTGTGGAGCCAGTCCAGGGGGGTTGGAGACCTTGGCACACAGCCCAGGAAGGCACCAGGTTTGATTTTAGTCCATGGGAGAGGCTTCCAACACTGAGAGAGGAATTACAAATCTCAAAGGTGTGAAAACAGTAGCTTAGCACAGCAAGGGGTGAAAAATTTTGCAGTTTTAGGATTCTTAGCATAGAGGTAAATGGGGGACAAAATGGAGGATTTAGGGTGTTGCCCTAAGTTCCTCTCCTTCTTCCTTGTCCTCCGTCTTCTGAGGTGGTGATGACACAAAATAGTAAAAAGGGATTGGGTTAAGGTAGAAATGACCCTTCTAGTACAGGCACTAGACACTGGCACAGAATTGTAAATAACAGACACGTGGTTATCTGTGTAAGAGCAGAGCAAGGCCCCATGGGCGGGCAGTGGCCTCGTGTCCCAGCCCTGTCCGGACCTCGGCTGGGTGCAGAGAGAATTCTGAGATATCAAATGATAAACAACACCAGAAACCTGAAAACAAGGCCTTGGAGACTCTGCTTCTTTCTTACAACGCAGCTCAGGGCTTTTAGAGGGCCAAGGACTTTTAACAGCCTGAATCTCAGGTGAGAAACCAAACCCGAGAAAAAACCTCCCCTCGGCCTCCTGCCAGAGTCCTGCCCTGAAATGGAGGAAGGTCCTTTGGGAGAACATGCTCCTTGCTGTGCAGAGTCCTGTGAGGACACAGGGACATTTGCAGTGCTCCCCCTGCCCCATGTCCCCTCCATGGCAGCAGTGCCCTGCAGGACACTCTGGTGGCATTGAGGAGGAGCTGGGCTGATGGAATTGGGCTGCAGGGCTGGCATGAGGATGGAGGCAGGCAGGACCTGTGGGGCTCAGGACACTTCAGCTGGAAACTCCAAACTGAAATCAGGTGGCTGAACTCACACAGAGCCTGTAAAAAACCTTCACTGCCCTCAGCCCCAGAGCAAGCTGAGCTATCAGTTCACCATTCCCAACTCACTTGCAGGATTTATGGCTTTAATCAGACCTGTGGGGTGAACATGGGATGAGCAGCAGCTCTCCCTGATTCATGTCTGGAGTGTGGCAGGAGGGAGGAATCACAGCCCTGCTCAGCATGACGAGGATGAAGGAAAATCCAGACATCTTCTTCCAAGCTGTGCTGCCCCAGCGCCACAGGTAGGGAGGGACTCAGGATTGTCCTCGCTCCCTCTCCTTTGGCAAAATTCCTTTAATTACCAATGTCCATTCACAGAATCATCTCACTTCACCCCTCTGTCTCTCCACCTCCCCATTTTTTCTGTTTCTTGGGGGTTTCACAGAGATGAATATGGGATTAGGAGTGAAGCATTGTGAGCTGAACTGAATGTGTTACTTAATGAACTGTATGAAATATTAAACCATGCCTGATATGAAGCACGGTGAATTCTGTAAGAAAGAATATATTACACTTGGGGAGGACTGAAGATAATCAAATCTAATGAATGGATTTAGAATCAGGACACATTGAGCTTAGAGGAGTTAAGTTTGGTTCATTGTGAGGCTGAATTGTGTGTGATGGCCATCCAGGGCAGCTTCTGCCACCATGTGTTTTCTCCTGTTGTGAATGACATTATTGTATTTTTCCATTTAACATAAATCTATTTTTTGGAAGGCTGCTTCCACCCGAATGGCATCAGCAGATCCCATTAATCACGGTGCTCTCAATCACTCAGAATTATTTAGAACCTCTTTTGTATGTCTCTGGCACTTTCCCCATTTATGATTAATCTTAAACTAAACCAACTAAATAAATAAAACTGCAAAGATTCAAAAAGCATCTCTGTGAAGATCTTATTTAAGCAAGACATGTTGACAGCTTAGGAGGTTGGGAAGTTTCTGCTCCTGGAAGTTTCAGGAGGAGGAAAAAGGCTTTTTAGTCCAAAGTAGGAGGCTGAGCTTGGAAAGGAGCTGAAGTCCTGATCTCAGTGGGGTCTTCTCTATTTTGGGATTGATTCCCTTGGTCCCAACCCATTCCATTTGGTCCTGAACCTCTTCTACACCTACAGGAGACACCTGATGGGCCATGGTGGCCCTCTGCTGTGGGGTGGCTTGTGCCAAGGGTGGGGCATGGAGCAGGAGCTACTTTTGGGCTCTGCTCTGGGTTTCCTCACCAGGGCTGGATGCCAAACTGAGCCAACCCACTCAGGTAAAAAGAGACACCACCACTGCTCTGGCATATCTGTACCTCTCTGTTTCTCAGGTGACAATTGCTATGGCAATGCCACCCCCTGCCACCTGTGAGGAGCCAGCTACACCCCAGCAGAGCCATCCTTCCAGGTTCTTCTCCAGAAAAATCCAGGAAATCTCCAGCTGGATTCCTGGACGTTCAACAGCACCACTGTTTCTGCAGCCAGAGCAGTGACAGTGAAAGGTGAAGGAATTTAAAGCTGGAATGGGCTGTGCACCAGACTGAGCCAAAATCCTACTGGGAGCCTCCTGGCAGAGGCACACCTGGAGCTGGAGAGAGTTGGAAAGAGTCACTTAATTCCCAGTGTCATTGCCAGGACATGCTGCAGTGAGCAAGATGAACATGTGCACGTTAGAGAGTCATTTCCTGATGGAAATCCCAAGGTGTATGATGGAGCATGCCAGGAGCACATATCCATACTTTAACCCTGGTCCTACATCTTTGTATTAGCTGGTGATAAATTTTTATTGCTATTATCCACATCTATATTTGGGCCTTAGAAATATCACTTATGTGAGTCACAGCCACCAAGACTCTGAGTTTCCTGTCCCCCCCAACATGTTTCCCATCCCCTGCAGAACATGGGGATGCCATGTGCTCCTGCAGAGCTGCCCAAGGAGCCAGCTCAGCCTTAGCAAACAGCAGATTAAATCACATACTCGCCAGGTCTGGGGAACCAGGGCTAAAACAACGATCTGGGGTAGGCCAAACCCACAAGGATTGCTTTAAATGTGCAGCATGGGGTAATCTCTGAGAAAGGGCAGCTGCTCTGCCTCCTTTCCCAGGGTGCAGCGTCCCTCTGCTGCTCAGTTGGCTTTGGCTCTCACTAATAAACTAATTGATTCAGCTTGGCTGTCCAGAGGTCTGAGTAATTTCAATATTGAAGCTCAGCTGTAATTAATTCAGTCAATACAGTCAATACATTCATGGGTGAGCAGGGACAGTGGTGCTTGAGTCCCTTATCCAGGCAGAGCACAGGGAGAGAGACACTGCACAGCTCCAAGGTGCAGAGAATACCCCAGAAAAGCTTGGCCGTGACACCAGGGACCCCTGTCTACCAAAAAAAATCCACAGGACCCCAAGGAACAGAAACATCCCTGCAGCTCAACTTGAACAATGAGCACATGCTTTGTTTGAAGTGGTAAATTTACAGTTTGGAGGCAAAATAATTTAAAATTCAACAACTTAATAGCCCTAAAATGGGGGCAAAAGGCAAGTGCCCTTGTGGGTGCCCTGCCCAGGCAGACCGTGATTGCCACATTGTCTCCTGCTAGGTGCAGGGCATTGTCCCAGGAGCATGGGACACTCTGGGCATCCAGGAAGGAAGGGAAAGAGCTGAATGGGTGCCTGTCATCTCTGGAATACAACTCCTGAGCCAGGAGACAGATTTCCTGGAGCCTGGTGAAGCCCTGGGTGCTGGGCCCGTGGAACACCAGCATCACATCTCAGAGCAACTCAGCATGGGGAGGAGGAAGGACTTTTGCCAGGAGACATAAAGGCAGCTAATAAATAATGGAGGGCAATGTTATTACTTTTTTATCTTAGGGAGTCAGACCAGCTTATGAAAGCCAGGCTGGTGCAGAATGCTAATGGGGCAGCCTTGGCAGGATGGAGTTATGGTCCCAGCCCCACATGAGAGTGAACCTCTCTCCCCCAGTGTGCAGAGCCTGTCTCTCTAGAGGGACTCTGCTCCTGCCCCACAGCATGCCTGGCCACTGGGTAGAGCCTCTTCCCAGTTTTTTCCCTGGTTATTACTCCTCTGATAAATACCAAGGACAAGGAAGAGTTTCGAGAGGCCAGAAGTGTCTGGGACTGAGTGTGACATGTGGTGAGTGAGAAATGGCCTGTCCTGCCATGTGAAACCACCATGGGAATGGCCAACAGCCCGGGACTGGGAACCCCTTTGTTATCTCACCGTGCTGATTTATCTCTTCATCTCATTAGACAGGGCAGGGGATTTCTGGAGGCCAGGAGCGGTGCCTGGCCCCACCCTGGCTGGGCTAACACGTGCTGGGCCCAGCCCTGTGCTGGGGTGCCAGCTCTGGGAGATTCCTAAAATCCCTGGCAAGGGCAATGCACTCCAGTGATTAAAGCTTCTTTTCTTGCTTAGATGAAGAGGAGCAACTGCAGCAACAGAGGAAGTGCAACAGAGCAGCTGTGAGGAGGCATTGGGGAGGTTGGGAAGCAGAAAAAAGCAAACATTCAGGTGTTTGGCATGAGAATGTTCCAAAGTTCCATGAACCAAAGGTAAAACATCAAAACATCAAAGGCTGACTTGCAAAAACCTCCCCATCACTTTGTCAGTCCTCTGCAAAGCTGTGGGTGACAGCCCTCACTGCGCCTGGCACTGGAACATCAGCGCCTTGGGGCTGTTTTGCTCAGTCTGGGCAGCAGAACAACAGGAAAGGGCAGCAAATGTGTTCTGACTTCAGTGCTGCAGTTATCCCCCAGCTCCCCGCCTCCTGTGCAGGATGGGGCCCTCAGCTCAGAGCCTTTCATCACACAGGCTGGGTTCAGATAATTCCCCAGACCTGCTTTTGACAAACCACTCTTTCAGTGTGCTATTTACAGAGGGTAGAAGGCACTATATTAGGAGCCTGCAGAGAGAAAAATACTTTGTTTATCTGCACAGGAGGCACAGCTGATCCTCGGCAGCATCACCATGGCCCTGTGCTGGCACTGGCTGAGGTGACACTCCTGTCACTGCAGGACCAGCCTGGCCCTACATGCTCAGAGCCACAGCACCAGCTTTTCCATGGCAGCATCTCCCCGCCGGTGCAAACTGGAGCTGTGAGCGGTGCTGGCAGGGACGGGGTCACAGGGGGTCTGCAGTGTCACCGCTGGCACTCAGGTGCCCCACACCCACAGCACGGTGCTGGCTCCTGTCTGTGACAGTCCCCACCTCACAGGAGCCCTTCCCTGGCCCCAGGGATGTCCCAGGCTCGTGGCACTGATGCACTCTGTGCTCTGCCTCGGGACACAGGCTGATGCCAGCTGCAGGGACACTTGTCTGTCAGCCCAGAGGGACTGAAGGCTTCTGTGCAAGCACCGTCCCCCTTCCGAGGGATTTTGCCTCCTTCCTTTGCATGCACAGCTTTCACAAGTTGGCAGGGCTGTTTCTCTAATTATTAGATTTTATTGGAAATCAATAAGCAAATAAGATGACTTTTCAGTCCTAATGCCTCCATAGCTCTTCTTGCAGGGCCCAGGTATTGCCAATCCCACTCTGACTCTGCCAGCACGGTGATGGATAGTCCCTGCCTAACTCTGCTTGGGATGTTTGCTGGCATGTGGGAGTGGATTAAGGAGTGAGGGGTTAACCCTGATGTGGAGATGAAGCCCAAGGTAATTATCCCCTGAGTTCTGCAGGAATTGGGGTGCTGGGTTCTCTACCAGCCCCACTGCCTGCTCAGAAGGACTCATGAACACCTCTCACTCTGAGAGCACCTCAACTGCCTCTTAATTTGAGCCCTGTCAACACAAGAGCTAAATGAAGAGCTCATTTCTATGAGGAGTGCTGGGAGAGACGTGGGTCCTCAGGTGGCTCACTGGTGGGGCCAGTGAGCTCTGCCCTGGATGCTGCAGCACCTCTCAGCACAGCTGGGGAAGGAAACAGAGGCCAGGTCTCTCTCCTCCAGCAGGGATGTTTTTCTAAGTATTGAACTGACTGGAGATCAATAAGTGCACAGGGTAATTCCTCATCTTATTGTATTGGAGAACAATAACTGTACTTCAATTTTTCACAATTTATCAGTGGAAAGAATAAAAAAAAAGTATGTTAATGCTGCAAGTTTTAAAAGTCTAGCCTGTCTCTCTGCTGAAGCAGTAGAAGAAAACACTGAAATAGAAGTAATTAGGGAAGGAGGGAATCATGGGCAGCCTCAGCACAGCAAAACCCATGAGAAGACACTTGCCCCGCTGTTCCAGTCCCCTGGGGCTTGCTCCTGCTCACCCTGGCTGCCTAGGGAATGCCAAGTCCTTGGATTAGGAACACGATTTACAAAGAGACCCTGTGGAAAGGACAAAAAAAGAAAGGAAAAAAAGGCTGGGCTGATTTAAAGAAACCTGGAGTGAATAAATTAGTGGGGGAGCGGAAAGGAGAAGATGGAATTACACGGGAGTGTTACATAAAAGCAGCTGACGTCTGACTCTTGCAATTAATTCAAATTGGGCTGAGCCTGGGCTTTGGGGAGGAATAACTGGTGGGTGGTGGTGAAAGGCAGAATGAGCAGTCGTGCACCAAGCTGAGGGTGGTGCACGGCTGTGCTCCCTGCTAGGCCTGGGTTTAATGAACAGTCGTGCTCGGGATCTGTAAGGACATACCAGGGAAACTCCTCAGTGCTGGGGGGCTGGGAGGATAAAAAGCAGGGGCACGGGCAGAGCAGAAACACAGAAGGGAGAGGTGCTTGCAGCTCTCTGCTGACTTCATGGCTCCCAGGCAGACTTTCTGCTGTTCCCCTGAAATCTGGAATATGCAGCCCCTGAGGGTGATGCACACCTCAGGATGTGGCCTGGGGCTGGAAGGACCTCCTGGGTCCTGGGCCCCTGCCCTGCTCCTGCAGCCCTGGCACCCCACAGACATCACCAGTGTCACTGGCTCCTCCTGGGGAAAGGAGCCCAGTGAGCCATGCTGGCCAGGCCATGCTCTCCTGGCCAGGGCCATGCTCCCAGCCACCAGCCCTGGGACACGGGAACAGGGAGTGACCCTCAGCTGCAACTCCTATAACCTGGAAAAGGCTGTGGGAAAGGGGGAAGGTGAGGTCATTGCACGGTGCAGCTCAGAGCCAAGGGCACTGATAAAACCCGAGGAGCTTTGTCACCTCTGAGCACCAACAGCTGTGATGACCTCGCTCCTCATTAGCTCCAGAGGTCTGGGAAGGGGCACAGCAGGGTCCTCCCACGAGCAGAAGCATTTCCTGGACCTCAGGCACCCAGGGATTCCCCTACTTCAGCAGGAGTGCTGACTGATCCATGACCACAGGATGGCTCCCACTGAACCTAACATTGCCAATGCTGCCCATTCCTGTTCCCAAAGTGTCCAGTTTCATCCCAATCTCCAGTCTCCTCCAAGTGCTCTAACCTTTGGGTGGCCTCTGCTCCCCAGGGCAGAACCATACCCCAAACCTGCCCGTTCCCATGAGCTGGAGACAGAAACAGGCATGAGATGATTCCGATACTGAGAAGTTTTGTGAAGGGACAGCTGAATTTGGGGTGAACCCAAAGCTTGTAAGCAGAGCCCCATGGACTCCAGCAGCCCCTGGGCTGGTGCTCCAGCCCAGCTCTGAATTCAGGACAGCACTCCTGCGATTAGAACAATCCTCTGCAGTCTTTGTGTTTGATAATCTGAGATCTGTGGGAGTCTCTACTTCATAATCCATATATCTTGTGACCCTCTGGTAGCCTGACAACTATTTCATGCTCAGATGGCTCCTTGCTCATCTTCGTCTGTGCAAGAAGAGCGTGTCCTGACTGGCACAGGAGTAGCTCATATTTCCATCACGTCCAGACAGTGATTAAATGTCTTCAGCCAAGCACAGGCCAACTTTAACTGGGTTCACTCTCTGGGGACTGGGAGGGCTGGGAATGAGACCAGAGGAAGATGCAGGAGACCCCAAGGCCAGGCAGGAGCTGGAAAACAATGCTTAGAGATAGATCTGGCACCTCCAGCAAATCTCACCAGAGCCTGCTGGGAAACTGAGCTTGTGTGAAAATCAGGATTGTCCCAGGTGCCCCTGGGGTGGAAGGGTCCCTTCTGGGTGGCCAGGCCACTCCTCCTCAACCTGTGATACCTCCTGGGGGGGGGGGGGGTTTAATCAGGATGGAGAGGGAAACTGAGGCACGTCCGGATCCATTTGCTTTCCTTGAGCTATTCCTGGCCTGACTGTGCAATGCAAAGCCCCCATGGCTCCACCGTGCTCCTGTCACTGTACCCTGGCAGAATTCCTGTTCCCACCATCCAGCACCACCCCCAGGTCCTGCAGCTCTCCAGGCTCAGTGGGGCTTGGAGCAGTGCCCAGGCAGGAGCCAGGGCAGGTTTGGCTCTGCAGGTACAAAGCTCTGGACACAGATAAAACCCACTAACAGAAAAATGGTACAAAGGTAGCCAGGCTCTTGGGGCCAGGCTGGGAGTGAGAGCAGTAAATTGGAGGATAAAGCAGCGCCTGCTGGTCAGCCTCGATTTCACCCTTTCAAGCTGCAGTAAAGAGGAAATGCTTTTTTTCCCAGATTCGTGCTATCATCACTAAACCCTGTGTATGTAGAGAGTGTATTTCATGTTCTCAGGGGCTTTGCAGTCAATTGAATTCTTCTAATGCTCTCCCTCCCTGCTTTCCTTGCTCTGGATGCTAAAGCACGCTCTTCCCTGGGATTGGGAGCCAGGCATGCTGCCACTGGGATGGGCATCTGAGCAGGCACCAAAGGCTGTAGGAATCAAGCATTTAAAGTGAAATTATGGCTCTGGGCCCCCTTTTATTTCTGATTTTGTGTTGTTTTCCCTGGTATTTGTCCTTCAGGGACTGTTGGCACCCTGAGGCACCTGTATTAGAGGCACAGCCCAAGAGGGGAGACACCAGTGTTCCCCCAGGATGATGGCACAGGACACAGAGAAACCTCAGCACGTTACATGGAAGCATCCAGGAACATTTTGGCTGGCACAGTGTTCTGCAAACACAGCCTGGGAATCACAGCACAGCACCAGGAGATAAAACCAGATCGTACTTCAATATTTTCACAATTTTCAAGGCAGCCCAGCCAGCTTGGCTGGTGGGGGATCTAACAAGGGTCACAGAAGATCACAGCAACGGTCCAGCAGGAAAAATTCACTTTCCTATCTAGTGGCAATAACCCAAACCCGGATTTGTGGGAGTAGGCATGAACACACCCTAAATCCTGCTGCCACAACCTCAGCCCTGTGACCTGGCTCTGGATGGATTTACAAAGGCAAAGGAAATCAAGGGAGAGGAATGCCAGGAATACACTCATACAGGAATTAAAGAGAGGCCTGGCTCTTTTTCCCACTTGCCAGCCCTGCTCTGAAATTCTCTTTATTTCAGTAGCTCAATTTTTTCTTTGCTTTTATGAGAACAAAGTGGTGAAGTTTAGTCTGAGGGGCCCTTGAGGGCTCCCATGCCCTTGGGTGTCCACAAGTACCTGGAATCTCTTCTTGTAGGGAGGCTGATGATGTGGGAGATGAGACTCCAAAGCACCAACTGATCCACCTTTCTCCATCCACCTCTTCCATCCAGACCTTTCCAGTCTTCATCTAGACCTTTCCTCCCTCCTTCTTAACCTCCATCCAGACTCTTCCATCCTCCACCCAGACCTTCCCGCTGTCCTCCCCAGAGGTCAGAGTCTGTCCAAGGACTTTGGTGTTGGCCATTGACCTTGGAGGAGCTGTTTTCCTGGGAAAATGAAGCGTCACGTTGGCTTCATACATATGTCTGGTAGAACCATGAAATATTGCAGAAGATTGAGATTTATCAGTTCGGACAGATTGGCCTCTTTTGCTGGGCCTATAAAAGCTCTGAATGATGCCATCCATCATGGGCTGGACAGCAGCAGCTCTGACTGAGGACCAGGCAATTTTGCATCGCTGGGGCCAAGTGCCAGTTCCTTAAGTAATCCCAGGTTTCATTACAGAGGCAGCCGGAGGACGGTAAAGATTCAAATTTTTTTTTAAAGTCAGCTGCAGGACACTTGCAAGTTATGATGGAATTGATGGTGGATGACTTGTTAAAATTAATTATAGCCATAATTAGGAATATTCAGGAAGAAAACCGCAGGAAAATGATCCATGGAAGAATATTTTCGATAGTAATATTTTAAAATGCAGCAAAAATTTGCAGCTGCTTTATTAATTTAAATAATAAGCCGTGTATTTTTCTTGCATGGCTTTGGAGGTTTTCTAATGGAGGGGGCTGCTAGATGAGGCATTTCAGAGGAAATCAAATAATCTCATAAATAAATGAGGTTTTCTTTTTTTTTCAGGGCATAATTGTGTTCATTACAATATTCATAGAGCGTCACATTACAGGGGAAAAGAGGCAGGAGGAGCCTCCAGGCTGCTCCTGCATCCTAAGGACAAACTTCTCCTTCTAAGGAGCTGCCAGGTCCTCACCATGACCTCATCCTGTCTGTGCCTGCAGCAGGGCAGCTCCTGCCAAACCCTGCCCTCAGACATGGGGACATGGGGACACAGGGACACCCCCAGAGCCTCCACACCAAGAGGTTCAGGAATTTCAGCTGTAGTTGGATTTTTCACTGGTGGATTTTCAACAGAAAGAACCCTGCTTTTTTATTCTGAACATTTCTCTACTCAACAGCCCAATTTCCTCCTGACAAAGAAATTCATTAGGAAACTTTCAAGTCAATCCCAACCATGGCAGTGAGTTGAAATTGCTCAAATCATCTCCAGAAAACCTTCTTACAATACATCCATCTCGTTCTGCCTTTGCATCCCCTGGTAACTGAGTCGAACTCATAATGACCCACGAGCCTGCTGCCTGCTCAGTCCAGCTCTGGCACTCCCCATACCTGTCACAACAGAAATATATTCTCCTAAATTTATTTCCAGGCAGTATTTCTGTCCTCAGGTTGTTTCTCTCAGCCACTCTCTTTCATGTGATAATTGTAGGAGAATTTGCAAAGCTGAAGAAACCTTCCCCCACGATTCCTGTTCCTGTGCAAAGCAGGCAGGTGGAGGAAAGCAAGGATTGGAGCAGAGCATTCACAGCTCTGGAGGGCCAGGTGATGTCCATGTCCTGCAGGATGTGGAGAAGCAGATCCAGCACAGCCATGAGGATGAGGAGCTGGGGCTGGCCTTGCTCACACTGTGCTCCCCAAAGGGGTGCGCTGTGGCTCATTAGCCAAAGAAGAAAGGGCTAATTTTAGACAGGTGGCAATTAAAAAGCATTGTATTAATCTCCTGTGCTAAACCAGCCAGTCACAATCTTTGGGTAAACCAGCAGTTAAATGAGGGGCTGACGGGGAGTTTTAATAAGGAAAGACAATGGCATCATTATACTGGGATTTATCTTCCCGACACAGGATTGTCCTCATTATTCAGGAGCAGTGTACCCAAAAGCCACTAATAAGGCTCCCTCCCAGCATGGAGATAAATCCCAAACCTTTCAGAGGCTTTTGAATGTAAATGCTCCATGGCATCCAAAGTGCCCTTTGATTCCAGCAGGCTCATCCCTTGTGCCAGTGCTGCTGGTCCTGCTGGGGGCTAAATGGGCTTTGGGTCTTCATGGGCCAGGACAGGGAAGGAGGTTTTGTTGGGAGCAAGGGGCCTGGTTCCTACAGCACAGAGACATTTGGGTCAGCTCAGGAGGGAGCTGCAAAGTCTCACCTGGATGGGGCTCAGCCCCTCACATTGCCGTGGTTGTGGTGGCCACAGCTGGGATCAAACACCTGCGGGGAACCAGATCATCTCAGCTTGATGCAGATCAAGGATAATTTGCAAACTGTTTTCTAAAATGCAGCAAGGAAGGATTTGGAGAGCTTCAAGCAGGGCAGAGAAGTTTGAAGGATGACAAAGGGGCCAGTGTGCCCTGTCCTCCCCAGCGAGCTCAGTGCAGCAGGAGGCTGGGATGGCAGCTCAGCTCTTTGGTGTTTTGTGGCACAATTAAATTGCATCGACCAAAAGAACTCCTTCCCTTCCACCATGCAGGAAATTCTGTACTTCAAAAATACGGTAGACACTTTCTTTTTTAATGCTACAAAATAACAGGGTAAGTATAATATCCATCCATGGGTGGGAAGGGCACCTTGTTGCAATTGCTGTGCTCTCACCTTTAGCCTGTTCAAATAAAGAAAAATTCCTGATAAAAGCCATAAGTGTTGGGATAGATTTGGAAAGGCAAATCAACTCAGCAGCAAGGTGGGAAACACAAATTGCTGGGTCTGCATTTAAAAGGGCTGGGGGTGTACAAGCATCCTGGGACTGGTTCCTGGTGTCCCTACCCCAACACCAGCCAGCTTTTCTGTGAGTCAGTAAGACCAGGAGGTAACTCAGCAGAAAGGATGGGGTGCCCACCTCCCAACCTTCTGCTGCAAACCCAATTCCCTCAACAGCACCAAAGCTGCCAAACCCCAGGGCTGTGGCCCAGCCCATTTCACCCACCCAGAGCTGCTGGTACAGGACAGCTGGAGGAGAGCAGCCCAGAAGGGTCTTTTTTAAAGTGGTAGTGAAACCATGAAAGACCTTTTAATGCAGGGGCTGGAGAGCTCATAAATAGGCTCTGCCATCTGGAAGGCAAACCAGAGCATGCACAGGGTGGGAAATGCTGGCAAATCTCTCATCGAGCTGAGGTCAGGGTCATTTTTAATAAGAAAAAGACATTTACTGAGGGCTTTAGGATGACCATTGTGACAGACCCGCAGGAGGCACAGGGGTGAGGTGGGAGATTGCTGGAGGCTGATATGGATGAGATTGTTTTCACTGCTGGAGCCTCTGTGGAGAGCAGCACTGCCCAAGCAGCCTGATGCTGATGAAGGGATTTCTATTGTGGTAGCTGGGGCATTTTTCTGGGCTTTGAGAGTCCAGAGCGCCACAAATCTGATGACAAAAACTCCCTAACCAGTATCCCTGCTGCCTTCTCCCATAGCAAACAGCCCTGGCAAACCATGGCTGTCAGACTGCAAGTGCTGAGTGCCAGGTGCCCATGTCACAGCTCCTTTGGACTCTGCATCACCCACATTCCTGCAGTAATTAAACCCCATGGTTAATTTATCTGATGCTGCCTTGGAATCTCCCCTGGAGCAGCAGAGAAGCAAACAGCAACCAGCCCCAGCCCTTGCACCCCACTGCCCAGTCCCCATGGGCTAGGCAGCACTGTGCTCTATCCTCTAAACTGTTTATCTTAACAAACCCATTTAATGATTGCTGGTTTCTATTTCACCATTCAGGAATGAAAACCTCTTAAATAAATATTTAATGACTCCTGTTGGGTGCAGGGATGGAAATGGGACCGGTAGGCACAGGGAGCCACACACCCACAGATAAAACCTCCGGCAAAACGAGGGCTCTTGTTTTATTGTGCCTGATGTTATAAAGATTGACTCTGCTATTAGAGCTTCCTGGAGGATTTCTCTGGGATAAAATCTCCATCTAGCAGAATTTAATCAGTCAGGGATGAGAAATAGATTTCAGGTGGCACCAGCTTTTAAATAGGTGTAATGTTGTTTTTGCAAACACAGATCAAGGTGCCTGCTCTGCTAATACAGCACCCTGCACACACCACCTGCTATCCTGACCATGCATGGTGGGCACAGAGTGCTTTGGTGCCCACCTGAGGGGCTGTGAGTGTGCTGGTCCATCCTCCATTCCCTATGGACCTCAGAAAAGTGCTCCAGTCCAGAGACAGCAGAGCAAATTAACAAGGAACTAATTAAAAGGAGGCTGGCACTGTGTGGGCTTCAAGTACAGCATGTTTGGACAGGAGAAAAGCTTCATTTAAGGGTAACACCACAGGGGATGGGTTTTTATGGTTTGCTCTATCCTCAGCTCTGGGATTTGGAGAGGCACAACCCTCACCTGCTCCCACTGCCAGAGAGAGGTTTTGGGTATCATGTAATCCCAAAAGCACAACCCAAAAAAAGGGAAAAGAAGGGAAGGGAAGACTGAGGCTGGCAGAGCACATGGCCACAGCAGATGTTTCCCTGGGCTGGGAACTTGTTTTAGCTGCTGGCCTGTGATCACAGCAGCTTTGAGCTAATGGCCCTGGCAGTCTCCTGTGGGGAGGAGAGGCTCCATCTGCCCCAAGCCAGGCTGGGGACCCTCGTGGTGGCAGCTGAGCCATGCAGGACTGGGTAGCTCTGCCCAGCTGGGTGCTGGGGTGCTCCCCTCCTCCTGTCCTTCTTCCCTCATCCCTGCCTTGACCAAGTGAAGGTCAGCTGTTACAGTGTCAGGAGATGAATTACATGAAATTATAATTACATTCCCCTTGCCTGCTCTGGGCAAAATGTAAAAGGTCATCCTTCCCCTTGCTGCTGAACTTTAATATGTTAGACCATTTACAGACAGTGCCATGGTGGTTACACAGGGCCAGGCAGAGAGGATGCACAGGCACTCACCAGTTTCTCCTCTTCTGAGGGACTGGCTTTGACTGGGGACACCCAGAGCCATGCTGAGCTGTCAGAGCCAGGCTTTGCTGGAGGGCTCAGCACCCCTTGCACAGAGAGGCCAGGCAAGTGATCCATTCCCAAAACTGAGGCTCTGCAGGTGTTTTTGGGGGGTGCCACACCAGCACAGCAGCTTTCTCATCTCCCAGCCTGGAAACTGTGATGACTTCAGGAGCAGCAATGCCTGGCTGGGTGTGGGTGGTTGGTAGCACAGGAGAGCCCAGAACCACACAGAACATGGGGCTGTGCATATCACAGGCCTCTGGGGAGGCTTTCCCTACTCCTCCAGCCTCCCAAAGTGAATCCCTGATTATAACTGCACTGCCAAAAGCCTTCAGGTACCTTTCAAAGACATGTGTGAGCAAACACTGTGGTTACTAACACATGTTCTGAGATGAGATGCAGCACTGACCACCTGAAGCAGATTTGCTGCACGTTGCCTCCAGCCAGCACTGGAGGCTGTTTCAGGCACACCTGTGAGACCTGAAACCTGGTGACAGGGACCAGGACAAGCCATGGGGCTGGGGATAGGGGCAGACTCCAGGGCTGAGTCCCTCGGGGCAGATTCAGCTCCTCTCATAAGGTGAGAAGCCAATTTCCTGCTTTTCACAGCAATTCTCTTCAACAGCAGCGGCTACCAGCTGCTCTACTGATTGTAAATAAAGACAGGGGGAGCTTGGCCTAAAATAGGAAGCAGAGAAACCTCCCTAGCTCAATAAACAATAATGAGCCCTTGCAGGCAGAGAAGCTGTAATTTGCAGGGCCAGCTCTCTCCGTGGGATGCAGGCTTGGCTGGGCTCTGGCTGGTGTCCATCCATCGAGGTCCAGCAAGGATGGAAGATGGAGCCTTGCCCCGGGGCCCTCTCCTGGGCTGTCCTGCTCCTCTCCCTGCTGCTGCTCACAGGCTGGTCCCTCGAGATGTGGCTGAGCCCTGCCACACCCCAGGGGCTCCTGGCTTGGTGCCCTGCCCTAAGCTGAGGCACATCAATTCACAGTTCCCCACACCAGAGGTGCTCACTCAGAGCACAACCCTTGCAGAGGGCACAGCCATGGCTGGTTCCATCCTGAAACTGTAAAACCCCCCAGTTCGAGTGAAATGGCTGCCTGCCAGCACATCCCTTCTCCCTCAGCCCATTCTGCCAGGTCCTCTGAGGCCACGGCTCCTCCTGTGCCTCCTACCAGACCTGTGGGGCTGCCACCAGCAGGGATGCACCAGCAGTGTCCCATCACAGGCTCTGGAGTGACAAACACGAGCTGGGGAGCAGCTCCTCCCTCACAGGTGACCCACAGAGCTCCCCAAGAGCCCCTCAGCACCACTGTGCCCACACAATGCCACACAAGAACACCTGCCTGGCCTCTCCCTGCTGTCAGTCCTCATCACATCCAGGGGCTGGAACATTCCTTCATCTTCTGTGGTTCTCTGAGATCCTGACGTGCTTCCAGGAGATCCTGTGGCCCCACCAGCCTGGGACAAGCAAGGCCACTGTGCCCTCTGGCCACTCCATCACTGGCAGCCCTGTGCCAGCCTGGCAGGGGATTTTCAGCTGTTTGACTGTAGTAAATTCCTTTGAGTTTGTGGTTTGCTGTTGTTGCTCTCCTTTAATAACCTCTAATAGGTTTTTCTCCTTAAGATAAGACCTCAGTAGCAGAGGTTTGGCATCATATCAACAGTATCAGGCATTCTCCTCTGCTGTAGGTACACTGAGATAAAGATTTCAGAGTCCTTTGAGCTATGGTGTAGACCTTTCCACAACAGTAAATGGTGATATTTCCATTCAGTAATGTATTTATATCTTCCCAGTGAGGTCAATAACAGAGTATCCCTTGAGCTGGGAAAAATGATGAGTGATGTCTAGCAATTACAGAGACCATAAGGCATCCGTGAATCTAATTTTGACATTAAAAATCACGACAAGCACCTCCATTGCCTATTTCATTTGCTGGCTTGGACAGTGAGGTCCAGTGCTGTGCAAGGAAGGGATGTCTGCACACAGGGCACGTTTTGGGGTTGTTGGAATCTAAAGCAATTAACTGCTCTTGCCTCTCTCGGTTTCCTGGCATTGTGCCTGACCTTGCATACGATTCATCTTCCTCATTCCTGGTGGATGTTTGCAAGTCATCTTGCTTTGAGCAATGTGGGCTGCAGTGGGGATTGGAATGTGTGACACTGTCATCCTTGCCCTGGTGCTCAGCCCGAGCCAGGCTGGGGCTGCACCTCCCAAACAGGCACTAAGAGCTTGCTCTGAAGATGAATTGCATGGAACAACTCTCCAATGAGGTCCATTTTGCATTTCAAACACCATCACTCCAAATGCCCAGCTGTCTTTGCCAGAGGAACCGATGGGAAAAAAAAAATTAATTCCCACTTTGTATAAATACCCTTGTTCATATTTCTATTTCAGAAATCCAATGCTTTTCCACAGCAGTGAGACCTTCCCAAGCCAGGCTTTCCTAAGGCAGGGTGGAGGAAGCCAGCAAGAGCTCCAGTAGCTCCTGGAAGTCAGGCTACTCAATTTATGTCACTTGTTTGGAAATTTGGGTTAATATACCAAGATTTTGGTAAACAAAATGCAGTGCTTTTTTTTTGAAGTCATCACATATTTCCAGATTTTTGTGGTATTTTTCATACTTTCCCTGAAAAGCTGATAGAGATGTGATGCTGCTTTAGCAACGATGCAGAACCACAGAAAATAGGGCTGAGAGTGACCTCAAGTGTTGGCCCTGCCCCAGGGTAGGGTCAGGAGATGTTTCTCCAAACTCTTCTTAAACACTTCTAATGATAGAAACTCCAGAGCCCTCCCCAGGCAAAACAACCCAGTGCTTAATTGTCCTTTCTGCTCCAGGGCTGGAAATGGCCTTTTCTGCAATTGCAGCACTAATTCCCATCCTAAAGCTCTGCAGCCTGAGCAGCGAATATTCCATCATTTGGATCGTTAGGGAGAACACTGACTCGTATTAGACTGAGGATGGATTCCTGCAGAAAGTCACTCAATCCATCCTTTTATTTGACAGCCAGTTATTGATTTCTCTTGTCTGGTTTCCAGCCATGTTTTGCACCTCTCCCACAGCAGTTGTTGTGTGGAGACCTGCTCACCAACCTTGCTAAAAGGAATGTCATGGGAAACACAGCAAATTCCTGGCAAAGCCAAGGCATCCAGCATCCCCAGCTTCTTCTCAATCCAGAATATTTAATCTTGTCACAGAGGGAAATCAAGATTGGCTTTTTCTTTTGGGAAGGATTTTTTTTTATTTTCATTAAGAAATATAATTTAGAAATTATGGTTTTCTGGGACCTGAGTTTAAAGCAGTCAGGTTAGAATGTTAATAACAATTCTCTGAGCCACCTTCTTTCTCCCCTCTATAAATACAGATTTTACCTTTGCCTCTGCCAATCTCCTGGAGCGCTGTAACAGCCCAGATGGCTTCTGCCCATTCCTTGACTAACCAAGGATAAAATTCTGGTTTTGGCCACTTCCAAAATGCTTTACTTATCTGCAACTGATCCCTATTGCCCTTCATAGCCCCTGCTGACTGCACAGCATCTCATACCCTGAGCTGCCTGGTTCCATCCCTTCCTCCCCACACCTTGGGAATGTGATCTGGATTTCAGTTCTTGCAGAATTTCCTCCTCTCCCAAAGGTCAGTGATGGGCTGGAGATGAACAGACACAGACCCTGCTACGGCTCCTGTCCTGTCTGCTCAGGTTTGGATGGTTCTATTTGCACACAAAAAAGACTTGGTTCACCTCTAGACCTTTGGATTTTAGGAAAAAAAATCTTCACTGAAAGGGCTGGCCCAGCTGCCCAGAGCAGTGGTGGAGTCCCCATCCCTGGAGGGATTCAAAAGCTGTGTGGATGTTGCACTTTGGGCCACAGTTGAGTGATGGCCTTGGCAGTGCTGGGGGCATGGTTGGACTCGATGATTCCAGAGGTTTTTTGCATCCTAAGCATGATTAAACACAGACCAGCAGCCTCACAGTGTGAAATATTCACCCATCACCCCCAGTTTTCCAGTAGGCTCCACATCCCCTTGTTCTCTAGAGCTCATGGCAAGTATGGCCATTCCTAACACAGAGCAAAACCATCTCCCTTTTCCTCTGCTTCTTTTTCTCTCTCTTCTTACACCATCCCAGGCACATGAATCACTTGGCCTCAGCCAAAAGCTTCCCAGCTGTGCTATCAAAGAGCTCTCCTGGAGATCTCTTTGTCAGTACTTGTCTGGCTGCTCCTTCAAAATCTCTACAAAGGTGGACTGGCTGCACTTCCCCAGTCCTACAGGGGAAAGGTTAAACCTGAAAAAAGGACTGGCCAAATTCAAGAGCAAAACCCCACAGTCCTCATTTCCTCAGGCTCCTCTGCCTCAGGAGTGCTGATCACGGTCCCAACACTTGGATTTAGATTGTGACCTCCTTTTCCACTCCTTGCCAGGCAAAAAATGATGGGAGCAGCTCAGTTGCTGTGGTCTGTCCTCTGTCATGTCAGTCAAACCTACAAATCATTGTCAAACTTCTTCCTCGCGGGCTGGTCACATTGACACGTGCAGAAGATATTAATTCCAAGCAGCTCATCCATTTCTGTTGGGAGAGATCCTGACAGCATTTGCCACAGGAGGTCCATGGCTGTGACAGGATTTTGCCGGGTGAGCTCAGGATAGGAGCCCCTGGGATGGGGAGGGAAGGGGGAACAGCTGAAATCTGAGGGGTTGGTGCAGCTGCACACGGAACCCAGCACGACCAGGGGACAGGGACAGCTGGGACGTGGCACCAGGAGTGTGTATCACATCTGGCAACATGACAAACAACTAAAGGACAACTGTCCTGACATTTTTTTTATGGCACATATCATTCTTTTTAATAAGCATTTCTTTTATAATTGCATCTGTTCCCCAACGGATTTACTGTGGATTAGGAATCCCATGCAAACACGGGGAAGCAAACTGTGATTAATTATGCTCAGCTTGCTCAAGGTGTGCTGTGGGCAGACACACAGAGGATGAACATGAAAAAAAATGCAAAACAAAGTAACTGGGCTGGTTTTTTCAGCAATGAAGCTCTGAGAAGGGGGAAAGCCTTGAAAATTGCAGAGTTCCCAGGCAGTTTGTATGACTGCGTGGGCTTCCCAGCCTGCAGCATCCAAAAACACCTGGTTGGAACAAAGCAGCCAGGTTCAAGAGCACTGCCCCCTGCCTAAACCCAGCTTTTGAATGCTCTGCTGGAGCTGGGCTTAGATGCAGGACACAGGAATGAGAAATATGGGAAAGCTGAGACCTGACTGCCAGGAAACAGCCCAGGAAGACGGTCCTGCTGCATAGTGGGGATTGTCACCGAGAGCCCCTGGAAGCCAGGGGACAGTGAAACCCTGCTTAGCTCCAGAAGGGAGCAGAGAAAGGAGCAGGATGAGCTCCCCAGGCCCCTGTGTCTGTTCTGCAGGACCCAGGGCCATGGGAAGGAGAGGCCAGGCTGGGGCAGAGAGCAGCTGCAGGACAGGCTCTGGTAGCAGCACAGTCCCTGCAGGCACCTCTGCCAGCCAATCAATAAACCATTTTTCTACTCAGCCAAGAGCCATTTGTCACAGACACACTGACAAATACCCTGCTCCTCAGGAGATGGTGCCTCTGTCACCAGGATGGGCCATAGAGCACCAGGATTTCTGAGGTCTCCTGCCCCGCCTGTGGCCTCACCCTCCTCCTTTGGGCAGCACTCCCTTCTCTCCCTCCCCTTCCCATGTTCCCAGAACAGATGCCACAGGAATATTTTGTCAGGAAACAGGGAGGACTCCTTCCTGCAAGGAGGCCCCTCTGTATAAAACCAGGTCCTGGGAGCTCTGAACCATTGTGCAATTACCACCACATGGAGAAGGAGCTGTGAACAGTTCTGCAACCACCACCATGCTGAGGTCCATGAAAGCTCAGAAATACTTTCCACCTACCCTGCAGAGTCCCCTTAGTTGGGATGGGACACCCATCTGTGTCCCCAGCTGAGCCCAGAGTGTCTGTGGGCAGATGACAATGCCCAAATGACAACCTGATGGTCATCAGCTGGGCATGGGCAGTTCTCTGCTCTTTGGGGAGGACACTGATCCCCGTGCTTCCTGACCTTGAAAAAATAGCACAGCTTTTTCTAAAACTGCTCCAGTTTTGTTCTCTGAGCACAGCTGAGGCTGTTTTCTGCATTTCAGGTGTCCTCTCCTCTGAAAGGAACCCTCTGTCCTGCATGGTATAGGATAAAACAACACATGGGAAGCCAAAAAAAGGGTTAAACACAGAGCTGGAGTTCAAAAGCTATTTGATCCAAGCAAGAACATAATTTCAGGATGGGGAATTTCTCCCTCTAATAAATATATACGGCAAGGAAAAGCTGCTGCCAGTAGAATTACTCATAATGTTATAAATGAAAATGGATTTGGGGATGCTGGGTTTTTGCAGAACGAGAAAGACTTTTAGACCATTAAACAAGAGACCTCCATATTTTATTTCCATGCACACAGCACAAAACAAGGATCTCAGATCTCTTGGATCTGAATGCCCAAGAAGTGGGCACAGTGCTTGGTTTGAGCAAATCAGAAGGGACATATCTTTACATTAAATAAAATTCAAGAGCATGAAGAAACAGAAAGAGACTCTCACGCCCTGGCTGTTACATTTCATGTGGGATGATCTGTCAGTGCACAGCTGGGACACACCTGCAGGAGAGGCTGAAATGCCTGGGAGATGATGCCCACAATTGTGTCCAAAGCACAGAAGATTGCAATATTGCTGGTAAATAACAACAGTTATTACAGTGGATGCTGGTTGCCCCACTGATTTTCAAGCATGGAGAACTAGCGCTCAGTAGGGCTAAGAACCATCAGGCAGGTAGAAAAGACAAAAATAGAAATAAAAACCCAGGCAGAACACATTTACCCCTGGCAAGGTGGCTGGGGGCAGCAGGACAGGCACTGCTGGAAGGATGGAGGCCTGGATGCTGTTTGCAAGGATCTGTCAGCTGGGCACTGAATTCCAGCAGAAAAAGAAAAGCAATGAAAGAGCAAGGCAAACAGTTTAAATGAGCCCAGGAGGCACATCTGAGCTTCAGAGCAGGCGAGGGAACAGGCATTCCAGAGACTGCATTGCAAACACTGAGCAATAAAAACCACGTCAAAACTCCCCAGGTCCCGTGTAATCACCGAGTGTGAGTGAGCAGGGAGGAGGTGGCTGCCGGCCAAAACGTTCTGCACCGAGCTCCCACACAGCAACACCCACAGGGGAAAGCCGGGGCTGCTGCCGGCAGTGCCACTGGAGGGGAGCGGGATCACACCAGGGGAGGGACCAGGGCAGAGCTGCCATCCGTGATTTGGAGCCGGAGAAGTGCCTGGGGGCGGGCACAGGTGAGACCCTGCTGGTGAGCACGGCGGGGTCCAAAATTCTCCCCTTGCACAGCAGAGCTGGCTTTGCCAGAGGCTTTGGCAACAGTGGGCACCAGAGAGGCAAGAGGGAGCTGGGAAGTGGCAGGAGGGTGCTGAGAAAGGCAGGAGGAGCTGGGAGAGGAAATAGCAGGGTGGCTCCGTGGTTGTCTCACGGTGGTGACAGCAGCCCGGGGCCAAGGCTGGGGAGGGGCCAAGTGGGAGGCAGGGTGGGGCTGAAGTGGTCTGGGACCCTCCCAGCCGCCACAGGAGATACGGAAAAGCCCAGAAAGGATTCAGTGGTAGGACCAGTTCGAACTCCTCTGAAGCATTTCCCCAAATTTCTTTCTGAAACTGCTTTCTGAACATGACCACATCATTTAGAAAAGCACCCAATCTTCATTTTAAAATCACAGGTGAAGAGGAATCCATCAGGAGCCCTGGCAAATGGCTCCAATTGCCCATCACCCGTCCTGTTCCCCTGGATTTGTCTAACTTCACCTTTCAACCATCAGATCTTTGCACGCTAAATTGAAAAGCCCTCTGTCAACAATTTGCATCCTTTAACCTTCCCCTGGAGAGCTGCAGTCACTGCAGCGTGAGGAGTTTGCTTTAACCTTGGAGCTGCCTCTAAAATGACAACACAAAGAAACTCAGCAAAAGTTAAGGAGGACAAGCAGGAGATTTGGGTCTTAATGAAAAAACAAATACTAAAAACTGATGTGGAAAATGGCTTTCTGAAAGAAACCTTTCCTTGGACACGAAGCCTGGGGACACGGTGCAGACACCAACAGCTGGTTGTGGTACAGAACAGAGTTCCTGACAGGGAAGATGTCCTTCCTTTCCACACCAAAATGGTGTGGAAGCCACCAGGAAACCAGGAGGTTTCTGAAATGTTGACAACAAGACAGGGTGTGAATCCCTGATGGAGGTGAGGGTAACACCATCCCCACAGGCCCTTCTGCCCTGGCAGAGCTGTCCAGAGGTTTCCCTCACTCCATCTCCACTTGCTAAATCAAGGCAAAACAACTCAAAGCCAAAACTCATTTTCTGCCAGGCATTGTCTTCCCCATGATCCCGGCTGGGCACAGGCAGTGGTCCCCACCCATCCCTGTCCCTGTCACCCTGATGGGGACAGGCGCTGCTGGGCCCTCCACTGGCTAGTAATGTGCCCCTCTACCCTTGAAGAAGGTTTTGTGGTGTTTCCCCTCCCAGGGGCTGCCCAGAGAGGTTGGGTTTGCCCCACTGCTGAGGCTCTGAGGTTGGCTGGTGGCACAGCAGGCTCCTGGGGATGGCGGTGGCTGCAGGGGCCCAGCCACATCCCTGTGGGAATGCAGCTCTGGGAATGACAGTCCAGCACAGGCTGCAGCCCAGGCAGGGCTTCCTTTGCTGCTTTCTCTGCTGCTCAGCTTGGCCAAAGCTGGCTCTGGGTCCCCTCTGTGGGCTGGACCCAGTGGGGAGTGGTGATGTGGTGTTGGGGGTCACTGGAGACTCCCAGCCCATGGCCAGGTGAGCTCTTCACAACAAGGAGACCCACTGAGGTCCCCATTCTTCCTTGCTTGTCCCTTGGCACTTCCAGGAAGCTGCTGGGCTGTTTTCCAGGTAGGTCCAACCTGACCCTGAGTCATCTCTCTGCAGGCAGCCTGTGCTGGTGGATTTGGGGATGGTTTGTGTTGTTCACCACCAGCTCTTTGTTTCCATGACGATGACTAACACAGGCTGACATCAGGACAGGCCCAGCAGGGTGGCAGCATCTGCCAGCACCTTGCAGGCCTTCCCCTCCCTCGTTTGGGGTGAGCATCACCCACAGGAGGGATGCAGGAGGTGCCACCCTGCTTCCACACTGGAATTGAGCTCAAAAGATCCTAAACTACAGGAGAGGCCCCAGCCCTTTGCCATCCCATAACACAAGTGCTGCACAAGTTTCATGACTGTACTGCAAATGTTTGTACAACACCTTCCAGGCCACAGGACAGTGGCAGAGAGCACAGCAGGATGGAGCCAGACAAACCAACATGTGCAGCTGTTGTTCCAGGAGGAGTAAAATGGAGCAGGAAAAGCAAAATGCTCCTGGTCCAGCTCCTGGCCAGCCCTTGCAGCACCCACCTCTGCATGCCCAGGCAGCCCTGGGACCACAAATACCTGCCACAGAGCTCAGGTGGGGCTGAGAGAGAGCTCAGATGCCAGGTAGATGAACCAGGAAGGGAGATAGTCCCTTTTGGTACCTTTATATTAGGCAGGAAATGAGATTTACAATCTCCCACCCCACGCAGAGCTCCCTGTGCCTGGTACCTCTCTCCCTGCCAACTCCACAATCTCCTCTTTGCCAGAAATTCTGGGATATGAGCTCCACGTAGGCACCAGGGTGGGTGTTGGCCACATGCAGAGATGTTTGAAGGATGGAAAAAGAGGCTCTGCCTTGGTGAAGCTGCCACAGGGGCTCCAGGACACCCCAAAAGCCCTGTGACATCTCAGCAGAGCTTGAAGGCATCCCCAGGGGAGGTGGCTCTGGGGACCAGCAGCACTCACTGTGCCTGGGGATGTGATTCAGCTGCTGCTGGTGGCTGGGGAGAGGATGCTCAGGGACCCTACAAGATGTGCCAGGGAGGCACTGACTTGTTGGAGCAAGGGCAGGAGAACAGCACATGGTGGGCTATCACCCAGCTGCAGGTGAGGGTGACACCCAGGCCTGCCAGGAAGGAGGTTTGACAGTGCAAACCCTTTGTGGCTGCTGTTGGATGCAGAGGCTGGAGAAGCCCTGCCATGGGCTGAACTCTCCACTGCTGCCAGTTCAGCCACTGTGGTGGGAAGGACCAACATTCCAGTGGAAATTGCTTAACCAGAGATGCCAAGTGATGATGAGTGGCGCTGGGGCCATGGAAGAAGCCCAATGGCAGGTCCTGCCATGACCCCAAGGCTCTGCCCTCCTCCCTCATCCCATCCCACAGGGCAGGCAGGAGGGGATGTTCTGCCCTGGGTATTTCCAGCTGCTCCACTCCAGCCTTGCCCAGGCTACCCGTGGGCAGGGGATGCTTGTGTGGCATGACCCCAAGCAAACCATGGTTTGGGTTCTCTGGGCTCCATCCCTTACTGCCACTGCTGGGATTGCCCTTTGGGGGACCTCTGTGGTGCCCTGGCTGTGCTTTCTGCTGCACTGAGTCACTGCCAGCTTGGTTGTTAATTCACACTGGGGTGATGTGAACACTGCCTGATATTTTCTGGGATGATTTCAGACTGTTTACTGCTCTTGTTCCCATGGAGATTAATGCAGTGCCACTCCATGCACCAGTCCTATTAAACACCTACACACAGGGCTGTTTGCACTGGGGATGAGCTCCCCATGCCCTCAGGAGCCTGTGCCCAGCTCCGTTTGCTACAGATTTCCCTGTGCCCTGTGCTCATCCACATCCCCTCTGACTGATCCCCTGCCCCTGGAGAGCCCCACAGCCACTGCTGGAAGGCCTTGTTTTACTTTGCCATGGCTTGACATCTGCAGGGAGTTCCCCCAAAACCCCTGGAGCACAAAGAGCTGGTGGGAGGGTGAACAGCAGGTCAGAGCAGCCTCTCCCTGCTGATCCTCACCAGTGAGAGGAGCTGAGATGCTCACAGTCCTCAGGCCAGCAGCGAGCACCACCTTCAACCTGCTGTTCCAAACTCACCTTGGCACTGTGAAACACCTCGGTGCAGCCCCAGGGTGGCCATGGCAGGGCCTGGTGCAGCCCTGGCTGTGGGGCTGCTCCCTGGGATGCTGCACTGCCCCTCTGTACACCCTCCAGTCCCCTGCCATGGCACACATGCAGCATTTTGGGATCAGTTTCCCCCCCAGCAGCTCAGGTTTAATATTTCTGAGGCTGTTGCTGCTCCCTGCTCCCGGTGCTGGGTGGTTCCTGGGGGATGAGGAGGCAGGAGGGGGCTGCACACAGCAGGCAGGATTGCCCCTGGAACAAGCCTGTGGGCATTCGTCAGCAAGGAATGGCTGGGGTTGTGTGCAGCCCACAGGAGGAATGGCTGTGGAGGCCAGGGCAGCTCCTTACCTCCCTTTCCCAGCCTGAATACACTGAGTTTCCATCCCCTGGGGCAAATGGTTCTTGAGGCTTCACAAGAGCAGCCCAGGGGAGTTGTCACTGTGGGGATCACCCACCCACAGCAGAGTTTTCCTGTGAGGGGAACAGAGCCAGGAGAACAAAAGCAGCATTTTCCCCAGGAAAGCAGCCTCTCTGTGAGCATTCCCTGAGCGACACCAGAGGGCACTCCGCCCTGCTCCCCCCTCACCCCACACTTCCCAACCACTCCCAGTTTCAAGCAGGGCACTCACAGCCCTGGCCAGGCTCTGCAGGCAGTGCAGGAGCTGCAGCAGACCTGTTTTGCAAGCTCTGGGAGATCTCCTGCAAGAGGTGTCTGTGCAGGAGGCCTGACCACGACAGTGGGTGCTACTGCCTACTCTGTGTTTTGAGAACACACCAAGGGAGCTGCTGCTCTTCCTCCTGCAGGCTGGACTTGCTCCCACCTTGGCAAACCCTGAACATCCCAATCTACACACCCCAAAGAGGGGATATTTACAGCAGATGTGAAATCCAGCTGCACAGCCCCCCAGAGATGTGGCACAGCTGAGTCCTGCCAAGCCAGCCAGCCAAGCCCACCACTCACCCATGTCCCTCAGGCCATGTCCTCCTCCTCTGCCTGCCCTGGCCAAGCAAAGGTGGAGCCTTGCTCAGAGGACCAGCCTCTTCCTGCAGGCTGAGCCCTGGCACCCTGCCTGGCACAGCTGGCCAAGGCACAGCCCTCCCTGGGGATGCTGGCCCCTGGCAAACCCCCCAGCCTCTTGAATATTAATGTGCATCCCAAGGAGACATCTATTTCATCTCCAACTATTGTGTTTTTCTGACATGTTTATGAGTCCTCTGTCTCATTAATCTGGTGAGCATTCCTGAGCCTCCCCTTTCATGCTAGAACAGCTAAGGGCAAAAGCTTCTATTTATCTACTCAGTGTCAAGGAACTTCCTCAGGAGTCAATTGGATGAAAGGTTTACACCTTTTAAAATCCTTAATAGAGGTCTCCCAGCAATATGTCTGGTGTGGTTTAGGTAAAAGTCAACTTTCTCTTTATGGCACACCTGAGGTTCAGTTCTTTTATTGCCCTGACAAAATAACATTCCCTTCCTCTCCCAAGGCCTGCCTTTCTTTCCCAGCCCACATCCCCCTCACAATATTCCAGCTGAATAGGGATCTGTCATGGTAACAGCCTTCTGGGAGAGCCTTTCAACTAAGAACCCAAAACAGAGCACGCCACAAAAGAGGCCTAGAGAGGCTTAATGCTCAAATCCCCTTGGGCAGGACTAACCTTGGTGCTCTGCCCTCAGAGGCCCCTTCCTGACCTGCATGGGCTGCCACCCTCTGTGCTCAGGCTAAGCCAAGGCTTCACCAAGTCCCTGGGCTGATTTGGGGTGGGAGTGCTGCTGCAGGTGTGCAGAGGGGGAGGATGGACACCTCTGTCCCCATCCTGGGCCTGGGCAGAGCTGGGTGAGCACGGCAGGCCCTGTCTGCAGTGCTGGGCACAGGCCTGGCCTGTTATTGATGGAACCAGCCTTGCCCATCCATAACTCTCCATGCCAGCCCGGCCAAGTGCTCCTTCCCAGGGCCCTATAAATAATAATAACTGCTGAGGTCTGGGCTGATTCCCCGTGTGAGGCTCCTTTCCATTAAAGCACTCTCTAGTAATTGCTTTTCATTTACCTTTTTTCAGGGGTCTTCTTAGCATTGTATCTAAATCAATATTGTAGTTAAAACAAAAATATTTCACAAAAGCCACAGAGCAGTAAAAACAAGGAAGCAATTACAGGAAACCTTCGAGCATTAGCACTGAAAAGGAAATAAAAGAATAAAAGCTTTCAAACACCCATTTGAAACATTTACAAAAACATTTCAGTGCTGTAAATGAGTTTTTGGAGCGTTCCCCTCCAGGTGGGCCACAGAGTTTGTGTTTCACAGTTTCAGTGCACGCTGGGCTGAAGGACATCAGGCACTGATCTCTGCTCCTGGGACAGGGACAGCACCCAGGGAGCAGCTGGAGGTGGAGCTGGGCCAGGGCAGGCTTAGGCTGGATTTTGGGAGAAGTTTCTTCCCCCAGAGGGTGCTGGCACTGCCCAGGCTCCCCAGGGAATGGGCACAGCCCCGAGGCTGCCAGAGCTCCAGGAGGGTTTGGACACGACTCCAGGGATGCCCAGGGGGTATTGTTGGGATGTCTGAGCAGGGCCAAGAGCTGGATTTCAATGATCCTTGTGGATCCCTTCCAGCTCAGGATATTCAATGATTCTGTGATTATTTCTCCCTTGTTGCTGCCCTCACTGTCTCTCCCCACACACATCCATGCACAGGTGTGCCCATACAAGTTTGGGGCTCACACCTTCTTTCAGCAAGATTCAGACTGAGCCCAGCCACGTCCCTTGCATCATTTGCCTGTTTATGTCTCACCTCAGCCCAAAGCCAGAAGCCCACACCAGGCCATCCCTGGTATCACCCATGTGCAGTGTGACTCCAGCTTCACAGCCAGCCTCAGTCAGAGCCTCAGCACTGCATTTCCCCTCCTGACACACCACAAAGGCCCAAATCAAGGCGAGTGCCTCTCACTGAAGCCCTACCCAATTATCTGATCAAGCAAAGAGAGGGAGCCAACACACATGGAACAGATGGGGCTGGTGATGGCTTGAGAAGTCAGTCTGTTTGTCTACTAATTATTTAATGTATGAGACAATTTCAATACTTAACCCCCTTGATCCTGGGATCCCGCTTTGCTGTTAAGTATGGGAGTCAGGCAATGCACTGCTCATTAGCATTGAGCACCCGGTGCCCGGGATTAGCTGGCGTTGAAGTTGGGAATTAAAAATGAACAGGAGTCAGACAGAGTATTCATCATCCTTGAGGAAGATGTCAGCTTTGGATACCCCAGCCATTATCATAATTGCCAGCGATCTCCAGCTATAAGTGCACACACATCCAGCAGCGTGGGGCTCCTCCTGCCCCCAGAGGTTGGCTCTGCTGCCTGCCCCTTCCCTGGACAAGGTCATGGCTGTTTTGGGAAAGTTCTGGTGCAGATGTCACCCCTTCCCTGGACAAGGTCATGGCTGTTTTGGGAAAGTTCTGGTGCAGATGTCACCCCTTCCCTGGACAAGGTCATGGTTGTTTTGGGAAAGTTCTGGTGCAGATGTCACCCTGGTGCACAGCACTGCTGGCCATGGGCAGGACCCTGATGTCCCCTGTACAGATGATCACAGTCAATGTGTGCCCAGACAGACACGGAGAGAAAGGGGTTGTTGGCTCCACAGGTGATCGATCACAGGATCATGGAATGTTCAAAAATCACTCTAGGCTCATCATGTCCAGCTATTCCTCCAGCACTGCCATGTTCACCACTAAACCACGTCCCCAAGTGCCATACCCACTCTGGGGCAGTGACTGCCCTGGGCAGCCTGTTCAGTGCCTGATCAACCTCTCGGTGAAGAAGTTGTTCTAATATCCAATCTAGACCTCACCAGTGCAACCCTGCATTAGCCAGCAGGTCTGACGAGCCCACTCACAGGGAACAGAGGTCCCAGGTTCAGTCACAGAGCGCAGTCTGAGATCGGGGGATAAGCAGGACACGCTGCAGGTTAAGCTGCTCCCTCCGAAGGACGCGAGGGAGATGCGACAGAAGCAGCCGCGGTGGGAATTGTGCCGTCCCACAGCCCGGCCCCTTTCTCTGCTCCTTCTCCGTGGTCCAGAGCTGTCTCCCATCCCTCTAACAGGCACCAGTTTGGCCACAAATCTTCCTCCAGAAGCTCGCAGGTGGGAAGAGGCTCATCCCCTCCCGGCAGGATCCTCCCCTGCCCGGAGCTCGGCAGCAGCGCGGGGGAGCTGCTTTTATGATTCCCCATAATTTCTGAAAGGCCCAGTGCTAATTCTTGCCCTTCACTTGACAGCCAGGGGGTCGTGTAGATCTCCAGGTCACTGTTCATCAGCTGCCTGCACGGGCAGCTCTGCAGCCTGCCATGACAGCAGGATGTGCTGGGCACCACAGGGAGGGATCCAAAACCCCGGCTGCACCCGGGGCACAGGCTGGCAGCCACAACACTACGTGGCTTGCTGGGAGTCAGGGCAGGCACACGGACATCCCAGGAATTCTCTCCCATTTCCTTGCCTCTCTGAGCGGACCTGCTGACGGTGCCATTAAAGCACCTCGGGCTCTTGCATCCCAGCTGAATTCCCTGCTCCTAGGGTCAAGGGATGGCCAAACCACACCTTAGATTGAAACAAAAAATGTTTCTGCTGTGTATAGAGGCTGCTGGAACCACCAGCCCAGCTCCCATCTCCCCACACCCAGATGAGCAGCAGGGTGTGGGAAGGCAGCATCACCTCACCCTGTACAGCAGGGCTGGGGCAGCGTTGCCTCCTCCCAGTGCCCAGAGGGTCCCAGCTCTCCCTGGGTTTGGAGGCACAGATTAGGCTCCTGTATGGCAGCATATATGAAACCATCAGTTCCCTTCTGTGTTTTATTAAAGTCAGCATGTGGTTTTTATGAGAAGAGATAATTGCAGAAGAAAAGGTCACTGTTATCTGTGCGGTGCTGTCAGGGATCACCAGAGCTGTTTATTGCATCGTGCCTCAGCTGATCCAACCCTGGCAGCCCAGGGACCAGCTCAGGGCTGCTGCAGGCACAGACACTGCCCGGGGCTCTGCTCACACCCCTCACAAGTGTTTTATCCTTGCAGTTCTCAAAGACATCCTGCCAGTGCAACATTGCATTGTCCTGGGCACCGAGTGGCCTTTGCCAAGGGGAGGAGTGAGACCCTCCTGATGGTCCTTGGCTGGTGCCCACAGGGAGCTTTTTGATCATCTTGTTCTAACTTTAGCAGCTAAATGAAAAACAAAAATCTCATTTCTTGGATTTATGACCCCCAAACTCAGTGGGGTCCCCAGCAAATCCCCTTAGGCCAAGCTTGCTAGGGGGGAAGGAAAGTCACAGTGCCTTGTTGTGCCTTGGAATTTGTCAGCAAGGCCACCTCAGCTCATTGGGTCCGAGGCAGTGAAGGGTCAAAAGGGGACCCACCAGAGCAGCCTGGTGTCCACCCTGGGCCTCCACCACAGCCTGGGACAGGGGAGGTTTGTGGGGGCTGTCTCCCCATACAGCACAAGGATCTCCTGTCACCACTGCCCTGCAGCAGCTCCTGTCTGCCAAGAGCTGGGGACTCCATCCCCAAGGCTGTGATTCCACATGGTCACAGCTCTCCATCTCCCAGGACAGCAGCAGGGGAAACCATTCCCAGCACAACTTGAGGACACTTTTGGGAGAGAACTGCTCCTGCAGCCAGAGCAGGTGGGGTACTACACTCATGGCAGGGAAGGCAGAAATGTCAAGAGCTCATCCTCATCACAAGAGCACCTGAATCCCGAAGTCAGGCTGATTTCTCCCTCCTCCCATGCTCCTGGGCTCCAGCTGGCCTTGCCTCATATGTCCCATGTGTCCCATGGCTGTGCCACTCCACAGCAGCCTTTGCTGGTTTCCCAGAGAGGAGTGGCTTTATGCACAAGAGCAAGGCTCGGGATTTGGGTACCACTGCAGGGGGAAGGGAGGGAAGGGCTGCAGGTGTCCCCTGCTCCTGGCAGCATCTCTCACCCCCTGCTTGCCCACATGTTCCCAGTGTCCCACAGCTGCTGTCCCCAGCCCCACAGATGTCCATGCCATGGGGTGAGAAGGTGCTTCCATGGAGATGCTGTGCAGCAAGTGGGTGTCCCACAGCCCCTCTCTGGGGCAGTACCCTCACTCAGTGACATTTTTGGGGCCAGCTGTGGGCTCCTGGCAGACATCAAGCAAGCTCAGCTGTCACCCACGAGCCAAGTCCTCTAGAGAGGGAATATTTTGGGTACCTTTCCTGCCCTTCCCATGGATCTCACCCTGATGGGATGCAATAAGGAGCACTTGTTCTTTCCTGACCACACTTTTCTCCTGTAGCTCAGTGGCTGAGGATTCCTGCCAGCACCTCTCTTCCCTCTGTCCCTCTCCATCTCTGGCTGTTCCCCTTTCCTGCCTCCCCATGCAGGGCTGCAGCCCAGTCCTGAGGGCAGGCTGGTGTAGGGAGGTTCTTCCCTCGGCCCTGTCTCCCATGCACGCTCCCTTTTCTCCTCCAAGCTGGAAGCGCAGGCTGCAGACAGGTGAAAATTGATTTGCAGTGAACTGGTGCCCTGCCAACGCCTGACTCATCCATTCAGTGCACACACATCCCCCCGCGCTCATAAACCACCGTGCTCCGAGCCCGGAGTTCCAGCAGGGCTGAGGACACGCTGCCGCCACCCCCGGCCCCGCGGCGGGGCTGGGAGGAGTCACAGCGCCGGGAGCAGCAGGGAGCCACACTGCACAAGGGGGAATTTTAGAACACAAACCCAGCAAGCAAGAGAAGAGGGTTGGGAGGGAGAAAAAGGTGCTCAATAGATCCACATCACAGAAAGGTGGAGACCTCCAGCCATGGGAGCTCATGCTCCAGCTCCCAGTGTGTGGGATTTAACGGCATTGTTACTGCCACTGATGGATGTGGCATTGCTGGAAGTCACCAAGTGGCACCCCTGAGTTTATCACAGAATGCTTTGGGTTGGAAGGGACCTGAAGCCCATCCCACCCCTGCCATGGGCAGGGACACCTTCCACTGTCCCAGGTGATCCAAGCCCCAGTGTCCAACCTGGCCCTGCACACTGCCAGGGATCCAGGGGCAGCCACAGCTTCTCTGGGCACCCTGTGCCAGGGCCTGCCCACCCTCCCAGGGAGGAATTCCTTCCCAATCTCCCATCCAGCCCTGCCCTCTGGCAGTGGGAAGCCATTCCCTGTGTTCTGCCCTTCCACCCCTTGTCCCAAGTCTCTCTCCAGCTCTCTTGGAGCCCCTGGAGGCACTAGAAGAGCTCTGAGATCTCCCTGGAGCCCATCCCATTGGGGAACATCCCCAATGTTCCTGCCCATCCATTCCTACCCACTGACCACTCCTCCTCCAGAGCCACACTCACCCACCCACCCTCGAGCTCAGCTGGGGACCAGCTGATGTCCAAATCTAATGGATATCAGAGCACTCTCAGAGCCAGCACGAGTGTGCAGGATCCACTAGGCTTTCACCTAGAGCATCCCTTGGCTGTCAGGGTGGGAGCTGGAGCCCAGAAATGGGAGAGGATGAGACTCAAGGACAAGATGGAGAATGATGCTCTGGAGGGAGGCAAGAGATGGGAACCCAATAGTCCATCATGGAACAGCTCCTCCAGCCCACTTGGAGGATGGAGCAGCCCCATCCCCACTGCCTAGCTCTCCATCAGTGCAGACCAGCTCTATTTCATGTGAATCTTAGATAATTAATGTAAAGTAAAAAAAATATGCCTCTGATTAGTTAATATACCCACACTGCTCTGGAATAAAAAAAAAACCCAACAAAAAAAAACCAGTCCCTCAACAGGCCTGTTCCAAATAATAATTCAAGTTCTTTCAAAAGCAGGTCAGCAGCGCTGAGTAATAAGTTCATTATAATCTAATAAAGTTCATTAGTCCTTGAGAAGTCTAAAATGCAAGAGCAGTACTACCAACAAAATCATCCTCTGGCAGGATCATTTCTGGGTGGGGAACAAAAGGATTTGAGATAAAAAGAAGTAAAAATAGGCAGGAAGAATTTGAACGAGGAGAAGACATTGCTGGGAGAATTGGAAACACCTGAAGTACATCCAAAGAGCTGCAATAAAAGTGCTGGGCCTCACACATGAAAGGTAAAAGCAGCTATTAATAGCGGGGCAGTCGGGATGGCAGCGCTTGGCCGTGGCTGCACAGACACAGGCAAAGAAAAATTCCTGCACAAGTGATAATAAAAGCCCTTAATTCAATGTCAGCGGGGGCCGGGTTTGAAGAAAAAATACGAGAGGCGTGATTCAGCTGCCAGCCACACGGGGACATCTGTATGCAGGTCCCTGCGTGCACATATTGCTCCTGCAAAGTCAACAGGAGGAATGAAGGAAAGCAAACAAATATCTGGGAGCCTGAGGCGCTGACGGCGCGGCCAGCCCGGCTCTCAGCCGGCAATAACCTTGGGCATGTGGCACCTGTGGGAAGTCATCCCATGGATATGCCCGCTGAATGGGACCTGCAGGTGTCTGAGCTTTGGGAAAGCTCCTCTGCAGGGAAATAATCCCACAGGAGAGCAGGAAATGACAGTCCCAGGGGCAGGAGAGACTGTGGACACTGTGGGGTCATACCCCGCACAGCTACTGTACGAGTGTGGCTTGTTGTCCTGCTTTTCCTGCATCCAAATTAAGCAGGGAACAGGGATTGGGCTGCAAATCTGATTTCTTGCCCAGGTGGGAAGCAGGTCTGAGGCAGCTCCCGGGAGAGCAGGGATGCTGGGACAGGCAGAGCCAATAGAGCCGCTATGAAGGACAGGGGCAGTACGGGCTGCTCACAGCCCAGGCAGGCATCCTGCTGGATCTGCAGGAATAAATCCCCACTAATGAGAGCCAGGGACAGTGCAGACACAAATAAGAGGGCCAGGAGGATGTGTCCTTTACTGCAGGTTTTGTGGTTGGTCCACAGGGACTTTGCACTCTACAGAAAAATTACTGGTTTGTCCGAATTTTGACATTTCAGCAGAGGCAGACTGGGGAGAGATGCTGTCCTCATGGATGGAGAGAGGGCACCGAGGGCAGAGGCCTGTCCTGGGGGGCAGTGCCCCAGTACCCAAATTTCTCCTAAAGCCTTTCTGGGCATATGGAGCCCCAGGGGAAGAGGCTGGTGCTGCTGGCACCCCGAGAGGGGTGGAAACAGGGGCTCTCCAAGCTGCAAGGATGCTGCTCCTTCCCCTGTTCTGCCTTGTTCTGGTCTTTGACCTCAGGGAAACGGGATCAGACATTGAGAAGAAGAACAGCACCAATTTCCCCAGCACGTATTGGCTAATTTTTTCTGTTTCCACCCCCAAAATGACAGCTATTGCTGCCCTCAAGGCCACCCAGACTGTGGCCAAACGAGGTTATGAAAGCTCACTTTGCTTGAAGGGAACAGGGATAAGGGGGTGGTGTTAAAACAAATACTTCACTTGGGACTTCATGTTTCAAGCCCTAAAAATGTTTTTCCTTCTTTTTCTAGTGGAAGGCCAACACACCTTAAAGAAATTATTGTTTGTGGTTATGGACAGCTTTTCATTGGTATTTAACTTGACCCATGGTTTCATCGCTTACCTGCTGCCACAACTGTGGGACGTGAAGTGCTCCTGGCCCCCAGGACAAACCAAAGGACTGAAAAAAACCTAGCAGTGAGCCTGGCTGTGTCAGCAGGAAAATGCAACCAACACCCACAGGGCAGCAGCCCCAGGACCCTCTGCCACCTCCCAGGCAGGATGGAGCTGCTGCAGAGTGAGAAGCAATGCAATTCCCAGGGCTGGGACAGATACAGTCAAATGTCCTGCCCAAACAGGTGGTCTGAGCCTTTAATAAATGCAGACCCTCTGAGTAGCTGGCACCTGGAGTTATTGAAGAGCTTGTGTGAGTGCAGGCAGAGCCTCATGCAGCACTAGTGCCCATGGGGGATGCTGAGGATTCTGAGGCACTAAGAAAAGCCTCAGCTTTTACAGGGAGTGTCAGGAGGTGATTTATGGGCAGCACCAGGCAGGAGGACTGGCCAGAGACAGCCCCTCTTGTCGTGCAGCCACGATTCTGTACTGCACCAGGCTGCCCTTGTTGTGCACTGAAGGGCAGAGGGAATGAGGAGCTGTGTCCCGTTTTCCTGGCATTGCCCATCTCTCCCATGGCCCCACGGCAGCCCCACCAACACCTGGAACCAGGAGGAGAGTTCTGCACCCACCCTGGGCACACCCTGGCTCACAGCTGCACAAACACCAACTGCCTCACTGAACTGCAATGAAAAACTTCATTATACTGGGGAGAGAATGCTCCAGGGAGATCTCAGAGCTCTTCTAGTGCCTCCAGGGGCCCCAAGAGAGCTGGAGAGAGACTTGGGACAAGGGATGGAAGGACAGAACACAGGGAATGGCTTCCCACTGCCAGAGGGCAGGGCTGGATGGGAGATTGGGAAGGAATTCCTCCCTGGGAGGGTGGGCAGGCCCTGGCACAGGGTGCCCAGAGAAGCTGGGCTGCCCCTGGATCCCTGGCAGTGTGCAGGGCCAGGTTGGACACTGGGGCTTGGATCACCTGGGACAGTGGAAGGTGTCCCTGCCCATGGCAGGGCTTGGAACATGTTGAGTTTCAGGTCCCTTCCAACCCAAAGCATTCTGAGATCTGATGAATGTCACCGCCAGACACTTCAGTGACCAAGGTTTCTCTGATGGGGCCACTCTGCCCCGTCTGGAGCCAGCACTGGGATGTTCTGTGCCGAGGATGCAGCATCAGCCTCGTGTTCCTCACCCGGGGTAATTTGTCTCAATCAGCCACAGCAGAGAAAAATAAAGATCTGAAGGATGAACACTACAATCTATCCAAACTACAGGAGAACATATCGGGAAAGAGCTTGAGGTAATGAACTTGGAGATTGATTTTCTTAACCAGCACTGTGATGGGCTGCAAATTAAAGCTAGAGGGATGGGGAAAGGCTGGAATTATCAGAATTTTGTGAAACTGAGTGAAAGCATGAAGCAGCAGAGAAAAACTTAATGATAATTAAGGATAATGTTTGAAATTCTGATTTCAGGGACACTATGTAAATTCAAAATGATTCCAGAGGAACAAGCTGTGTTTCCTCAGAGGCAGCTCAGCATCCCCAGCTCATGCAGAGTTGTCTTTGGGACCCAAGGGAGAAGGAAGAATGCATTTCTTAGTTGTTTCCTACAGTCTAGATACATTACCAGGAGTGAGGAAAATTCAGAGCTAACAGTTTTCTGGTAGAAATTAGTGATTTGTCAGAACTGGGAAGCTCCAAAGGGATTTTGATCAGTTAAGCTGGAAAACAGGCAGGGTATGGACTGCCCTTGGAACAGATCCCCCAGACTCCCACAGCCCACAGAGCCAGGGCAGAACTTTATGCCCCTCCAGGGAGTGAAATGGGTTTTTTCCCAAGTTGGAACAAACCTAAAATCTAGAAATAAAAAGCCCTAGAGGGCACAGATGCCTTCAGAGACTCCTGCTCTAGAGCAGCTCCTGAGACAGCACACCTGATACAGCACCACCGTGGGACACAGGCACTTGACAAGTGATGCAAAACCCAGCTCCAAATTGCTCAGCAAATGATGTTAGGGGGCAAACACAGCTTATTCCAACCCAAATATAGCTCCAGACTGCACAAATCAAGTCGAGTTAAAAGAGAAGGACATCTAAAGGTCCAGGAGCAGGATCTGAGGAGGAGGGGATGGGAGATAGAGGCTCAGTGGGAAACCGTCCCGCCTTTGAAGGCAACAGGAGTTTAGTCTTTGACTGCAGCAGGGTGAGCACTTCACAGGTGTCTATAAACAGATCTGAGGCACCTCCTCAGGGAGTGTGGACAGCACAGCTCAATCCTGATCTCACCCCAGGGAGCTGGGGCAGTGTTTGAGGGGCGGGCAGGAGCCAGCAGAAGCAGCCCCTGCACCCCCATCCTGCTGCAGAGCAATGCAGCCACTGCTCACTGCCCATTTGGGCTGTTTCTGGTGCTTTGCCATGACCAAGCTTTGTCATATTTAAGCCGCCAGTTTTCTGTTCCCATTTGTCAGCAGGGATCACAGAATGGTTTGGACTGGAGGGCACCTTACAGCACACCCATTCCCAAGCCCCTGGCAGGGACAGGGAGGGCACCACCAGATCAGGCTGCACAGGGCCCCACCCCACCTTGGAGGGATTCCATAACCACGTTACACCCCTCAGCCCAAGGAGGCCCCACAGGCAACACCTGCCCCAGGATGGGGAACCCGCCCTGATTTGCTCAGCACTGGGCTGGCAGAGCTGAAATTGCTCAGCCAAGAGATACAGATGGACCAAGGTCAGAGCAGAGCTGGGGACCAAACAGCCCAGGGCTGTGAGGAGGTGCAGGTATTGCTGTGGGGAGGAGATGCCTTGTCTGGGCCACCCAGCCACATTTGAGAAGAGATTTTCAAGGTTGGGATGTGCTCCTGCCCCAGCAACTGCAGGTGAAATAGGTTTCTTTATAGGCTTTGGAGAGGCATACGTTCAAATTTTGCATCGATCCTTCAAGCTGGAGAGGTTTGGCCAAGTCCCCGTAAGGATCAGTTGCTACTCCAGTAATAAGAGGTATGTATGCAGAAGCAGATTTCCTTGTGACATTACAATACTGGCAGAAATCCTTATGCATTTAGAGCAGAAAAAAAGTGTTTCCAGTTGATATCTTGGAGAGAACTGGCACAAGCCCTGCAACAAAAGGACCTCCAGCTGGTGTGAAGTGGCTGTGCCAGGAGGACTTGCAGGTCCTGTTCTACCTTGTCTAGCAGGGGCCATGCCTGCCCTGTGAGCAGGACAGATGTGGCATGTCACATCAGATCAGCAGGGAGCTCAGAGCACTCACACCAGCCCTGCACCAGTCCTGACTTGAACAAAACTGAGCAGGAGGCTCCCAGCAGTGGGAGCCACCCCAGCAATGGCTCCACTGCTGTCCCCTCAGCGGTCCCTCCTTGGCCCCAGGACACACAGCTGGGCAGGGACAGCAACCACAACCCCCAAGGGCTTCTCCTCCAGGAGCCACCAAGGGGATCCTGCTCTTCCCAGGGGCTCCAGGTCTGCCTCCTTCATTTATTTGCTGTTTAAAGCCAGTGTGAGGGTTGAGAGCAGCAGCTTTTCCAGCACATTTGTCGCTGGGATTTACCTTGCCTGTCAGTGGGCAGGAGTGACTCTGCTGTGCACCAGGCAGGAACAGCAGGACTGTCCTGGGCCATCAGGAATTCCAAGAAGATGCCACTTGCCAAGTTCGAACATGAAGGACAGAGAGAGGAGGAAGAGAAGCTGGTCCCACCATGGGGACCCAGTCTTGCTCAAAGGACACAAGGCAAGTAAGGTCCTGGATCCCTGCAAGGTCAGGAACGTTGTTCAGGCAGCAAGTTCCTCCTCACATAGCACTGTATGGAACAATCCCTTGCTTTATAACTCCTGGCACAGAGGTAACACTTGGCCTCAGATCCCCTTTTAAATCCCTCACATTCTTTGATTTTCTGCTTTCTGTGTCCAGGGCCAAAATTGACCTTATGCATCACAACCCTGTGGTTTGTGCTGCTGAGCAGCACCTTTCCTGCTCCCTGCTGCACCTGGCTGGAGCCACTTAACATATTTCTTTTGATGTCGGTTTTTCAAAGAGCAGTGCAGGTTTCTCAAATCCTAACACCAATTCAAGACCAACAGAGCACTATTTGAAGCAGATAGGCTGTTGTAGGAATCACAGAAACACAGAATGGTTTGGGTTGGAAGGGGCCTTACAGATCACCTCATTCCAGCCTCTGCCATGGGCAGGGACACCACAGTGGGCTCCTGCAATGGAGAGCAGGGCTTTGCTGGCACTGGATAACTGCACAGCCAATTCCTGGCACTCCAGTTATCCACTGTCTGTGCTGGTCTCACAGGGGTGTGGGGGTGTGCACTGCCTGGGCAGAGGCTGCTGTGAAGGTGGGGCAGAGCCTGTCCTGCCTTGCTGTACATTGTGCTGACCACTAAACCCCACAGTCTGCATCACATCTCTGTCCCCACCCTCACTTTATCACCCTCTACATCCTAAATTACACCCAGCATTTTCCAGAGTTGAAAACAGTGGAGAAAAACAGGTCTGAGAGCAGGAGTGAGTGTGGGAGTTTGATTTGAAGTCAGGGATGGTGTCAGCACTTGCAGCTCTGCTGTGACTGAAGCAGAACAAGGACCCTTCTGAGGGGCAGATGTCCCTCAGCCCTTGGGTGTCTCTGAGTGGTCCCTGTCTGTCCCTGGGTGTCCCTGTCTGTCCCTGGGTGTCCCTGTGTGTCCCTCTCTGTCCCCATGTCTGTCCCTGTGTGCAGGGAGGGCAGAGCAGGCCCAGGCTCTGCTCCAGGCCCAGCAATGGCCCCAGAGCCACGGGCAGGGCCTGAGCCCAGGAGCTGCCCCTGCACAGGAGGCAGAACTTGTGCCCTGGGCAGTGCCCAGCCCTGAGCAGATTGTGCACAGAGGCTGTGGCGGGTCCCTCCCTGGGGATATTGCAGATATTCCTGTGCCCTGAGCTCTGGGACAGCTCTGCTGGAGCAGGGAGGTGGCACCAGGTGACCCCTGTGGGCCCTTCAGCCTGACCCAGTCTGGGATTCTGGGATTCAGAAGGATGGCACTGGTTTGGCCATGGCTGTGCTCTGGAGACACAGACAGCCTCCCCAGGACTTCCCCTGCAGGAGTGGACACAGTGCAAGTGTCCACACCACCCACAGGACAGGCTCTCCAACGCAATTATCAGGCCTCAGCTCCAGAGTTTGTTTCCCCAATGGAAAATGCCACATAGAAATAGATTGACTTTCCTTATTCCCTACTAAACACAGTGAAATTGGCCACTGAGTTACCAGGAAGGTGCACACAGGGGACACTCCACAGCTCCTCTGGAACACTGGGTGTGTGTGGGCAGGACACCCAGCCTTGGCCTTGGATTGCAGGGGAAAGGACTTCTGTGCCCACAGGCTCCTGCCCCAGTCCTGACAGACCCAACAGAACCTGCTTGCCCTTCCCTTATGCACAGCATTGTCGTGTTGCTATGAAAAAAGTGTTAAAAATAACTTGGCTACCAGGCTGGAGCATTGGGATGGATGCAGAACAATCCCATTCATTTTGTGCTCTCTCCAGCACCGTGTCCTCTGTGGGACACCAGATCCACCACCTCACGAACGAGCTCCCTATGAGCTGTCCAACCCTTGTTCCTGACTTCACCTCCCTGCAGGGTCCAGCCCAGCAATCCCATAAACTCCTGATGTGTGGCTTGACAGAAGTGCTTTTGCAAACACAAGGCAGAGTGTGAGCAGGAGGCAGGTTGGTGCTGCAGGGCTGTGCCAAGGCTGTAGCCATCTCTGCAGTGTGGTGACAGGGCTGCACATCCCACACCACCTCCCCAGCTCTGGGCTGGGACTGCACACGTTGTGAGTGGAGAGAGATTCATGGGGATCCACGAGCTCAATCGCCCCACTGCAGACAACACAGGGCTTTGCACAGGTTCCTTTGCAGCAAACCAAACAGAGCTGAGGCTGAAGGGATACAGGGCACCCGTGCTGACCCTACTCATGCCCACAGCAGCGTGCCCAGCTCCTCTGAACAGCTGGAGACAGGAGGGACCAGATCAGCAGCTGTGAATACACACTGGGAACCCAGTGAACCTGCTCATGTCAAGCCTGGCACCTTGACATCATATTAGGAGATAATAATTTCACTTGGCATTGTGTGGAGGCAAACAGAGCCAAGGTTCTGCAGAGGCTGTGACAATGTGAGCACCAGAGGCAGGATTTTCCAAAACACCCAGGAGATGTAGGGATAAACCTGCCATGACTTTCCAGGATACCCCTGATCCCCAGCCAGATGCACAAGCAACCATCTGGCACACCAAGCCACAGAATCCCAGCTCCTGCTGCACAAGTCCTTTCCCCACCCCTGCTCCATCCTCAGGCTCAGACAGACCCCCAAACTCCTCATTTTCTCCCTAAAATTCACCTGCCCCACATCCCTGAGAACTCAAGACATGGCAGAGGACATAGTGCTGGTGACAGGCTGAGAGGAGGCTGCCAGGCATCCCCACAGAGCCCAGTCCATATTCACCTGTGCTCCCTCTGGAGCCTCCTTCACACCTGAATCCTAATCCTAATCTGGGACTCAACTCTCCTCAGAGGGGCTTCACCCTCCTCAGAGGGGCTTCTCTGGGCCCCAAAGACACTGCCTCAGATGACAGGGGAGCAGGTTTGTTGCTAAATGTGAGCTTTTTGACTGCAACACACCAAGAGAAGGAGCCAGAAACTGTCACAAATATCAGGTGGTAAAAATGAGCCCAGGGCATAGGAAGCAGCACTGCTCCATCCTCTTGCCTGCTGGATGTGCTGCTGTGGCAGGGACAGAGAAACAGCTGCTGGTGTCCCTTGGGATACCCCATGTGCTCACACTGTCCTGGCCACCCTTCATTCTCCCTTTCTAATTCAGAAAGTGATTGAAAGCTTTGAGCAGATACTTGAAGCAAGCTGAGTGGTGTTCTCCAAGAAAAAAGAACCTCCAAAGCCTTCTCCTGGCAAAAGGACAGGTTTGCTTTGAGTAGAATGGAATTGCACTTTTGAGCTGCTTCTTTGTCATGTTTTATGTTTTTCAGCACTGCATAGGATTAGCTGGTTAATTAATACTTAGTATTATCCTCACAGATGGAGAGAGCTTCTAAGGACTCAAGGTAAAATATTTTAGCAATACAGATTTGTGCCAACCTAAATTTATAGTCTTAAACATAATGAGATTAGTAACAAGGGGAAAAGAAACCAAGATGAGAGTAATAAAATACAGATTCTTTCTAGGCACACACTGGTCTCTCTGCCTTTGGAAGTCCCATCCTCACCACATACAGCAAGAAGGTTTAAACTAGTTCATTTATTTTTAATCAAGCCCATGTCTGATACAAATCTGCAGGATTTGTGGTCACTTGTGCCACTGTCCCCAACCAGTCACTGCCACAGCTCCCAACAGGGCTCAGCACAGCCCAAGCATCCCATGTAGGAGGGAGAATGAAGCTGGCTCAGCCACAGCCTATTCCCACCTCCAGATCTGAAGATTGTACAAAATTTTCCTGCTCAAAACCAGACAGAAAAATAAAAATCACTGAAAGGATCCAGAGGGTGTCAGTAAACATTTCATTTGGAAACGTTTCTTTCCATGCCAACCTTTTCAGCTACTTTCAGCAGAAGTTTCAGTTGAACCATTTTGACAGAGATTTTGAAGATGAAATTTTTCATCAGATTTGCACTAAAAAATTTAAAAATAAGGTATAGAATCTAAGCTTGATGCAGCTCAGGTTGAGTTTGCTTTTGGCAGGGGGGCAGAACAGATGATCCCCACAGCTCCTTCTGGCCTGAGCTTTTCCATGTTTCCATGCAAACTATTTTAAAACTTTCAAATATTTTGTCAGGAAGAGCCTTCTCAAAAAATATCCTTTTCATCAACAGTTAATCTCAGCAGCGAAAGAGCACTTCACCTGAGAAATGCCACTGAGCTCAGGGGGCTCAGTAACTGAATAATCTGCTCACAGCTGCCTGACTCAGACTCAGCTTCTCTTGGAATTACACAGCCCTCTGCTCAGGCCAGTTAGAGACAGAAAATCCCAAGTAATCAGACAGGGATGGATTTTATCCTATGTCCCATGTGCAGCTTGCCCAGCACGGGCTGAAGAGCCAATATGATGGGGATGGCAGCACGCTGAGCAATTTTAGGGCCTGGCTGAGCCCCTGGAGGTGCTGCCCATAGCCTGCTGTGCTATCTGAGTATCAGCCCTGTTAGTTTTCCTTCCCCAGTGCAACACCCTGTCCCTCTGGGGGCAAGGATATGCCCACGGTGCCAGTACCACTCACCAGACCCACTCACAGCTGCCAGGGCCATTTGCCTCCCAGAAATGTCACCTGTAGGGCTGGTGGGATCTGGTGCCAGAGCTAAGAGTGGGTGTGGGGGAGGCAGAGCTGCAGAGCTGCTGCCTGGGCACAGCCAGCCCCAGGAGAGCACAGCAGGGCCTCACCTGGAGCCAGGGCAGCTGGGCTGGCATCAGCTGGGCTACCCAATGTCCTGATGGCAAACAGCAATTGTGGCAGTCTGCTGAGAGAAACAACCCCAGTTCCCTGAGGACTTTCCTGAGGGATTAGGAATAACTAAAGGCAATAAAAGGTCTCCTTACTGGGGTACCACTCTCCATCCTCGGGGAAGAACAACCCTGGAGCAGCCCATGGCAGGGCTCCTTTTCCTATCACAGAATGGTTTGGATTAGATGGGACCTCTAAAGATCATCCAGTCCAGCTGCCCTGCCATGGGCAGGGACAACTTTCACCCCACCAGGCTGAGCAGAGCTCCATCCAGCCCGGCCTTTAACATCACCAGGGATGGCGCATCTGCTCCTCTATCATGGGAAGACAAGGAGCATCCCCAGGGCACTTCAGGGATGATAAAAATTCCAGTTTCTCCATAGGGGAGGGAAAACTCCTGCTTTGGCCAGGGGTCATCACTGCTGTTCCCTGCTGAGGACAGCCTGGCCAGGTAGACGTGGCCTTTCCTGGGGTGCTCCCAAAGACTGGCTGCTCCTTTGATTCTAGTCAAGGAAAGATGATCATTGAGCTTCCTGCAGCCTTCCCTGCTGTGCAGGACTATCATCTCAGTTGCACCTAAAATAGAGCAGAGCATTTGCCTCTTCCACTTTGTGTGGAGACAGCAATAGTTAGAACAAAGAGGACCCTGAACTTTGCAGTGATGGGAACTTCAGTGGGGAGGAATCACACTGGCAGGAAAATCAATCCTCTGCAAAAAGGGAAAAGAAAAAACCCAACCCATGAGGCCAGAGCTCTTCAATGAGACTAACAGCATGTTCAGCTGAATTTGGGGGCCCCAATTAGACAGCTCAGATTAAACAAAGGCTGGCAGAAGATCTGCCTGGAAAAAAAAAGAAATCTGACCTAAATAAGATATTTTCAAAGATGAGATCAGCGTGGAGAGCAGCTGTGCCCCACACATCCAACCTCAGCTGGGTCTAGGTCTGCACCAAGCAGCCCCATCCTGCTCTGACTGGCCACAGCAGCACTGGGACCAGCAGCAGGAGGGCCAGGCCTGCAAGGGAGGCACAGCCATCAGGTGAGACATCCCACAGGGACTTAACACAGCACACACTGCAGAAATATTAATTCAGCCCTCTTGTTTGTAATCCTAAGGATTTAATTTTAGAAATCACGGCTCATCGGGAATTACTCACTGAACCTGGAAACGCAGGCTGGAAGGAAGAAGCACAAGTGCTCCTGCCAGCCACTGTTCAAAACCAGCAGGAGACAGGAGCCAGCCCTGGAGAGGGAGCAGAGCCACCACCTTCAGGGCCACTGGACCCAGACCAGCACTGCAGGACAGCCTGAAAAACTCTGGCAGCACCAGGAGAGCCAATGCAAAGTGCTGAGGAGGTGACAGGAAGTGTCCCAGCAGAGTGGGGTCACTGCTGCCAGCCCTGCTCACCCACCCCATGGCTGGGCCTCTGCTGCAGGTGCAGCATCCCAGGGGCTGCTCTGCTCTCCTGCTCCAGCAGAACAAAGCCTCCACCTGCCCACATGGCACAAGAGCCTGAGCCAGGCTGAGCCAGGCACAGCACCCCCAAACCCCTGCAATAAATTCAGCCCCTCAGTGATGGACACCTTTGGGAATCAGCACAGGATAATGTGTGGCTTGGGGTCTGTGGTGGGTCTTTTTCTGCTCCCCAGCACCACTCACTCCCTGCACACAGAGGAGTGTGTGCCCACACACAGAGGGCTTGGGCAGCAAAGCCCATCACCCTCTGACCTCAAATCCTTCTGCCAGAGTTGGGAGCTCTGAGAATTCACCTGCAGTTTGCTGGGAGTGAGAGCACAATAAAAGGCTGTGTAAGCACCTCTCAGGCTCCTGCTGCACCACTGCCCCAGGATCTGTGGCACAACCCCCTTCTGGGCCAGATCCACATCTCAGTGCAGGCCAGCAGCATCCTCACAGCTTGCAGGAGAGCTCTGCCAGGGCAGGGAGCCCACAAAACCCTGCCAGGGGCAATGCAGCTCGCCCAGAACTTGCAAGCTGGGAGAGAGCTTCTGTGGGAGAGAAATCACTGCACATGGAGCTGGGGGGCTGCAGGGGGTCAGGGATGTGTTTAGGGTGCCCTGCTTATCTGATGGGGTGTGTTGCTGTACATCCCCTACACCCTGATCCCGGATCCTGCTGGGCTGTGCCAGGAATGGAGACCCAGCAGTGCTGTCACCTCTGGATCCCAGTGATCCCCTGTGGGAAGGGGGCTGGGTGGGCTCGTGGAGGGGACCAGGGCTGGGACAGGGAGCCTGCCATGACTGTGATCCTGCTCCTGCAGCTGCCACTCACGGGTTTGTAACGAGCCTGCAGGGCCCGGCAAGGGACAGCTCCGAGTGCTGTATTTAGCCTCTTGTTTGTGGAAATGCATCGCTGGGTTTCATAATGGATTTTGTAGACTATTAAATCCATCCGAGGTGCTTGGGGAGGACAGAAGTTCTCCCAGCTCCGCAGCCCACCTGGGGCTGGCCAGCATCACCCCAGGCACGCTCCATCCTCCTTCCTGCCGCCGGCATCCTCAGGAAATTACACAGCCTCACTGAACAACCTTGCTGTGACCCAGCCGTCCCATCCGGAGGCAAGGATAGGCAGACACACACCACTCACCCGAACAAATCATCCCTCTGTCCCTCAGCATCGCCTCCAGCCCCGCGGGGAGCCAGATCGCCCACCCCAAAGGAGCAGCACAGCCCCCCCAGCCCCGCGGGCTGAAGCCCACGCTCCCGATCTGAAATTCAATTAAGGCAAACATTATTTTGCTGTCACCCAGTCAGGAAGCATTACAGCACCCTGCGCATCGCATGCGGGTGGAGGCAAAACAATTCCCCTGCAGAGGGAAGGGAGCGCTCACTCCCGGTGACACCCGATCGTGGCAGCTTTCAAGGCAGCGTTTGGGTTAAACCCGGGGCGTTGGTGAAATCATCAGCTGGATGGCACTGCTCAGCCTCAGGCCTCCGAGGTGAGCACAAACCAGCCAGAGCAGCGAGGAGAGGAGAGGACCTGCTGGTGGTGGAGACCAGCTCAGGACCACTGGGATGCTCAGCTCCTGCTCCTGGGAGTGGGCACAGCACAGGGCGACCTCACAAAAGCTGAACCACCTCCCCCTCCTTCACCTCCAACCTGCAGCAGAAATTACACTCTAATTTCTTCAAAAAAGATAAGTTTAATTTGAAAGGGCATAATTCTTAATTTATGTGTTGTCATGAACAAAGACAGCAAAAGTAGGTCATTTCATTATCTGCTGCCTGAGTATTTTGCCAAGGAGCCAAGACATAAAGCTAAACAAAATCATCACCCAAGGTTTGGGATTTGTTTGTGGTAAAAAAAAAAAAAAAAAAAAAAAAAAAAAAAATTATGGTTCTTTTTCTACTTACTTGATTTGCACATCTTGGATTGCAGAGCATATTTAGCTTGGCTTTAAAGCATGCATTTATTGTGACTGTCATATTTGATAGTGCTGCCTATAGTCAAAGAGCAATCTTTCATGGATACACTGTCTCAATTTATAATTCAATATCACAGCTTTGAGAACTCGTACAATAAGTCAGCCAACAACAAAAAGCCTAAAATGTCTGTATGCAAATAAACATGTCAGTGCATGAATGAGCACCTTCCAGGAAGGGCCTGCCAGCTCTATCCTTGCTGCAAACCTCCCAGCCAGCTGAAGGACAGGAGGCATGAGCAGCCCAGCAGCCCCTGGGAGCTGTGCCCAGGTCCTGCCAGCCTCCCTGAATATTTGGGGAGATGCTTGCAGGGCAGGGAGAACAGCTCCCTGGCCAGGGACTGCACCACCTGTGCTGTGACTGCACCAGGGAACCCTCACTCATCACAGCAGGCACCGCACCCCTCTGAGCAGCACCCAGGGGCACCTCAGTCACCTCGAGACCCATCAAGGCTTGGCTCTTCCTCAGAGCACAGAGGAAGGACCTGCACCACCCTTGGCATAGGCAGGGACTGCCTGGGTGAGCAGCAGTGCCTCAGGGAGAGTCTCCAGGGCACTAAATCCTGCTGCTCCCTGTGTGCACAACCTGCCCCAGCCTTCTGCCCACTGGTGGGAGCCCCCTGAAGGCCAAGCCCTCAGACCTGTGGTATTATCCTAGCCCTGTGTCCTGGGTTCCTGCCTGACCTCGTGGGCACTGCAGCCCCGTGCTGTGTGTCCAGCCTCACCTCCTGCATGGTTCCACACTGCTGCTGCTGCAGCCTGGCCTCCCACTCTTCCCAGTGGCACTGCACAGTGCTGGGGCTGCTGATAAATAAGCCTGTGGGCAGCCCCATGGAACAATTCCTGTGATGGGGAGGACACATCCCACAGAGCATCCCAACCCCTACTACTGCCTGGGAAGTGGCTTGGATGAGAGGGAACAGCTGGAGTTTATCCTGTGTCCATCTGCAGCCAAATTTGGGGTGTTTTGGGGCTGTGTTCAGGGATGCTGAGCTGACAAACTCTGCTGTCACAAAACCTGTGCTTTTCCAGGGAAGCGCATTCCAGAACTGAGCATCCATTGGAAATTAAAGAGGGGACCCCAAAACTGCAAGGGGTGAATCTCAGCTGCCCTGAGAGCACAGAGCTGGCTCAGCTGCTGGCAGGTGAGACAGACCCTCCTCATCCCTATGCCAGGGTCAGGCACTGGATCTGGTACTCAGCCTCCCACCGAGGGCTGCCCTGGGGAAATTCCCTGTGGACAGGGGTGTCTGCAAGACTCTCACCTGGCTCAGGAACCACCAGCAGGGCCTTGAGAGCAAAGCTGTGCCATTGGCATGAGCATCCACTGGTCATTCTGCCTCCAGAGTGTGGCTGCTCCAGCGGATTGTGGCAGATTGTTTGCAGTCAGTCAACAAAGAGGGGAGAAAATCCAAAGTCTTGAGCAATTCCAGCTCCTGATCACAGCAGAGGAAATTGTGCCATTCTCAGATAACAAGAGGCCCAGTGACTTGAGGATGCTGTGAATTACTGCCTTAGTATGTGCAGGGAAACTGCCTGGCCACCTCCTGACATCACCAGGGGATGATTCCTGCTGAACCCTGTGGTTTTTCCTTCTTCAGCACTTGGTGGTGGAAAAGTCCTCATCAGCATTGAAGCTCTGCTCCACCTGCTTGTTATTGCCCAGATTTAGGAGCTTCCTGAGCAGGCACAATGTGACCCAGCTCACCCCAGGGAGCTCCAGAGATAGTCAATGCCTTCTACCTGGGTCCTCATTAGACCTGCATTCCCTAATTCCCCTGAGAGGAGGTTTGGAGGAGGTTTCACAGACCTTGACCCAAGTCCACGCTTTTCAAGCCAGGGTGATGATCTGGCAGAGCAGAGACTCAATTGCAGAGCCCTAAAGGACATCCTGTGGTCATTCTCCCTCCTCTAAGACATGGATTTAATTTCCAGTGGCCTGCATCCTGATGGATGCTGAGCACCTGCATTTTTTCACAGCAGACAGCCTGACCTATAAGCATTAAATAAGAGTGAACAGTTTTCCTTTTGCCCACTGACGTATAAAATGGCTTTGTGTGAGGATTAGGGAGCAGAGGTGGGAAATGTCTTTATCTGCTAATGATCCTGTGAATTATACATGTTTAGTATTCAAGCATCTGAAGGAGAGGCAAACATAGCCATTTTCTGTGGAATGACCTTTACCAGCAGCCAATACATTTACATTTAATTTAGAATTACAATTACTGGGTCAACTTGGGAGCAAGTGGAACTTAGATTAATGGAGAAGAGACAAAAATTGGTCTTTCTGCCTTCATGAGCAAAACACAGATTTTTCTCTTAAATAACCCCCTCAAACTTGATGTCCAGCAGGGACCTGGAGCATCCCCAATGCATTTGAGCAGCAGCACTTGTGTATTTTGGCTGGGTGAAATCTGGGGACTATGAGTTTGGTCCATTGCCCATCAGAGCATGGCTCAGGCTTTGGCCAGCCAGGACCAAGGAGCTTCCATGGCCCATTGCTGCAGTCCTTGGGAAGGAGCCAAGGCAGCACCCGAGGGGCAGCATCTCTGTTTGGACACTGGGAAATAGTCTTGGCTCTGGCCCAGCCTTCTGGAGTGGAACAGCTGCCCCTCAGCCTGTAAAGGCAGTGATTATTCCAGGGCCAGCTCCTGTGTGTACACTGAGGGCTTGGTTTGGGGTTGTCACCATCTGGAGGGGGTGGCCCTGGCTGAGGGAACCCAGCAGGACCTTTCCTCAATGACCTTTCCTGTGCATCCAGCCAGGGTTGTCCTGTTCACAGCTTGTTCAGGTAACCACCCAAAGGGTTCTGAGGTGCCTGTAGCAATAATAATAATAATAACAATCATCATCATCAACCACTGTATCTTGGCACAGCTATTGCAAGTGTTCCTGCCTGTACTGAGCCATTGCTGCTGGCCATCGATGGGGTCTGGTGGCACCAGGGCACCCCTGGGTGTTTGGGAAGGGTTGGGAATGGTGTCTCAGCTTCCTGCAAAGCTGGGAGAAGCAGAGAGGTGCAGCTCTAGCAAAGGGGTTTCCTGCAGTGCAGGGGGAAAGGAGCAAACGCCCTGTGCCAGGCAATACCTCAGCACCCCCGGCCTCAAACCAAATTCAGCTCCTGTTTAATTCACACACAAAGAGCACAAAGCCCAGCGCAGCCTGGGAGCCCACGGGACAAACCCCCCGCACACGAGCAGCCCCTCCTGTGCCTCAAGAGCCATCTCCTGGATTTATTCCCGAGCCCTGCGAGGTGCCAGCAGAGTGTACCACGCTGTAGCTCAGTCATCACCAAGCACTGCATTAAGGACCGATTTCCCGTCCCCAGGTGTGTCGTGGTGGGAGCCAGGAGCGGCCCTGGGCTGCTCCGCCCGCCCGGCCGGGGGCTGGGGCCGCTCCGGTGGCTTAGCCGCGTCCCGGCTCGGGCACCTCCAGCTCCGCAGGTGCTCAGCAGGCGGCACGGCCGCAGGGATCCATCCCGCAGAGATGCAATCCAGCGGGGAAAGGGCTGCTGTGCCCGAGCGCTGTCCCACTGCGGGCTTGTGAGAGCAGCATCACCGCCCCGCCGGTGCCCAGAGCCCCGCGGTGCCCGTGGGACACCCGGCACCCTGACCAGGCTGGAAAAAGGCCCTCTGGCATTGCTGTTGTCCCTGGAATCACTCAGCCAGCACAGGGCTACCCAGCCCCACAGCTGGGCCGTGCACTAGCCATGGCCAGCATCTGCCTTGTGGCCACCGAGGGAAAGTGAGACAGACCACAATGTGCCTGTTTCCACAATGTCCCTGTTCCCAAATGTCCCTGATCCCACAATGTCCCTGTTCCCAGGAGATGTCCACTGGGGTAGGGAGGCATGAAGGACGGGAATGGTGAGGATGGGCTGGATGGATGTCAGCCCTCAGAAGCCCTGACCCCAAGGACACACCAATAACCCTGGTAATGGCTCTGGGCCTGTGGGAAGCCCAGGGTGGGCAGCAGGAGCAGGCACAGTGCATGTGTTCCTGGAGCTGCAGCTGCTGCTGGAAGGGTGGCAAGGCTTGAAGGCACATCGTGGTAAGCAACAAGGTCTCCCTCTACATATAGATTATATAGAAATGCAATCATTCTTTATCATATAGAAATATATAGGCATGCCTATCATTACATATTTATATAGAAATATATAGATTATGTAGAAATATATATCGATCTCTAGCTCTTCCATGTGAGGGTGGGGAGGCCCTGGCACAGGGTGCTCAAAGAAGCTGTGGCTGCTCCTGGATCCCTGGAAATACCCTAGACCAGGTTGGATGGGGCTTGGAGCACCCTGGGACAGTGGGAGGTGTCCCTACCATGGCAGGGATGGAATGGGCTGAGCTTTAGGATCCCTTCCAACACAAACCAGTCTATGATTCTATGATATAATGTTTCTATAATCTAGAAATACATATAAAATACTCTATTTTTTTGTAACAGGTCTGTGGACTAGTGGTGAACATGCACAGCTCACACCAAGGGGAAGGGGGAACCCAGCCACTGGCCAGGGCTCCATGAGAGTCCCAGGGAGCACCCCCTGTGTCCCCAGCCCACCTGGCATGCAGTCAGGGCCTTTCATCCTGGCTCTGTTATTCCCAGCACAGCAGGAGAAGACGATCCTGAGCCAGAGCTAATTGGAAGCCACATCAGAGCATGAGTCAGGGGGCTGATCACAGCACAGCATTGCTTCACCATCCTGCCGGACAAAGGCACGCTCCCCTACATCCATTATTGGAATTTTATTTTCAAGCCTGTCATGTGGCTGAAAAGGCTGTGAAGCTGTTTGGACACTGCCCTGCAGGGGAATTTATCTGAAGAGCTGCTTTCTGTAAGGCAGCACCTTCATCTCCCATCTCTGTGATGAGATCAGCGCTGAGGCTCAAAGTTCGTAGTCATGTCACCAAAAGTCAGCTCAGAGGACACACGGAGCACTGCTGACTCTGGTGTCTGCACAGGGCTCTCCTCCATGGGGGGGATGGTGGCTGTTCCCACCACGTGCAGTCAGCTCCATCCAGGAACCCCCTGGGCACTGCTGAAGGAGGCTCTCCCCATCAAACTCAACCTTGCTGTCTTTCATACAGGTCTAAGTTCAGAGCCCTCACAGATTTTGGCCCCATGTTAACATGTGCAAGCACAGCTCCAAAATTCACCTTTTCTATGATGTTTGGAGAGATGATTTCTTCAAGCAAATGCCCAGCACTCTCCCGAAAAGCTCAGGCATGCTGCTGGCCAGTGCTCTGTGCCTCCGTCCCCCCAAGGCCAGCATGGGGGCAGAGCTCAGAGCTGTTGGCTCCACTCAAGTGATCAAGAAAGGAGCTGCCCTGAGCTGCTCAGGGAACAAGGAGTCATTGCAGGAGGCAAGAGGTCTGGGCAAGATCAGAGGAGAGGGAATGGCAGCCTGCAGCCCAGGATCAGGCATCTGGGCTCCTGAAAGGCTTTTCTCCAGCTGAGAGAGAAGGAACTTCTCCAGCTCAAACAGGAGCTGCTGGCGTTTGAATAACCTCCCAATGTGTCAGACCTGGCAGAATGTCACACAATTCATGGAATGGCCTGGCTGTGGCAGTACACAAATGAAAAGGCTGATTTCCATCCTGGGTCACTGGCAGTGCTGCTCCCTCCCTCGGGCAGAGGCACAGAGCTGCTGGGAAGCTGCAGCAGAGTCTCAAAACATCTTGTAGGGCCCAAAGTCCCACCCCAAGCACCCACAAAGGATGACAAGCTGGTTGGTCTCTGCCTGGCAGGGACAGTAACTTCCCTGGGGACAAGCAGAGCCAGGAGCTCGTGGCTTTTCCAGCACTGTGCATCACACACTGCTCAGATGGGTGAGCCCTCTGCCAGGTCCACTTCAGCATCTTCTGGACTTCTCCCACCCGAGCATGAGCCAGCCCAGCAGAACCCATCTCCTTCACCGTGGCAGGGACAGGGACAGCAGGAAAACAGCACAGATCTATTTAAAAGCATTTAAAGCCTGAGCTAAGCCCCAAACTATCCATTTCCTTAAACAGACTGCTTGGAAGAGCTCCAGCTGGGCCATTAGCTCAGGTAAGTTCTCCACCATCCAGCCATGTCACTTTTCTGCTTCATAAAAAAAAACACATTAAAAATCAGTATTTACTCCTGAAATTGGCTTCAGCAGCACTGAGCATACCTGGAGTGATGAGTTTCACTCCACACACCCAGCTGCTTTCTGTGAAAAAGCTTATTTTGAGTTAAGATAATAAACTGAGCAGGGTTAACCCTTGCATCCCACAGTGTGGTTGGCACCAGCAGCAGAGGGAACATCCTGAGTATCCAGTCCTGACTTGGCTGTGAGGATGCCCCCATCAAAGCCACGTGCTCTCCTACCTAAAAGTCAGTCACAGAGACAAACATATCCAAGCTAAAAAACACCCAGGTGAGGTGATATCCAGCCTTTCCTGCACAGTGCTCTGCCTGAATGCCACAGGGACTGGCCCTAAGTGAAGGGTGCAGGGCAGTGAGCATCACTTTGTGCCCAGGTTTGCACTGCCCAGCAGAGCCCAGGGTATTGATTTCTACCTGGGCTGCCCCGTGGCATTCAGCATTGCTCTCTGAGGTGCTTCTCAAACAGCCCACCTATTTTCCCAGCTCCCTGGCCACGTTCCAAGGTCTTTTCACCTCCGTTTCACACGTGAGACATTGAGGCTGGGTGAGCACAGCCACTCATTCCCTATGGACCATTGGAGTCACCCGAGGATGTGGGACCTCCAGAGGCTCTGGGTGCAAGGCAGAGCTCCAGCTCTTGCTGGACCTGCTTGCTGGGCTCCAGGGTCATTTTCACCCCACCGAGGGGAGCTGCACTGCTGGGAGACACTGGTATCTTTCTGAGCTGGCAAAATAAATGGCAGCTCCCAACTGGTACTGCCAGGGCTGCCATGAACAAGACTCTCCCAGAGGTGATGTGGGACTGGTGGCTTCACTGCAACCCTGGGCTGGAGGGGGTTTGGAGGAGGTTTGCAGCCAGGGCTGAAGTGCAGCTCCTCCTTGATGACTCCTGCTCTGGTCATCCAGGAAACAGGGCCTCTCCTCATCCTGCTGAGGACCCTGGGCCAGGGAGCATCAGCCAGGGCATCACCTTGTCACTGAGAGCACTGAGAGCATCACTTGAGGCACAGCAAGAGGAATGATAGCTCTGAGTCTGACACACAGTGTGTGCACTTGGGGACTGTGCACAGAGCAGCCTGGGCTGCAGGAGCAGCTTTCTCCTCTCCCACTGCCCCTTGCAGCAGCTGTATCAGTCCCTGAACCTCTGTGAGGGCCTTGCATCCCCCAGGAGCAGGTTTTGCTGGGATGGATCACCCCGGGGCTGTGACACGAGAATTCTCAGTGCTGCTCCCTGCAGTTTGTGCACTGAGCTGAGAGCACCTCACAGAGCTCCAGGGATTTCCAGGAGAGGCAGTTTCATGAAGCCTGGCATCATTTCAGCACATTTCAAATAAGTGGCAGAGATCTTCCAGGGAGCCTGGTGAGCGTGAGAGATGCTCATCGGCCCAGCAAGGCTGAGATCTGATAAAGGTGAGGGCTCAGACTGATAAACCCCAAGTTAACTGGCAAAAAAGATGCGATTAGTGACTGACTGTGTGGAGACAAAGAGCCCAGAGCCCAACAGAAATAATCTGCTCACGAGAGGAGTGTCACCACCATTTCCAGTTCCCCGAGAGCAGCTGGACAGTCCAGGGAGAGTCGTTCTGGCAGGGCTGACTTTGGCTTGGTGCCTTAGCTGGGAAGAGAGGTGTCTGCTCTAGAGGGATGGCTGCAGTGTCCCCTTGCTCTGCTCTGGCTCCCACCCTGCCCTGTCACCCTGATGCAAAAGCCTTTTTCTTGTTTATGCTCTTGAACTGGAGTTTCTCATGCAGCTTCACAAAAACAATATGTATTTTTAGCATTTATCTGTTGTTTACATTCTTATCCTCTGGGGGTAGAAATGTGATGGACGGTGATGTTCACCATCCAGGTCAAGAGGTGGCAACCTGTGTAGCCAATCTGGCCTTTTGTAAAAATGTATATATGGAGTCAGATTTTTAGAATAAAGTAGTAGAAGCTCCCCCTTGAGCTGCTGCGTCTGCCTCATTCCTCGGGTCCCCTGAGACTGCCACACTGCCCTGTCTGCTGCAGAGGAACAAGCAAGAGCCCATTCCCAACAAAATGATAGCCCAGGGAACAGCAATGAGTCATGCTGGGGATGACTCATGAAATCACACTGAGCCACAGATTTTTTTGGCTTGGGGGCAGAGGCAAAGGCCATCTCTGCCCTTGGAGGGGCTCGTGGCCCTTCCCAGTGTAGTACCCTGGGACAGCCTTTCCCAGTCTGGGCACTGAGTCTGCCCTCTCTATCAGGGATGCCCAAGACTGAGCTTTCCCTTATCGTCATGGTTATGAGATGAGCATTTTCCATAGAAAATGACTTTTTAAAGGCTGTAAGTAATGTGGTCAACATGACAGGGGTGGTTGCAAGTGTTCACGACAACTCCTAGGCCATTGAGGCAGGCAGCTGGCTCAGAGCATCCCATTTTCTCTAGCACAGATGCTGGAAGGAGAGACAATTTCAGTGGAGGAAACATGGGCAGTTAAATATCCCTGTCCTCCAAATCAAGGAGGAGATGGAGCAGATTTCTGCTGCTGGTGGAAAGGAATAGGAGACAAGGCAAGATCAAACATCCAGGCCCCCATGCAGCTGTGGGAGTCCTGAGGGCTGCAGAGATCAGCTCTGTTCCCATGGAGGCTCTCCCCAGCCTCTGTGTGGTGACACAGCCAGAGACACTGACCTGGAGGGACACCAGGTGGAAGGGACACCCAGCTGCAGCAGCACCCTCCAGTACAGCCCCTGTGCCATCACAGCCATCACTGGTGACTCTCTGCAGCCAAGCCCCAGCCTGGATAAACAGTGATGGAGCTATGAGAGGTTTCTCACTTTGTGGCAGATTTGTCCAACCCTTTCCCAGAAGAGACTTCATTGCCAATTTAAAAATATCGTTTACAACCAAGAAACTCTTCACCTTGCCTTTGGGCATGAATTTTTCCTCCTACTTCGCTCAGCCCACTGAGCACCCAGGGTTATTTCATGGCCTCTCCTGGTGGCACTGTGGATAATTTGCATCAAGACCATGATGGGACAGGCTTCATGTGAGCTTTTCCTCCACTTCCCTTTGCTCAATGGATCATCTTCTAGAAATATGGAGAGCAATGATGAATTCCCAACAGGACAGAGGGATTAGTCTGGGGGAGACCATGATGAAGCAGTTGAGGAGCTTCCTGAACAGAGGAGCTGCAGCTGTACTGGAGAACAAGGAGAGTATCCACTTGTTCAGAAGAGGTGTTAAGATCTTTTGCCCTGTGTTTAGTCAGAGAGCTGCACTGTGGATTAAGCAAAGACATTTGCTCCTTTTATTTAGTAAGGGCATATCTGGGCATCTGACTCTCCATTATTAAATACCAGGCTCGTATTAGAAGCCAAAAAAGGAAAAGTCTTTTTTTTAATTTTATTTTAGCATTTATTTCCTTCTCTCCTGGGTATTCCTCCTGTTCTGATATCAGAGTTTGCTGGAGGACACATGACGTGGGAACATCTTCATCCAGTGTCACCAAAGGACCATAATGCAGGAGACTCCTCTTTCACAAATGGAAAATTTATAATTTTGCCACAAAATTAATCACAAAATCACCCATTTCCCCTAAAAGACTGTGAAACCTTGTGAATGAAAAGCCAAGCTCGTTCAGAAGCAGCTCCCATTGCCAGCACTGTCCCCAGGGTATGTCCCAGGGGATCAGGAGGGGTTTGCAGACCCCAGCCAGCAGGGATGGTTCTCCTCCTTCATCCTCATCCCAAAACTGCACCACTCTTTTCCTGGCAGCTCTCCTGGTTGCATCTTGCTTTGAGCTGGAAGTAGCTCCTCTTGTGACATCTGAAGCCATAGCCCAGCTCGGCGGGACACGGCCAGGCTGCTCAGCCCATGTCCCCAGCCACCCACGGGGCTGGTGCCGCCGTCCCCTCCTGTGCGGCAGTCTGAAAAGCGCTGGGCCAGCGCTGCTATTCAGTGCTGCCTATTTATATCCCGAGAGGGAGATGAGGACCAGCCGTGCAGCTGAGCCAGCCCCTGCGAGCGGGGGATATTTTTAAGCTCTGGTTTTGAAAAGGTTGGTAATGAACCCACAGCTTTGCTCAGCAGCAGCTGCACTCACTCCCCAACCTCTGCCCTAGCCTCTGCCCCTTCCCCGGGATCAGAACCCCCATCCCGGCCGGGGGGGATGCTCCGGGGGAGTTGTGCTTGTGCTGGGCTCTGAGCACGGGGATCAGGGCACAGCTCGGTGCTGGCACAGCCCTGGTGGCTGCAAACCCAGAGCCTGGCCCAGTGCCGGGCTCTCTGAGCTCGGTTTATCCTCCCAACAGCCCAAGAGGTTACAGACAGCAATTACAGCCCACTGCTAATTGTACACACATTACCGGCTGCCATTTGGGCACAGCAAGCAGGTCCAGCAGCTCTGTTGTGACAACTCTCCAATTGCAGATCCCACTGGCCCCTGCTCCCTGCCCAGCCTCTGGGCCAGAATGTCCCCTTTGAGGGAGCCCCATTGTCCTTGGGAACATCCCAGCTGTACCAGCTGCATCCCAAAGAGCCCTGTGCTGTCCTGGCTGAGGGTCCTCACCGGCAAAGGAGGGAAGGGGATGCTGAGTGTCAGCAAGTCTGAACCCATCCCTCGCACTTGGGGAACCTCCTGGAGAGGAATGGGACAGGGAACAGCACCCCAAACATGCCAGACCTCTGCTGCTTCATGTCCCCGTGCATTTGTACATCCAGTCTGGGGCTAATCCAGCTGGAACTGAGAGCAACAGGAAAACTTCTGCTGGTCCCAGCCAGGCAGGCTGGGAGCTCGGGCAGGGTCCTAGTGGAGAGCAAGCTGGGAGCCCTGTTTGGCTGGCAGAGCGAGAGGGGAACCCACCAAAGCAGAGCCTTGTTCCCCAGCCAGACACTTTGCCACCTGTATGATTTGTTTCAAGTTTTCTGACTTCTTCCTTTGAAGCCAGGTGGGTCTGAGCCTCTGGGCCAGGGAATAGCTGGGGGCTGCCTCAGCTCTTCTCTCTCCATTACCTTTCTTATTGAGTTGTCTCTCACACTGCTCACGGCAGCAAAACACGCTACAGGCGTATTAAGGATTCTCCATGCAAAACTGATAAGCTGAAGCCTCATTATTATCCTGCCAAGTGATTATCTTTCCTTGATGAAGCCTCATATTTGCCCAATTTCAGATGGAAACCTTCCCCTTTTCAATTTGAGACTAATTCATTTCTTGACTCCTGGTTACAGTGCAAGATATCACAAACACTCCCTGGCTCTGATTTATATCGTTAAGAATCATTTACTTGCAATTAAAATGAGCCTTCAGGGCTTTTGCAAACAAGGCGGATTAGCCAACGGTAAAACATTTGCTTTTTGTAAACAGCAACTTCAGGCTATGAAACAATCTGGGAGGGGAGGGAGCCAGCAGGCGCTGCCCCACGGCTGTGGGTGGAGGAGAACCAGAGGGGACCTTTCCAATTTCCCCTGAATCCATCAGGAATCCCCTGGGGTGCTGGGTGCATCTCCGGGCTCAGCTCCAGGGTGTCCTGGCACAATGGTGTCCCCAGCACCCTCAGCATCCCCATCTCCCACCTCTTTCCCTCCTGCTTTGGGAAGTCTTTTGGGTGATGGAGCTCACCCTGCACCTCTCAGAGCTTGTTCCCCACTGCTTGTGAGCCCCAGAAAGGGTCTGGATGAGTCTCCATGTGCAGACCCCAGGGATTCAGGACCTGAACGCTGCAGCACAAGCCTCCAGTGGAGATGTCACCTAGCAGCATCCTCATAATTAAGATAATTAACAATAGGACCGTGTAATTGTCAAACTCTCCCACTCTTACAGCTGTTCCAGGCTCTGAACAACAAGAAGACAAACAACCCTCTTAAAACATTAACTTGGCCAAATCCTGGGCATTGAGGATGGAAGGAGTCCAAATCCCAGCATGGAGAGCAGCATGCTGGGCATTTCCAGGAGCTAATGAGGAGCTGAGGCAGGCTCAGGGAGGTGCTGGGCAGCCTCTCCATCCTCATCAGCTGGGTACCAAGGGCCTGGCATCAGGTGGTGGGGGATATCAGAGCTCAACCACTAGGAGAGCACCCAAAAAGAAGGTCTTAAGCCACCAAGTGTAAATATAGCACAAATCAAATGCTGGGCTTCTTAAAAAGCTTCATCCCTGCTGAAAACTGGAGATAAGTCATGGCAAGACACCACTCTCCTGGTGGGTGGTGGCTGTTGCCCTGATTACTCGGGAGGTGGGGTCCGAGGGGCTCTCACCCCTCCTCACCACTCACTTCCCTTGAAGGAGGAACCTGGAATAGACACTGAAGCCTCAGGGAAAGGTCTCCTGGGCAGCAGGGTTAGCACATAACCTCGGTGAGCTGAGGTCACTGCTCCAAAGGCAGCTCTTGCCTCCTCAAGACCTCTGAGTAAGACATGAATTCCCTCAAGTTATCAGCTGCGGCTTCCTCTGATTACATGGAGAATTTATTGGGTGACTGGATAATTTGAACCTATAGAGTTATTAATTATGACCTTAATCTGATCATCGCTTTGTTCCATTTTTAATTAGCTTAGTAAAACTGTAGTCATTTAACTTGGTAATATACTTGCTTAAGTGCACGTCTGATTGCATATCCTTTTTATATCCATCAGAAGCACTTGGGACTGCTTCACTCCATCTAACTGCAACCTGGGGCATGAACTCTGAGCAAACCTCAAGTAATATTAAGTTTACAAGCAGGCTGCTCTGCTCCTGAGTGGGCTGAGTGTTCCCCTATACCTGCGTTAGAGCTGGAGGAGGATGTGGATAAAGTGCCCCAGTGCCAGGCAAAAAATGGGAATTTGAGCTCCAGGGGCTGTGCAATCAAGACTCAGCCGTTTTGTGGTCAGCACACGGGGCAGCTTCATGCAGCAGGAGTTTTAGAGAGCACAAAGGCAGGTGTTTCAGAGCCCCTGCGGGGAGGGGGCTCCGCCTGTGCTCTGTGCCTGCCTGCAGGCAGATGGATGGTGTGGCGTTATCTGCTCTTAACGATCTTAGTGGTGCTCACTGGAAACTTCTATCCTTGGAAGGGATAAAAGTGAGGCAGAGGGTGTGGGGCTGGGCAGTCTGAACTGCTTGTCAGACCTGCCAGCACTGAGACATCCCCAGCTGCACCAGCCAGCTGGCCATCAGGGCTCAAGTTTTATAGCCTTTGGTGCTGACATCTGAGGACTCACTTATGGTCCAGGGGCTGAGATTTCCCTGGTCTGGGATCTTGCTGCATTCCCAGCACTTCTGGGTTACACAAGGCAAATAATTTCCTTGGTTTTCCCATCTGTAAGGAAGGGATAATGGTGCTGGCTGCATCTTTGAGAGCCATGGATTTGAAGTGGTCTCACTGGAAGGTCTTTACTATTGCTCTTCCCAACTTCCCTACTTTCAAACTTCCACAGGATTTTGGATAGCTTCTGCAAAGGTATGGAGGTACCGTGGGAATTTGTGTGTCCTAAAAACTGTGCTGCTGCTCTGCACCACAACATACCTGTTGCACCACCCCCAGAGATCAGCTACAGTGGTTGGAGGAGGTGCTGGGGGCAAAAGTGTGGCACAGATGGGATTTTTATTCAGAATATCAGCACAAGGAAGTGGCAGTAGTTCAGTGCACAACTGTGGATTTTCCCTGTTTCTCCCTCCTGATTGTGTTGCTGGTCCTTGCACAATCACCCATCCCTGGCTCTGGCCGAGGGCCAGGTGTGCCCAGGGTCCCAAAATCACATTGCAATCACACCTGCACTGGGCAGGGGTGCCAGCACCATCAGGCATGAGGGTGTTCATGAAATAGAACCACTGCCCTGCTATGTTTTCTACTTTTCCCCACTTTAATACTTAATTCACAGCAGGGCAGTTCCACACCCATCCTCCCGGGATTGGATGTAATCAGAACTGTATTTAATCACCTGTCTCATTAATCCCTGATGTTCTGTGTGCTGGCCTCACTAACAGGGCTGTGCAGAAAGGTAGTGCTGAGGTGGGATGGAATTAAACAGCTTTATCCTAACTGAAGGCCAAACCACCAGTTCCTCAGCAGCCAAATGCTGTAACTTTTAGTGGTTTCACTACATAATGTGGCCCAAAATCTCCCATGTGCCTGAAAGAAGGAACAGAGGCCTCAGGGACAGGTGATGCTCCCAGGGACAGGCCAAGGCTTGTCTCAGAGCTTGAGCAAAAGGGCCTTTCCTGCAGGTCCTCTTATGGCACCTTTGACCTCAACCCCTGGGAATTGTTGGCACCTGGCTGGTGATCCAGGTGGTGGTGACCAGCTGCAAGTTATCAGGGGTTGTTTCCTCCAGATTGGAAGTATCCTTTACCCCTGGACAATACAGATGGCAGGACCAGTTCCTGCTTGCTACAGGGCAAGAGGTGGCTCCAACTCCTCTGGCCAGGGCTGCAGGGGGAAGGATGTGGCTGCAGAGCATTGCCATGGTTACAGGCACTTTCCTCATCCTCCCTCAGGTTTTTAACCACTGCTCAGTGCAATGCACCACGAAGCAGCTGAGTGCAAGGCATTGGGATTTCAGACCCCTCCTGATGCCCATGTTCTCCAGGACAGGGAGAATGAAGTCTGTTCCCAGGAGGGAGCAGGGAGAAGCGGTGGTGATTCTCTCCTTCTGGACAAAATTTCACAAATGAGGGTACTTAATTGGGCTCCAAACCATCCCTCCACCTCACTGTCCCCATGCTCCTGCCTGTCCATGAGCACTGGGCACCAGTGAGGAACTCAGTAAGGGAGAAAGGCTCTACACATTTGTAATGATTCAATTCTGTTTCTAAAGCCATGAAAAATTCTTCCAATTCCCGTCCAGAAGCCGTGTGACACTTGATGTCTTTACATCCTCTGGTCTCTCATTTTTGCTTTCCCTTTCCTCTCCTCTTGCTGCTCCTCCTGTCATGTGTGACTGCAGGTCGTGGTGTCCTCCTTCACCAGGCAGAGACTCGCAGTGCCTGCTCCCCATGCCAGGCCCTTGGCAAGCAGCAGCTCTTCCAAAACGCAGGGAGAGAAAAACAAAAGCATGTTTAGGCAGACAGTCCTCCTCTGGAGGAACTCCCACAGGTTCCCTCGTGAAAGCTGTTAATTCTCCAAAGCATCCCTTTGACACAGCATCTGTGGGTCTACAAAACCTGTCCTTTTCCCCTGGTCTGCCAGGAGAAGCCTGTACTTAGGGAACCACCCACCCTAGCTCATAGGTGATAATTAACACCCAGGCATGAAAGCAACAGTTGGGACACCTCAGACTTGTCATGATTTGGGTTTGACCATGTCCCTGAGCGAACTGGCTCTGCTTTGGGGTGCTGGCACCCTGCTTTCAGGCAGTACTTGCTCCTTGCTCCTCATCCCTCTGTCCGGATCTCATGACTCTTGGGCATTGTGCAAGCAGTGGGTGATGGGGACCACGTTTTGCTCCAGCATGACAAATGAGGTTATTTTTTTTCCCCAGCATTTCAGCTATAAATAATTGAGCATTTTAAAACTCCATTTCTGCCACAAGACTCTGGAGGAAAGGGTTCAGATCTGGTATACAGATATATTTTTAAGCAGTGAGAGATTGATTTGTGCTGTTCCTGCCTGGCTGACACCTGCACTTGGTCACCTCAGAAAGGCTCAGCCTGCTCCTGCAAAGAGGAAAAATTGCTGGCTCCTGAGCAGCCCTGCTGCAATACCTGTGCATGGGGAGACAGAGGTGATCCACCCCTGCCCGTGGCACTTGGGAGATACTGCTCTGGAGCAGCTGCAGGATTGTCTGCCCAGGGCATCCCAGAGCAGAGAAAATGCCCAGGGCAGCCACAGCTGGGGTGGGAAGGGAGCCCTCTGTGGGGACCTGCCCATGGGAATGGGCTCACGTGCCCCAGGAACGGGCCCACATCCCTGTGGTGGGCATGAAGCAGCCCCCACACACAGTTCAGGGTTTTTCTGTGTATTACGTGGCAGGTTTCCAGGGAGGAATAACAGCTCAGAGCCTCAAGGCCTTTTAACTGGCTCTTCCTGTTATTGCTTTCTGAAAATAACAATAGTGGGAGGTTTATGTTCCCTCTCCTTTTTTCTTAATTCCATCCTTTCAGTGATGTTACAATTGCTTAAGTGGAGCTTTCCCTGATGCGATGTCAGAGTAAACTGTGTGGCAGAATTACAGCCAGCTGAATTAGCACTGTGTTTTGGGCTGCTCTCGAGCATGTGCAACAATTATTAATTTTCCAGTGCCTATGTGGGTAGAGTGAAATCCTTCTACCAGCTCCCAACTCTCCAGTTCTCTCCATGCTCTGGATAGCACCAAGACCTGTCCAAGGTGCAGCACAAACTCTTGGGGTGACCTGAAGTGTCTGACATGGTGCCTGCAGTGTAACTTATGGGTACTGCCAACAAGCTGGAGAGCAGAAATACGCTAAAATTGCCCATACATTCCTAGAAAAATCCAGAAATACCTTCCTTCTTTTTATCTAATGTGGCCATATACACAAGATGAGTGAGAGCCTTTATTTCTGGGAAGCCAAATCTCTCTGTTCTGCCCATGCCTTGAAACCATGTGAATAAGCTGAGGCAGCTCCTCATCCCCAAACTAGAATTTCCTTGAATTTGCTTAAACCATTGGATGGAGTGGGTTAAGCAGAGAAAAGACAGGAGAAAACACATTTATATTCTTGAAAGAGAAAGCCAGGGCAAGGCTACTGCTCTCCTCATCGTCACCCACAGGCAGGCTGGACGGATCCTGGCGGAGAGGTGAGGTGGAGTTTCACGTTTCTGCCTCTGTGTCAAGTGTGCAGAAATAAATCCTCTGGAGAGCTGAGGGCAATTGCTCAGAGGCTGGGGAAAGCCCCAGACACACCATGTAGAAGACATCTGAACCCAGCATGATGCTTCATAAGTCGGAGTTCTCTCTTCCTCCCTCACATAAGAAAGAGCAGAGATCAGCAGAAAAAAAGTTGCTGGGTGTGATGTTCCTGCTCTTGGTACAATGCCACAGGAGGCGGGATTTTATCCTGGTTAAAAGGGATCCTGGTGGAAGGATTTATTCAGGTCTTGTTAGAAAATGCTGTCCCATCCTTCCCCTGCCCCAGACACACAGAGTGGCCGCTTGTCCATGTGGACAAGCTCAAAGATGGGGAGGAAAAGTGTTTTTTCCTTGATGACTTTCCTCCCAGTAATCTCAGCTGCTATTTGTAAGGGCAGCAGATACCACAGCCTCAGACAAAAGTCTGCTTTTCAGGCAATGATGTCCCTTTTTATAATAAATGCTGCCAACTCCCAGAAGTGATAGCTCACAAACAATCAGGGAAAGGACAACGGGAATGCTCTTTGAGGTGCTGTGCAGAATAGATCATCCACTGTACAGCAACAAATCAAATTTAGGGAGAAAGAATTTGGAAACAAATTACCAGCAAGATATTTCAAGCTGACAGCAATTTGGAGCAACTTAGGTCTGTCTGGTAAGAACTGTATTCCTTTTATTTCCCTATCAATAGCAGCTACCTTATAAGATTGGTTTCTTGTTGATAATTCTGTCTGGAACAGAAACTCCTGAGTACACTTAAGTTGATAACTCTCTCTTTGATCACATTTCAGTAGCAATGCTTTTCACCTTGACGACAGAATTTCTCCCTTTGGATGAGGTTTCCATGCCTAAAAAGCCACGTGGGTGTGGGATTTCCAGGCTCAGGGAGCTCTGGTGCACTGCAGACAGTGCTTGGACTCGGGGCTGGGAATGACAGGGAGAAGAGCTTGGGGCAGGAGCTGCAGGGATTGGAGCACTCATCTGCTCTGCCTCAGTTTCCCTGATCCTACAACAGTATAGAAACTGCTTGTAGGTGTTTGTCTTTATGGGAGAGAGGTAATTAATATCTGCTACTGACACCTCCTTGTAAATACTGAAACGTGAAGGATTAAGGGTGTTTCTCCATACAGCTTTGTGTGGCCGGAGAAGCAGCGTGGAGCTCTGCTCGGCACGTGTGAGTTCAGGAGCACACAGGGAAGGGAAGGGAAGGGAACACCAGGAACGGTGCAGCCACAGACTCCGTGTGCCGCCCCTGCCCTGCCCGCCCCCCGGTATAGGGGTAGGTGCAGTTCAGGTGCCAAGGGGCACACTGGGATGGAGGGGGCGTCGGGATGGATGCCACCCTGCAAACAGAGAGTTTTTCCAGCACTGACACGGCACTGGGGACTCATCTCGTGCTGACAGCGGTGCTCAATGTGTTAATTACGGAGGGAGGTCATTAATGTCCATCAGCAGGCGGGGAGGGGACAGGACTCGGAGAGAGGAATGTGCTGGGGGTAGACTGGAATGCAGCAGTACTGACATGCCCGGAGCAGGAGAGACATAAAAAGAGTGCACTAGCCTGTAATTTCCCTGCAATTTCTCCTCGGGAAGTAATGAAAGTTTACGACTAGTCGTGGCAATGCCTGTGTCTCTCTTCCAGAAAGAGGTAGATAAAAATAGTTTAGAATCACACTGAGAAAAAGAGAAATTTGACATTCCTTTGAAAACTCTTTGTGGTCAAGTGCTCCCAGCCCACTTTGGCCAAGTACTTAGTAAGAGGGATGCCAGCTGTGGCTGACAGTCCTCTCGGTTGCCCTTATGCAAGCCAGGCCCTGTTCATCTGCTGAGCAGAGTGATTGGACTTGTTTAATCTTTAGAAATAAAAATGAAGGGATTTGTGCTGGTTCAGCAAAGCCCTGGCTCCCCTCAGGGGCTGTGTCAGCCTTGGGACAGGATGGGCTCTTTCCTCTTGGTTTTCTCCATTGCCCCACTTGCTGCTTGGGGCTAGTTTTGACCCTGCTGAAGCCTCATACGATCCTACTGAGCTTTCAGGGAATGTGCAAGGATTTGGTGCTCCAAATGCAGGGTAAGGTGCTGTCAGCGTGGGATTTGTTTCCTCTACTGGCTTCTGCTTTGTGTCTAACATTTGCAAATAAATTATCAGGAGGCAGGAAAGCCTTGATCCAATGATGGTTTAAATTTGTAGCCTAAGTTGTGACCCTTTAACACCCCAAATTAAGACCACCCAGTACTTGTTTTGCACTGCATCCTCCCTGGATAACAAAAGCAGTCTACAATGTTATTTACTCAAGTGGTGCCTTAGAAACTAAAATCTTTTTGTCTGTTCTCCACAGATACTAAATACTCAGTGACGTAACAGGCTGCATTTAAAATTAAGAACCTTTTGCCCCTGTGCCCTTGGCTAAGCTCTCACAGTCCCACCTCTACAGGAACCACATTTCAATGGTGCTGTACACCCCTTAGTCTTTGCAGCATTTTTGGATCTTTCCAGATGGAAAGTGCCATAGAAATGTAAAACCTTATTAATTAAAGGCTGAAATAGATGCAGTGTGTGGAGGTCAGTGACTCATGCAGGAGGATTCTCAGGCTTCTGCTATGCATTGCCTCGGGGTGCTTTTTTGAATGTTCCCTTCTCCGGGGCTATGACAGTTTATTACACAAAGGCTGTGCAAACCTGGAGGTGAATGCAAACTACTCGAGCTAGGAACAGTAACCAGTGAACCCAGTTCATGCTGAGCCTTTTGGGATGGCATAATTTCCCTTCATTACAGTTTCTGCCTGTTTTTTCCAGGCAGCACAGGCATGTGCTGTAGTGTGCGTGCAGGGGGATGCTGCTCTGTGCTCAGCCTCCCTGCTCCTGGCCACGCTGGTGTTATAGATTGCTTCTCTTCCTGGAGGGCCCAGGAGCATTTGATAGTGCAGGAAGAGAGTGTTTCACTTATGATCCAGTGGCTTCCTGATTATGAGGATGTTTCTAGCAGACAGTTTTCCTCGGAGAGGGTGGCAGTGATGGGGAGCACAGCCCTGGCACTGGGACCACAGTGGCTGCAGCTCTCAGAGAACCAGTGCTGATCCCAGAGGCATTGCAGCATCAACTGGTCTGATCCCTGTGCTGCCAACAGTGCCAGGGAGCCGCAGTGTAGCTGCAGGTGTGCTGGTAAATCCCTTCTCCTCCTGACTGAGGCTTATTTCACCAAGGTGGGTGTTGTAGTCACAGCTGAGGCTGTGTACCTGCAGTCCCTCTAGAAGCACCACCTAGCAGTATTTCCAGGGTCCTGAGCCACGCATCGCCCCAGGACACAGGGATTTTTGGCTGTGCACATGTTCATTCCTAGTTGGATATTGCGAGACAATCTTAGTTCTTTATATATCCAAGCCCTGAAGAGGAATGGTGATGCCTCCTAGCTGCATGGAACACTGAGATAAACACTGGAGAGCCCCCAGGAGCTGGTGCCATAGCACACACGAGATATTGGTGCCAGACCCTCATTTTGTCACTTTGTTACATTGATGACTTCATCAGAGCCCCCAGTCCTCGAGGGAGGCTGCATTTTGGGGTGACCCCTACAGCAAAGCTCACTGGCTGCGAGTGACTGCCTTGCTCCTGGCCCCTCGCTGGCAGCCCAGGAACAGGAGGTGACAGGGCTGTGCCCGGTGACTGCTGCTCGAAGTCACACAGCTGGTGGCACGGCACGGCACGGCACGGCTGCCCTGGGGCTCTCCCCACTGCCCAGCATGACATCAGCCTGCAGAGAGCCTCAACTGGCTGCTATTTGAACCTGCAGATTCCTTTGGAGTCTTCAGAATTTTTCCTCTCTTGGTTCCTACTGCCCATTCAGCCCCTCTGGCAGGGCCTTCAGCTTGCCATTACAACACTCTATGTCTTTTCCTCATTCTTTTTTATTTCCTTCCTTCTCTCATTCCTCTCAATCCCCTCACCATGTCCTGCCCCAGCAGTCCTGTCTTTGAAACTGACGTGAGAGGTGCAATGTTTATTTCTCGCAAAGAGCAAAATGAAACCACTTTAAAAAATCCCCCCAAACAAAACACAAAACCAGAAACCAAACAAACATTTTGAAATGGAGCACAAATGGACGCATGGAGTAACTACTTCCCTTCAACAACGTTGTTACAGAAATAGAAAATCCAGTTCCACCTGAGGCACATCATTTAGACCCGGTGTACACTGGGACAGGCAGACAGTGGAGCTCCAGCAGGTGTTACATAAAGAAACCCCTTCCTACACAGACCCAGCCCAGGATTTACAGGAAAATGCAGCTTCCCTGAGGTGGCTACACCCACAGGGTGTCTCCAGGTGGCCCAGGCCAGGGATTGCCCTTGTGCACACACCCACCTGCCAGGAGTGCGCAGCCGCCAGCCTGGCTCTGCTCTGCTGCACCTTGGAGTGTCCTCACCGGGCGAGACCCGGAACTTCTGTTGATTTTACACAAACAACCTCCCCACAGAATCAGTGCGGCCACCTCGCCTCCCTCTCCCTGTCCTCTCCCCTGGCTTACCCTGCGTTTTTGCCCAGTGAAAAAGGGCAAGAAAAACATTTTAAAAACCACCAGAAAAATGGGATTACGAAACCACAAACACAGTTACAGGAAGATTTGAGGTCAAGCAGTAGACTTGTAACTCATTTCAGAAAATGCATTAGATTTCAAGCTGCCAATGACATGGACTGGATGGGAGGTGTGAGCTACTGTTGCTGGGTGCCTGTCTGAACACCCCCTGCATTTTAGTCTTGTTGACAGAGCCCAGTGCTGTGATTCAGAGAGAGCCGTTAATTAAGAGACAAAGTCCAATCTCAAGCTGGCTGGCTCTATTTTTACATAATTTTATGTTTTGTTTGCTGAGCCTTTTAACTCGCTCCATGAACCAACAGAGCTGCCAACTGATCTCCTACTTCTCCCTTGACTTTTCAGTGGTGCAGTGCAGAACATGTGATTCTCTACAACTCCAGGCCTTCTACTTTTGAATCTGTAGGTTTAAAAAGGAATTTTTTTTTTTAATCTGACATTTTGTCCTGAAAGGATGTGAGGCACACAGAACTGCCAAATATGGAAGCCACCACAGGAGGCCAAGACATGATATTAAAAGGAGTAATGAAAGAAAGCAAGCTATTGAAGTGTAAACTCCATTTTTACTGAGAGTATGCTACAGACAGAAATGAGTAGTTTGGATCCCTGGTGCAATTGACACCAAATATTAATGGTTTGGTATAAGCAGGAAATAGAGCAAAGATAAAAACCTGTTTTCCATGTGTTTCCATAGGGGAGTCTGTTGAGACACTGAAGACCTGTATTTTTTTTTAATAATCTGTATCTCAGTTTCATAATAACAGCTCTCACGTTCTTTAGACTAATTTTACTCATGGACAAGGCTGAGCTCTTGATCTCTAATTTCTGTCTGGATTATAAAACAATAGTACTCTGCTTACTTCCTGGTCTTGGATCTCTTTCTTGGATTAAACCTGCAGGAAGGAAAAATGCAATCTAATTCACTGCAGGACGTGGCGTTCCTGCAGGAAAGGCTTATAGGAATATGGCAAAGATGGGAAATACAGCCCTGCAAATCCTATTGAACCAGGATCTGGAGGAAAATAACACTCCTGACCACGGTGTGGTCACCTGTGCTGTCACACTGACCTCGGGCCAGCCCCCTCACTCATTTACATACCTTGAATGAATCTTCCTTGCCGGTTACTCAATCTCTCTATTTTTCACTTAATAACAAACGATGGAGTGTATAGATTCAGGTATCTCAGAAGTGCTGACAAATGAGTCATGAAATGTATTAAATTTATTCAGCTGTCTTTACAATCCAGTACACGTGTAAGTTCTGTGGAGAGATTTGTATTAAAAACTATCTCAAAACACACCACGGAAAGTCCCAGAGTAATTTGTTGCAGGATAAAAAACAATTGCTCTCTCTCACAACAGGCTCACTGAGACTTTTCAAAGAAAACTTTGAAACAAATTACCACATAAAGACAAGTTTCTCCACCTGCAGACCTACCTCTGCAGGTCAAGGTTGGGTTCCCAAAACCTTCCTCTCTTCTTAGAGTGGTTCCTGTGGCCCTGCGTGTAGCCCGGGATTTCCTCTCACCTGTAGTCTTGTTATTAGAGTCATTTGGATGAAAACAAGGCTTTTCATAAAAACAGCAGCTCTCAGGAGGGTGAAAATATCTGGGTTTTTAAAACAAAACACCAATTCATAAATCCAGGGGGAACCCAGCTACAACGTTCCCTCTGTCTCCTTCAAATCTCTGCATCCATCACCTCCCCTCTCTCCAAAGACGCTCGGTATGCTGCGCTTAGGAGGGCAAGGACAGATTTTGACCTCGAAATTGTTGATTCTATCTCAAAAGTGCCATCCTAAGAGCCTGGGCTGGGGGCGGCCGGCGGAGGGCTGTGAAGGGAGGCTGTCCGTGGGCCCACGGAGCGAGGGGGATAGGGAGCCGTGCCGGGCTCTGCTGCGGGGGCCTGGGCGGTTTTAGGGTGGCCCGTCTAGTGTGAGGCGATCCCGCCCTGTCCTGCCCGGGGTGAGGGGGTTCCGCCCTGTCCTGCCCGGGGTGAGGGGGTTCCGCCCTG
>JANPWX010000278.1:267015-482930 GCA_024734555.1 Trochalopteron elliotii | reverse complement strand
AGCTCCGGCCGCGCTGCTGATCCCATACACGAAGAGCCGGGAACACCCCGCGGCCCCGCCTGGCTCCGCCACGTTTTCTGACACCCACCGCTAATCCCCTCCTGTGCTGGAAGGCGAGAGCCTGTCCTTCGCTGACAGAAAGTTTCGTGCTACTTTTCCCAAACAAAAAGTAGGGAGAGCGCATCCGCTCCAGGGTTATGTACGGCCCCTGTGTCTGCTGCCTGTGGCCGTGGGGTTCCTGGGCAGCGTGGGCCACTCCCTGTTATTCATTGCTCAGACCAATTCAGAACGCCTAAAACCTTTCAGGCCGAAAGTTTGTAGGAAACTGTGTGTTCCAGTTATGTTTAGTGAAGACTCGGATGCGATCAAGGCACGGTCCCCTGCCTGTCTGCCCTTGTCTCGCCAGCCCTGCCCAGGAGGTGCCTTCTGGCGAGGGTCATCGATCGTGGGTCACCCTCTGCCAGCCCCATGACCGTGTCCTCAGCCCGGCTTTCGGAGTTATCACTGCAGGCGTGTCTGGACTATCTGTATTGAAGTAGTCTGGGAGCTCTTTGCTGCCCTTCCCCCTCTGTTCGGCTTTGTCTGTTGGGGTTTTTTTGGGGGGATGGGAGTTGTGCAGAAGGTGTTTTCTGCGTGCTTCAGTCACTTGTGCTCTGGTTACTGGTTTCCTGTGTTTTTCCTGCACTGGGACTGGGGAGGTGGGAGAGGCTTCGCTCCTCAGTCCTGCTGGCTGCACCAGGCCCTGGGGTTGTTTATTTCAGTTCCTGGGCTGCTTTGTAGGCAGGATTGTGTTGATGAAGGTGAAAGCCTAGCTCATTTTACGCTGGGTGCAGTCTTTGCTCTATCTTGGGGCACCAAGGCCACATTAGGTGTTTTGTTGTACTTCCCCCTTCTGAATCGAAACATGTTGTTTAAAAGGACATACTTTGATGTTGAGTCACTGTTCGTCATTTTCAAAGAAAGAGTTTCTGAAACATTATGGAAATGTTTTGACTTTTCTCAGCGGAAACAGACAAAGGTTTAGTAGGTTTTGTTTTTAGAAAGACTTTGCCCTAACCTTTTCCATAACAATGTGCCTTCAGTCTTTAGGATTTTTTTTCAGCCAGCTCTAATAATAGGCCTATGCATGGAGATTTAAAGTTTACACAAGGTGGCCGGGGGGAGTGCAGTGGGCAGAGATTAGAAATCCCGTGCTCAAACTGATGCTTTAAAATACAAATGTAATACTTTCCTCGCAATGAGTTTTCAGGCTTTAAAACATCAGCATTTCTGTGCTGACATGTGTAAGGGCAGACATTAATGTGCAGCTTCTTCATAGGGCTTCTGTTGGTCTGATAAAGTTAACTGGGAGATGTAACAGAAAAGTAATTTGTGTTTGTTCAGCAGTGTGAATATCTTCCTTCTGCAGTAGTAAGATCCAGAAACAGATCTTGCAAAGGAATCCACATTAAGTAGAAATGTTTATGAGCTGTAAATACACTTTAGGGGGACTTCAAGCCTGCCTTGAATTTACATCTGCTGTTACTGTTTGGTTTCTGAATGACCTGTTTTAGGCACAGAGTTAGTTAAGACAATAAAAATACTCAGTGGCCAAACCAGCCTGATCATCATAGGTGGGTAGGGGGGGCTGGTCTGGAGTGAGGGCCTGTGTGGCTGTGGTGCTTCTGTTCAGGACTTGCTGGGTTCTGTGTTAATGGCATCTCTTAGCTTTGCTGGACACTAAAGGAAACATGATGAATAAAAGAGCACTGAGTGTCATTCTGTTAGGGACAGTCACTCAGCATAATGATGAATCACAGACTGGTATGAGTTGAAAGGGACCTTAAAGCTCATCTGGTTCCACTCTGCTGCCATGGGCAGGGACACCTTCCTGCCCAAACCCTGCACCTGCCCTGAGCCCTGTCCACCCTGGCCTTGAATGCTTCCTGGGATGGGGCTTCCTGCTCTTGTGCCTTAACTCACATCACTCAAAATCTTGTGCTGTAGAACTTCAATGCTGAAAGTATGACCTTGAGGAATGGGATCTGTTACTGCTCTGGGAATAAGCCTGAACTGTTCTCCAGCTAATCTGGAATAGCTCCATTCAGTGAGTTTATAGCTCATGTATTGGTTAAACAGCACTGCAGCTTTAGAGAAAATGCAGATGTTTGATAATTACTACTTTTAACTCCATACTATTTTAATCCAGCAAATGAGATTTAAAATAGAGCTACCACAAAATTGTGTGCTAGCACCCTGACTGGATGAGTTCCTCTGGAAAGGCAAGCACTGAGTGGCTTGCTGTGTCATGAAGCAGAACTGGGTGCAGATGGATTTACTGAGGTGAAGGAGTTACAGGAGGAATGTTGTCACTGCAACTGGAAGTGGGATCGTTCTCCTCGAGTGACTGAGACTCCTTATCTGTTAGTCAGGGTGAGAATGGGTGTAACTGTGATTTCTGGTGTGCAGAAGGTTAGTCCGGGCTCTTCTACTGGCAAATCTGATACTTAAATATGATTCATAATTCCTTGTGACTGATGGATTTAAAGAGCCAGCTACCTTTTCTCTCAATATGATTACATATTTTTGCTTGTTAATCCCAGATGTACTACAGAAAACATCTGTTGGTCCTTTGATATGTGTTTATAAATATCTCTGGTGGAATTAGAGGAGTAACCTTTTTTCCACATGCTTTGTGAAGTGATAGAAATTATTCAATACACAGATCTAAACTAACACAGTTTGCAAAGTGAAATTCTCCCCCAGTCTGACATTCCCTTATTTTATAATTTCTCTAATTTACAAGACAGCTACTTATTAATCAGTTAGACTCCCAAGAGCCTCTTCTGAAAGACTTTAAATGCAGGCATCAATGCCTGTATCCTGGGCTTATCCAAAGCACTGAGGGCAGGGATTCTCCACCTCCTCTCAGGTGAGACCCCACCTGCAGAGCTGCCCCACCCCGGGGCCCAGCACAGGAAGGAGCTGGAGCTGCTGGAGCCAGGCCAGAGGAGGCACCAGGATGAGCAGAGGGATGGAGCAGCTCTGCTGGGATTGTTCACCTGGAGAGGAGAAGGCTCTGTGGAGACCTCAGAGCCCCTTCCAGTGCCCAAAGGTGGCCCAGGAGAGCTGGAGAGGGACTTGGGACAAGGGCTGGAGGGACAGGACATGGGGAATGGCTTCCCACTGCCAGAGGGCACAGCTAAATGGGATATTGGGAAAAAATTTTGGCTGTGAGTGTGGAGAGACCCTGGCACAGGGTGCCCAGAGCAGCTGTGGCTGCCCCTGGATCCCTGGAATTGTTCAAGGCCAGGAAGGACAGGGCTTGGAGCAACTTGTGCATGGTGGAAGGTGTCCCTGCCCATGGCAGGGGGTGGAACGAGATGAGCTTTGAGGTCCCTCCCAACCCAAATCATTCTGTGATAAACTCAGGGGTGGAAAAAGCAAACATGAGGCCATCTGTAGCTAAAGGAATAACCGTTACCAAGGCAGGGAGTGGAACGATGTCCATGAAGCCAAGCTGGAGGCCAGCTGGTTCTCTGGCAGCTCTGTTTTAGGGCATGGAGTGGCACTAGGACAGAGGAGTGTTGATGTTACAGCCCAAAAGTGAGTGAAACTCCTGGCAGCGAGGGCCTTGAGAGCAAAGCAGACAGGGAGCTGGCACCAGTGTGGCAGGTAGGATTGCACTGGGCATAATGTGAGATCCAGCTTGTGGTGTGCTGTTTTTCCCAAAGAACACCCAGTTTCTCAGCAATCAGTACCCTATTATGGAGTAGATCTGCATATGACTGTATATGCTTAAGGAGAATTTCTGTGTGGAGCTGATGTTGAGCAAAGGAGGAGTTGATGTGGAGCAAATGAGATTGTGATGCAAATTAGGGTAGAGGAGGCACTGTTTGTGCACCCTGTTCTAAAGTAGCCTTCAATAGCTAGTTTAAGGAAGAAGCTGAAACTAATGAGCTTGGTAGGTGCTGAGGGGTCAGGAGAAGAATTTTTTTTTTTTTTTTATTTTTACCTAGAGGTTAGCTGGGAAGAGATTGTAGGCCCCACAGTTCTGTCATTGCCATTGTTCAGCAGAAGGTTAAGAGGACATTTAGGTAAATACTAAATTTGTGGCTTTTCATTTAAGTCACTATGGGTCAATGCTGTCAGGAACATGTGGCCTTGATGGCTTGTGTGGTTTTCCGTGCTCCGCCCTCCACTGCTATTCCACTTCCCCGAGGGCTCAGGGTTTTCATTCACTTTATTCTGGGCATTTGTAGAGGTGATATCTATGCAGATCTAAGGTTCTGGGGGGGAGATTTCTTTTTCTGTATCTTTCTCTGGTTGATACAACCTGAGCACAGAAGATCCACTTAAATAAATGGTCTGCACAAGGGCTGCACTAGCAATGTAGCTTTACAGAGCCACAAAGGTCAGTTGAATTTTTCATGTAAACAGGGCTGAGCTGTGTGCCTATAAAATGGTGTTTAACCTGCGTAACACTGAGCAGGTCACTATTCATCTTAGCAAAGTGCTCTTGAGATCTCCAGCTGAAGCTGTAGGTGGGTAAATGTTTTTTTTTAATTGACTGGAATATTGGATTCAGAGCCAGCCTTGTTGAACAGCAGAGGACGGAGCTGTGGTGTGCTCAGAAGCAAAAAGGTGAAAGTGGGTGTGAGTGCAACTAATCAAGATGTACAAGCTGCCAGTTTTTGCCCTTTTTCTTGCAAGTATGTCCTTGTCATGTATACTTGTAAAACTAATCTCTTTTAGCATGACTTAAAGACCTAGAGAGTCTTGCTGCTCAATGCTGAAGAGTTGCTCCTGGTCCTGGATAATTCATGATGGCCTGTGAATGTGTGTGTAAGTGACACATCTCATAATAACTTCACTTACAAACCATACAGTTCATTCCAACCAGTATCCCATGTACAGATGTTTTGGAGTCTAAACATCCTGAAACTTTTTATTTATTAATTATCAATTTATCAATTATTTATTAATTTCAAAGGTGAGAAGTTGAACAATGAACTGTAAGTGGTGCACAGAGGGCATGATGTGTTCTGATTGCTATAGCTGAGAGGTCTGTCCTGCTGTGACCCTCATCAGGAGGTTTTGGTTTTACTGGTCCCATCAACTTTTTATTAGTCTAGTCCTTGTCTGAGGCCCTGAGTTACAAGCCCTTCACCTGGTCTTGGCTGAGCTGACTGTTAGCAATAACTGAAGGAGGGAATAAAGCAGGAGCTTTGCTTGTTGCACTGTTGAGCAGTATCCTCTGGCCCTTTGATGCCTTTGTGGAGTGGTGGATGCTCTAGGATGGGGTTTGGCATCTTCTTCTGGTTCTCTGGTCATAATTACCAACCCCTGCCACTTTTCTTTATACTGATCCCTACAATCATTTATCCTCATTTGTCTTCTCTCCCTCATATCCTTCCCCACCTTTTTCCTGGGTGGTGGCAGTGTGTAAAGGCATCCCTAAAAGGGAAAGCAGCAGGCAAGCAGTAAAACAAGCAATAAAACCATGAGAGAAGAGCAAACGAGTAGCATTGCTTCCCTGAGGTTCTCTGCCAAGGTCCAGCAGTTTAGGAGCTTCCTGGGGCAGGAGCTGGAGCCTGGACTGGCTGTTGTGCAGATGTGCCCTGTGGCCACAGTGGCCAGTGCTGGCAGGAGCCCACATGGGCTGGCTCTGACAGTCCTGGCTGCCGGTACAGACCAGCGCTCACATCATCGTGTTCAGCTGATGACTTCATGGCTTTCAAATTTAGAAACCTTGTGAGTCAAATGACTTCATACAAGCTACAAGTAAAATGAAAGATACAGAATGTTTTTCGAGTGAAAAGCAGGAATCTGGTTTGGCTCTATGATAGGCTCTAGAGTGATTTAAATTTTGGTACAAAGTACGGCTTTGTAGTTCCTGCCACTTCCACTCTTTGAAAGATGTGTTTAATTAGAAACTACTGCCCTTGTAGCTGGAAACACGTTTCCTAAGTAACATTAAACAGTGCATCCTGAAAGTGGAGATGTAGGATGGCTTTTTGGACAGTGAGCACAGCCTGTTTGTTACTCCCTGACACTTCACTGCTGGTGGAGCCTTCAGTCACAACTCTGACTTTGTATGGGTACAGAGAAGAGTGCAGTATGATTGTGAGTGGGGGGTTTTTCCCCCTCTCTCCTAGCTGGGAGTTAGGGATTAAAAATAATTACATAAAATCCAATAAGAGTAGCACAAAGTATAGAAAAGCTAGAGGGTTTATTTGTAGCAAAACAGAATAATGCAGATTAGTTGTGCAGAGCTCAAAGCTTATAACCTCAAGGAGAAAAAGTTAATTTCTGGTCTTTATGCATCAGTACTTTAGTGTCAGGTGTTCTAAGCTGGTTTACTTATTTTACAGAATTGGTTAAGACAATTTGAATATGATTATTTGATTAACAGAGTATTATTGTGGGCCTAGGGGAAAGTCAATGGCTGTCAGTGAAAGATGCAGTGTTCAGCAGAACCAGAGGCAAAGCGCTGGTGCAAAGCCAATGGAACAGGATTTTTTAGCTCATCTGGTTTTTGTTCTCTAGGTTTGTCATGTTTCCTGTTCCTGGGGGTGAAAAGAAGGGGTGGAGAGAGAAAAATGTGCATTTAATCAGATGTGTGTTAGTTTCTACTTAGTAAATGTCTGTGTTACTACATTAATTTTTTTTCCCCCCAGCAAGACCATCCAAGCACTCCTTTTTCTCAAACCTGGTTCCTTCGTGTTGCTTTTATGGAATGTGGGTGGGACAGTGACTTTTTTTTTTTAACAGAGGTTGCTTTAATTGGTCATCTGTCTATGGAGGCAGTGACTGGAATGGATTCCTGCCCCGGCAGGTCCTGGTTAGCTCTGACTCCCATGCACCGTGGGGCACCCTTAGCAAGTTTGTACTTGACAGAATATGGTTATGGCTCTGCAGGAACTCTGGGAAGCATCCAAAAATTCATCACACCAGTGTGTTTTTAGTATTGCTTGCTTTGCTCTTCTGGAGAAGCTGTGAAGTTTTCATCAGTCAGTGCCCCAGTGTTCCAGTGTCTGCAGCCTTGAGGAGATGAGGTGTCAGAGCATCCTGCCTTGGTGCAGGCCCTGAGAGGTGCTTCACTCCTCCAAACCATGCTTGTGCAGCCCATTCATGTTCACTCTTTCTTCTGGGGTTTGTTTTTGTGAATCCCCCCCTTCCCCCTCCCAAACTCACGGCGTGTGTTGGTGGAGCTGCAAGTTGAGAGTTGTCTGAGGGCGTGTGGTGATGGTGCAGTTTTTCCTGTGAGAGGAACTCATTGTTTATAGCTGAGAGATGTTGCTGAAAGTTGCCCATAAAGTGAAAGTCTCGGCCTCGTCACCTGTGGGTTTGTCACTTTTTTCTTTAAAAAAACCTGCTTTGTAATTTTTAGCTAAGACTGACAGAGTGTTCCTGAATCAAAGTGGAGGACTGCAAAAGGACTTCTGAAGGCGTTTTCATAGGAAACTTAGAAAATATTTTACTTTGAAGAGTCTTCACACTCATGTTCTCCTTTTGCTTCAGTGGGTGCTTCTACTAGGTTTTGCAAAAGGAGAAAACTGGAAAACTTTCTCTGTTCTTAAAACACAGAAGTTTTTGTTACATGGTCTTTAGTTGCTGCTTGCTGAGCATGCAACTGAGAAAGAATATGGTGTTTAGTCTCTGGTAATACAAGGCTGTCCATTTGCTCCATGTTTAAGTAAATTTTCATCAACCCAATAATTATAGGGAGTCTTTTTTTTTTTTTTTTTTTTTTTTTTCCCAAAACATGTGTGTCGGCTCCAACAGCTGCAGTATTCGTGGACTCCTGACAGTTTTAAATTGCTAATGAAGGGCTAGATTTTGAAGATGTGGTCAGCTAAAAGCACTGAAGAATATTGCATAACAACATATCAATTTAGGAATGAAAATGCAGTTTGAGTGGGGTCAGATTCTGGTTATTTCTGACTCTTTAGCATAAACAGCACTTTTTATTGCAGGTTGAGTGCTGAAGAAGATCAGAACAAAAATCCCCAGGTTTTCTTTTCCCTTTATTGCCAGCCATCAGTGAGGTTTTGCAGGCTAAGCAAGAATCAGTTTTGCAGCCGTGGCAAATTCCTCTGCCAACTGATAAAGTGGACTAATTTATAACAGCCTTTTACTTATTTAACGTATAGTTGTGGCAAAAATTATCTTGTTAAAAGGTTGCCCCTTCTTGCATTCATTGTTAACTTAAGGTTGGTAATTGGAACCTGTGCTGGCATAGTTTGGGGTTTGAAGGGCCATGCTCTGAAGCCACAGCCTAGTTATTATATCTACACTGACTGTGTCCCTAGGGTCTGAAATGTGTGCTGTGGTTCAGTGAGTGCCAGAGAGCTGTTCTTCAATTCTTTCTCAATGATTTTAGGGAAGTTTCACAGAGTTTTATGCCTCAAGAGTAGAAAGAGGCACTGAGGTTGGAAGGGCTCTTAGTAGCTGAATTCAAGTGGTCCAGCAGATGCACAAGACCCTCCTGGGTTCTGAAATTCTGTCTCCAGGCTGAGCCCCCTAGTTGTGTTTGTGTGAACCTAGTGTTTGAGCCTACAGCTTCAGTGTGACAGCTGGGCTGAATTAAGGAGGTTGAAGTTGCCATCACTGCATGGATAAGCTCATGACAGATGTTGCTGTTTCCTTAAAATGCAGATGTGGTGTCCTTCTCCATGGCCAGAGCCTCACAGTCCTGACCCACAAATACAAGAGTTACAGATCTGGTAGTTACTTGTTCTGTTTTGGGAAATTCTGTTTCATGGTGTTAGTGAGGGTTTTCAGCATAAAATCTACAAACATCCACGTGAAGGCAGAGTGAGTGGTTATTATTCATACCAGTAATAGCTTGCTGGTCATGGCACATCCTTTTTTTCCAAATACAAAGTTTTGCAGCCAGAACATAAGAGTGAATCTTAGTTATAGAGGAGATTCTCTTTTTGAAAAAGAGCATGTGTGTCTTCTAAAGCACTCTTGATACACTGTCAGTCTTCTTTATGGAGTTAGGATTATGCATGAGTTTTGGAAACTGAAAACTGCAGGAATAAATTGAAAGTTTGTTGTGACATACCAGGCTATCCATCTGAACAGTTAGCTGGGTATAAGCCTGGATATGGCTCCTGTATTCTTTCAGAATGTCATCTGTGAACTGGAGCCTTAGTGTGACATAAAGAAGTCACTAATTGCTCATGCTGCCTGTGATTTGTCTTCCATGCACCTCTTTTCTATATCCTTTGTAGTAAAACAATTCTGTCAGAAAGGAAATGATCAGAGCTGAACACTTGCATAACTGGAGGCAAGAAGCTGCTGTTGGCACCAGTATCTCCCAAGCAAACATCATATTTGCCATTGTGAAATCTCTGCTGAAGTCCCAGGACCAGCACAGTGAAGCTGCTTGTGCAGAGTGTGCCTTCATCCCCTGAGCAGCAGCTGGACCTGAGTGAAGGAGTGAAAACCTGCAGTGACAGAGCACGTTCCTGATTGTGACTGAAGATGAATCTCTGGAATCCCCAGCACAGTGACAGTTTGGAAGCTGCTTGGGGGAGAGTGAGGCATCTTCATCTGGTGCTGTGCCCTGTGCCCACTCCCGCGTGATGCTGTGTGGGCTGGGCTCTGCTGCCACAGGGAAAAGGTGAGGGGTTCCCTGTGGCTACTGCCTCTGCTGGGAGAGAAAACAGAGTCAGGAATGTAATGGAATTTTGTAGGGACGTTGGATTAGGTTTCATTTCTCAATTCAGTAGCAAGGTCTAAATGAGTGGAGAATAGAGAAGCATTTGTTTGTCACTGGCTGTGTCAGGCTGTCTGATGAGCATTTCAGATGCCTTTTGGGGGAGTTCTCCACAAGAGCAGCAGAGAAAAACTTATGAAAGCAGATTAAGACACCTGCAACTGGGATGGCACTAATGAAAAACAGGCTTATCTGAACCTGAATATCATCTTTTTTTCTTGGGTGGTTACTGCAGTTTGTGGGGAAAAAAAAAAAAAAAAAAAAAACAAAAGGTGTAGCAAAGTTGGATATGCTTGAGTGGCAGGAAATTCCATCCAGGAAAACATGGTCATTGTTTTCTTCAGAAGGTTGTTTGATTCATTGAAGTTATTTCCCACATATTTTTTCCATGATTTGTAGAGATACCACACTCGAAAGTTTAGTGAAATTGTATTCAGTGAAAACCAAGAGTTTGGGGTGAGGTGGAGATGGTCTCACCTTGACACCATCTGGACATAGCCAGTGTATCTACTCACACCTCAGAACTTAGAGGCACTCCAAAGTTCAGTAACACAGACACAGGCAGTACATCCCACCTTTGCCACCAAGACCTGAGTCTCATAAGACAGGTTCAACTCAAACTCATCCTGTACATACAAATAGAAGCTTTGCCACAACATGACACCTGAGTTTGTGTTAATGTTTCAGACTGTGAAATTCTAGCAGTAAGGATTTCTAATGAGGTAGTACTTGCATGGCATTTATGGTGGGGGACAGGATTTGGTAGCTGAGCTGATGGAATATAAGGTTGAAGGCTATGTTAGAAGAGGAGGACTCTCTGTCTTTAGTTGTGTATACTTGATGTTAAATAAAACCAGCTTAAACAGAGTCTGCTTAAATCCTCCTTGAAAAGCATCACATACACCAAACATCCTTGACTTGCAGCTATTTGGCCGCCGAGTGTTGCTTTATTTGTGGAACAGGGCAGACAAATTAATTTGGAGACTGTGAAGGGAAAGAATGAAACTTTTTATTTTGTGGATACTCCTCATTATATGAGAACCAGTTTTGAATTGTCAGTGGGCCATATGAGGCCCCAGCATGTGAGCTGAGTTTTATGGAAGTATGCCTTAATCTCTTTGAAACCAAAACTGTTCAGAAGGTTTGCATTAATGGTGTTAGATACCCAGCTCCTGAAGATCTTTGATCTTTTGTCTGCCACCTTCAGCAGGGGTCAAGGATCCCTGCTGGTTTGTCAGGTGGGTTGGGTAACAAGCCAAGCAAAAGGATTCCATTGGGAACAAGGGGTCTGGTTCATTTTCTGTCTGGAAGATAAAGCTGGGTCATTGTGTTGTGAATCCCACCATCTTCCATCCCCAGGACCTGGGTAACAGAGGCATTATGCCCTACAGAGTATCTAGAGACAGTCTGGAAGCATGGTAGGAGTCCAGATTATCATTCAAAATGAGTGAGACTACTTAAAGACATATGAGAGAGAGAAGCTGCAAAAAAATGCAGTGAAATACCTCTTACTGCTCCTGGGCACATCAGCCCCACAGAATGGGGAACAGCTCAGGAGTAGCAGGGAGAGTGTTCAGATGGAGAATGTCCTCCCAGGTATAAAATGTTCTTGTCCCATGTTCTGTGTTAGGCATTTTGGCTGGCACAATGCTGGAATTCAGCATGTGGTCTGTTGTGCCTGTCCAGGTCAGCTCCTCTCTGTGCCAGTCAGACCATTCCTTGAATACCTGCTTCCCTGAGAAAAACCAAGAAATCAGTGAGTGCAGCTAAAAGCTTTTAGAAAGCAGCCTGGCAGGAGAGCTAAAGCATGAAGACTGACAGCAGCTGTCACGTTAAAGACTTTTCAGGTAGCACAAGGTGGTGGGACTGAAGCACAGGAGATGGGCAGTTACTTTTTGCTGTGTAACCCAAAATGATTTACCCTTGCCTGGAGGTGGGGTGACTGCAGGATGGTTTGGTACAGGGCAGGTGGAATAGACTCAGTCAGTAGTGACTGAGATATAGCCAGCACTGCTTCAGGTGTGTGTGTGGGAGTGCAACCTGGAAAAACAGGACCCTGAGCACTTAGGCCTGTTTGTGATTCGTTGAGGTGCAGAGCTCAGTGTTCAAATTGTTTCTTCACAGGCTTTTGGAAGAGTCTTGGGTGCCTTCAGGGCACTTCTGCACAGCAGCTGCAGAGCTGCATTCCTCTGCTTGCCAATATCTAAAAATTATTTGCATGCCAGTATTATGGAAATAGGTATCTGAAATTATTCCTAAAACCTTGAATTTCCAGTTTTTGAGAACACTCACCTTCAGTTATGGCTTTTGGAAAGAGCACTGTGTGCACATCACTCTCAGTGTGTTCCTGGCAGCCCCAGCAGCTCAGACATCTCTCTGCTCAATCCTTCTCTCCAAGGAGGGCTGGGGCCTGCCCTGGGGGACACTTCAGAAGCAGAGCTCATCTCCATGCTGGTCCTTCCCTGTGCAGTCCCATGTCCTCCACCAGGACAGGACTTGGGAAGGGAAGTTTTATTTACCAGCCTACTCTGAGACTGAGTTCCCTGCAGTGGCTCCCCCCATCAGGCCTGTGCCAGCGTGGGTCTGTCTGGGCAGGGAGAGGAGCAGTAGGATGGCAGCAGTGGTTGGTTGAAGCAGAGTGGAGACGTGTCCTTAATTTTGAGCTGTAGATGAGATCTTGACTGTTTGTACAAAGCAAGAGAGAGTTGTCCAGGGATGATTCTGCTTGCAGATCATTGGCTGGAACAGAGCTCTGAAAGTGGCTTCTCTATAGTCCTGTGCTTCCCCTGCCCTCATGTCCTTGCCAGTGCACTAAGCCCCTAAGACAGTGTTACTGTTGAACCCTCCATTGCAATAATGAACACCATGATGAACAGGAAAATAACCCAAAGGCTTTGCAGTTAACCTGCTGGGCTGGTGAGCATGGTTGGAGCTTCACATGTCTGAGCATCAGATGTGTGGGGAGCACATTCCTGCTGTCTGCAGAGGCTCTGCTTGCTGCTCAGTTTTCAGTGGCTCCTGGTTCAGCTTGGCTGTGGCATCCAGCTTTGCCCTGTGTTCCCACTGCAGTGGCTTTGCCAAGGGTGCCAGCTGATGGTGCCACGTCCCCTTGCCACAGCAGTCTGTGGTGGCATGGTGAGCCAGATGGGCATCTCAGCCCACCTTGCAAAAATGGATTTCTTTCCCTCCAGCCAAATCAGTCCTTCCCCATCTGGTTAATCACTCAGGCGTGGGGAAAGCTGTGCCAGTACGGAGGGGGTGTGATGTGCAAATGGGAATGAGTTCCTGGAGGGGTGTGGGAGGATGAACATTGGTCTTTAAGCAGCTTTTCTGCTGCTTATGAAACCACAGGCTGGGCAACCACAACTCCCTGTGCAGTGGTGTTGTTCTATATATTCCTGCACTTGAGATTCAGCGCCGCTCACTCTTCTGCCATGTGGTCTGTGCTGCTTTGTCCTTGAAATTTGTGGGGCTGGGGCATGGAGAACGTGTTCCCATGTCAGTTGAGGTGTCCCAGCTGTCAAACCAGTGCTGCACTGCTCTGCAGGTGGGCTCCTCTTCCAGAGGATGTCCTCTTCCCCTGTAGGTGTTGGGGTGGCTGCAGTGGGGCTTGTGGTGTGCTCTCCAGGAGCCAAGGATTAAGTACTATGCTCCAATATCCTGTGATGTGGTTTGCTACCTGTTACCATGTTTGAATTCACTGAGGGAGTGCTTGAGCAGTCACAGGGAAAAGACAGGTTCCAGAGAACTGGGGGGAATCACAGCCATGCTGTACCACAGCCCTGGCAGTTGTCCTTTTATCCCCTAAACCCATCTCGCCCATGTGTTGGTAACCTTATAGCCTGTTCCTGTATTCTCCACAAATATTGAATTGAACAAACATATTTATTGCAATGTACAAATGATATCCAAGCCATTGCTGCCAAACAGGCTATTTGATATCAAGCTTTGCTTTTTAGATAAATTTCAATAGCGTTGCTGCTAAGTGGTTTTATACACCATTACTTTTGGCCAATTCATGAACTATCATACTAACGTGTTTTCAGATGAATTGCCCTTATTATCGGACTAATACAATTAATGTATCTTCTCTAGGTTACCTCGTCCTGCACATTGTTTCTGTGAGAGGTGTAACAGCATTAACTACATAGAAAAAGCCTTTCTTCAGAAACCTGCTGGGCTTTCCAGAGCCCTGGCTCTTTCTCAGAAGCCCAAAGATTGTCAGTGTATTTTTCTTGGCTTCTTACGTAGGAAGCATTTGTGCTGAGCTAATGGGGAGGGAGTAAACCAGTGAAATTCCTTGTGGAGGGTGGAAGCTACCTGGGGGTGGAGGGCTTTTCACAGCATGCCCTGTGCCAGCATCTGGGCTGTAGCACAAGCTAGTGAAATACAAAGGGGAGGGATTGAGAGAGAAGGTTAATTAATGAGTTCACAGTGGTTAGTGTTCACTGTCAGAGGTAGGGGAGGACAGGAGGTGACCACCTTCCACCCTCCTGTGGCTCCCTGGGGGCTCTGGAGCTGTGGCCTGGGTTGTGCTCTGGAGCTGGAGCCTTCACCTGCACCCACTGCTTTTTCAGTGCACACCATCAGAAGGGTTACACGTATGCCAGCATCGATCGGCCTCTTTCTACTCTCTCTCTTTTTTCAAGCTTTCAGCTTTTAAAGGTTTTTTTTCCCCAGCACTGTGGGCACTTGGAACGTGGGTGTAGTGGAGAGCTGAATGCAGCTGGGTGGATATTCCTGCCTTGCACTTTGTGAAGTTGTGCTTCAGTGTGTCAGCTTTGGTCAGCCCTGCTGGAGTGAGTTCTTAATCTCTGCTCTGGTGCCTGTGGGGTGGCTGGGGAGCAGCCCTGAGCCAGGTGATGCTCTGATGAGCCCTGGCTGAGCTCCTCCAGTGCCCTAGAGCTTTTATTCTTCCCTGGGAAACAAGCAGCCCTCCTGTGCACAATTAGCTGTTGGGGTCGGGAGAGAGCAGTTGGTTGTTGGTACGTGTTGTAAACATTGTTGGTTACCAAAATTAGTGCCTTGCCTCCTGCTTTTTAAAAACAACGGGATGTTGTGCTCGTCTGGCAGCTTGGGGACATCTGGTGCTGTCAGAGCAACGTGACTTCTGAGATGCTGTGCAGGCAATGCCCTGGTCAAAGAAAGATTAAAAATATCAGCTAATGAGCTTTAAAATGACCTCAAGAGTAGGTGTTTAGGAAGATGGGTGGACAGAGATTTAGAAAATCTATTTCTCTTCCTGACTTTTTTAAAAATAAAAAAGTTACAAATGTAGGTTTAGTCTAATCTTGAATTTTGAGGTCAGCCCAAATCCGGAAGAGCTAGCATCTATTATGTCTGAAGTGATATGAATTGGTTTTATGGATCTGTAATACTTTAAATCCATTTCTTACTGAAATTGTTTGGTTTATTCTTTTGTCATAATGTGCAGCATCATGGTGTTAATCCAGTGATTTGTTGTAGTTCCTTATTTTTAGTTCTATTTTTTTTGACTGCTGGTTTCAACAGCAGAGCTATTTTAGTAGTTTCGCTCAACTTTTCCCATAAGTATGTTTGCTGTTCCGTTGGGATGTTGATATAAAACTGTAACGGGAAGGAACGGCTCAGTGACAGCTTTGAGCAGATCTCTTCATGCAAATCTGCTTTTCCCTCCTATGCAAATGTTAAGGAGAAGTGTAATAGATATGTAAGCTGTTAAGTATGAACCAGCTGGATTTTCTGGCTTTGTGAGGCTTATGTTCACTCCTTTACCTTTGTACTCCCCAAAGGTGAACTGGATGAAGGGGGGGATTAAACCTGGCTCCTGCTTTGGTGGAGCCTTTGGGCAGTGATTTGTGGTGGAGCTGAGGACAGGGGTAGCATTCTGGAGCTGCTGAAGTCAAGGGGTTCCCTTCTGCTCCCCCACACCTTGGGCTGTGTCTGAGGGCTGCTCTGGGGGCACAGGAGAGCTGGCCCTGGAAGGGAGGTGGTGCAAATTGGGCATGGGGCACCCATCTTCATGAGGAAAGTGCCCGTACTACCTGTGGGCCTTCTTCATTGCTTGGGGACCACCAGAAGGTAGCCCAGGCACTGCTGATCTTGTCATTGCTCTGAGAAAACAGCGTGGGCTTATTTGCTTTTGGTTTTGTTTTCTAACCAAAATGTGCTGGTAGTATCTGTATATTGTCATAACATTTTGTCAAACTCGAACCATTTGAATCAAAGCTGATGTTTCTGGAGATGGTATAACCTTCACTTACACTAAGTGGATGTTTTGTGTTTAGCATGCTGCATTTTAATTTATTTTTGCGATGCCTTAACCATATAAAATGGTATTAATGTAGCTCTTCTCTTCTGGCAGAAATGACTGCTGTCACTGCAGCCAACGTGAACTTCAAATGGGACCCCAAAAGCCTGGAGATAAGGACACTGGCAGTTGAAAGGCTGCTCGAGCCTCTTGTTACACAGGTAGGAAAAGGATGGGGCAGAATAAATAGTCATGAACATGATTGCCTGTTTTGGTGTTTTATTTTAATTAAGTCACAAAGCTTAAATTTTAGGTGTGAAACACTGCAAGTTAAAATAAGTCTACAAGCAGTTTCTTTGCTCAGTTTCATTGGAACAGTCAATGGCCATGAGTCCGGAGAGGCTGTGCTGCTTCAGCACTCGATTAGACACAATGGCTGCTAACGTGCATTTCTGCACTTCTGTTGAAATAATGTTCAGTGCCTACACTTTGTGCTGGATTTGTGAATAAAAGCTTCTTTCTGTGTGGTGTATATGCCCCAGTGGATAGCACTGAAGAGCACAGGAAGGCTGGAGTAAGTCTTTTAAGTGGGAGCTGTGTGTATTGGGCGTTTTGAAAATTCTTGAAAGAGACTTTCTGGAGGTCTGGAAGAGAAGGTACACAGGAGACAGTTCACTTCTTGTGTTCAGCATTGTTTTCCTGGAATGTGAAATGTCTAAAATGACAAAATGAACTGGATGCAATTCCTGCGAAGTGCAGATGGGAATGATCAAGTTTTGCTTCCAGTATTGTTCCCTTTAATCACCAAGCTGCTGTCTGTATCTGCTACTTGTTCCCTCTGGATCCTCAGGTGGGCAGCTAGATGATGAGGCCTTTTAGTTACTGATGGAGTCTTTGCTTAAGAGAAATTGTCCTAATTTGGCAAACTTGTTCACAGTACCTTTTTCACCAAGTACAGTGTCTGTCACTTACTCCTCAAGGAATAAGCACAACAGAATGTACTGGCAGTCCCCAGTTTTCTGAATGATGTGACTGGCAAAACACAGAGGTAACTGGAGCAAATTGCCTTGTTGCAACTTGTTCTTTATTTGTAGAACACGATGACCTGAGACTACCCAGTACAAATGCTCCCCATTAACTAACTGCAATATTCCCAACTGATGGCTTTCCCTCTCTGCATTAGCCAGCTGGGAAGATAGATTCAGCTGTGAGGACCTTTATGTCAGCAGTCCTTGGACTTTCCAGAGTAGTAATTTTTTTAGTATTGTAATTTAATGTCCCTCTGAAGTAGCTTTGTGCGCATTTTCCGAGACTTTCCAAAAAGGAGAGGAAAGAATAAGGCAAATGGAGAAGTGTGTGTGGATTTTGTGACATGCCTGTGTTGGATGGAAGGGGATGGATCCTGATCCTGAGCTCAGGGAATACCTGAGAGTCTCCTGGCCTCTGGTGATGGCTCTGCTCCCAGCAGGGTTTCAGTCTAAGACACAGAGCTTGCAAATGTTTGTTGATTCCAGGATGATTCTGAGAGTTCAATTGGATTTTTTTTTTAAGGGAAATAATGAGCTCTACAAAGTCCTTTGCTCTGCATTCAGCCCCTTGGCTACGGCACTGTTTTGGACTGAAAAGATACTGTCTCTACATTTCTACTGGCACAGACTTCAGCCTTGTCTGGGGTCTCTTATGTCTGGAGAGTTATCCCAAACTAATTAGCCCTACCTTGGTTTTATTCATGTGGTGCCAAAGAGCTCTGGCCTGTTACTGAGACTGCAGTTTATCAAAAATACAAATAGATCTCCATTCTTAAAATCAACTTTTGAGGTGTGCTGCTGATAAGAGAAATCTTTGAGCTGTTCAGCTGCATTTATTTTGCTCATCTAAAGAATCAAGAAGCATGGCAGTGTTTAAATGTGAAAAACAGTCATTTGGTTAACTTCTGGAGCTGGCAATAGTGCAGGTATTAGCAATACACTGTCTAGAAAAAAAAATACATGTGGCCTTACTATCAAGTGGATAAACATTAAATTTGATGTTGGGTTTTTTCCCTTCCATTTATGCCTTTAGGTGACAACACTGGTTAACACCAGCAACAAGGGCCCCTCCAATAAAAAGCGAGGCCGTTCTAAAAAGGCCCATGTCTTGGCTGCTTCAGTTGAACAAGCAACAGAGAATTTCCTGGAGAAAGGAGATAAAATTGCAAAGGAGAGCCAGTTCCTGAAGGAGGAACTGGTGGCAGCTGTGGAGGATGTTCGCAAGCAAGGTAAGAGTGTGGATCTGGTGGCTTCTCAAAGTGTGGCTCTTCAGGACAAGTAGAACCATTCCCATTTCCCTTTGCTGCTCTTTCTAATGACTCTGCACCTCTCAACTTGTGGGTTCTCAGCTTGCCTGGCTGGCATCCCTGAGCAGTAGTGTAACTGGATTAGGTCTGGAAGTTGGATGGCCCAAGTAGAGATTACAAAGAGAAGTAGAAGGGCTGATTCTTTAAAGAGCCTTTAAAAACTCAGTTTAGGCTCAAAAGTAAATGTGCTCTCTGCAGCTATGAATTTTATGGGACTATTATCTCAAATCAATCAATAACTTCTTCAGTATCTGAGTGTATACAGACCAGCACTGTAGGAGAAAGAGCCAAATGTCGACTCAACAGAGATGTGTTTCTTGAATATGTAAAATGTAAACAGCACCAAACAGAATGTGAAGACCTTGATTCAATATTCCAGGCTTCCTTCTTCACATCTAATGTTGATTTTTATCATTTTCTTTTTTACTTTCTTGGAGCAGACCTGCAAGAAAAGCCTATGGAGCTAACTTACTCTAAAATATGCACTAGTAAATATTGTTGCTCATAAATCATTTATCATTCTTCCAGTCGTGAGTCTTTTCTCTGCTTCAGTGAAACCCAGTCAACTGGTATTAATGGTGACGGCTGCTGCTGCAAAAAAGGGAAAACTCATTAGCATTAATTACTTGTTTGTAGCTGAAGTTGCAGAGTGGTGAAATATTAGTTGAAAATGGTTGTAAGTTCTGGATGTGCCTGGTTGACAGACCAAAGAAAGATCAAGGTAAGAAGGCTGCCATATATGGGGCTAATTGAGTTGGCTTAATTTAACAACAACAAAGAGCAAGAGAGCCCCCTTTGACTCCAAACTTTAATTGTTGGTGCTCGACTGCTGCTCAGTTGAGAGTCAGAGCTCATCTGTGGTACCTCCAGACAGCTCAGTCATGCTGGTGGGAGAAGGAGCGCTGCTCAGACCTCAGGACTGAGAACTTCCCTGAGCTGGATTTGTAGCTGAATATTGCAGTGAGAAGATGGTGGGAAGGAGAGACTGATAAAAAACCTTCCAGATGACCCTTTCCCTTGTTTCTTCTTGGCTCCTTCTTGATTCCGAGACTACACATAGGCTTGGTGCCAAAACCTCCCTGCTCTGTTGGCTTTGACAGAGGAGGTGAAGCTCATAACTGAGAGGTGCTGGAGTGAAATAACTTCCCACTTGAAAGTTGCTTCACTTCTTCCTCCCTTTTTGCTGTTTGCAGCTTGTCTGGATTCTGGTGTAAAAGGGGTGGCTGTGCCTGTTTCCTCAGGCTGGTGGGTGGTCAGACTGCAGTGAATCTTGTGGACACGAGAGGTGCCCACTGTCCTTTGTGGGGTCACATTTGCAACACAGCCACAACAGTCAAAGCTGTGCCAGTGTTTGGCCAGGTTTACCAGAGCAGCTTTTGATGAGGAAATTAAAAATCAAACCAGCCTTTGAGGAAATGGGAAGCAAGTGGTGAAAAATGAGCTAGAGTAGGGGGAAGGGTTATTGCTGCCAGTGCCCAGGATTGCAGTTCTCAGCAGTGCTAGTAACAGCAGGGAGATACAACCTCCTAATGTATGTGGTTATGTACACTCTGCACCTCAGAAGCCTCCCAGTATTGTGTCAGAACAGTTGAACTCATGAACTGGAGAAACAAGGAAAGTGTCATGCAAAACCTTGTGCATGTGCTCTGCAAATCTTCCTGGCATTGGTGCCTTCACCTGCCTTTTACAACAGGGGCAGGAGTGGAGAGGAGAATCTGGGTGTCATGGTCAGCAGCAGGGTGATCATGAGCTGGTAGCAGCAGTGGGATTATAGATATAGAGCACAATTAATCTTCAGTGGAGGACAAGAAAATAGCATTAATAATGCCTCTATTTAAAGTAGGGAGTGGTTTAGTTACCATAATAAAAAAAGATGAATGAATGTAGACAGGGATTATGAAGATGATTAGGACAATAGATAACTTGTCTCATCAGAGAAAATTAAAATTTTTTTTTTTTAGCCTAGCGAGAAGAAGATTGAGAGAGTACATGATTTTAGTGAGCATGCTTGTTCATAAAATCCCATTTGTTGGGGGTAAAAACAAAGAACTGAAAAGAGCTATTTTGAATGAATAATAGCATGGCTGCCTACTAAATCAATGTAAGTGGATCTTCAAAGTCTTCTTGTTTTTTACAATGGAAGAATAAATTACAGCAAGCAAGGTAATGGAATATCCTGCAGTAAGATTCGTGGCCCTTTAAAGCTTTGGGCTTTTGATTTCTTATAAAGTAATGGAACTTTTAAAGATTTTGAGTAGAAAAGTGGAGATAAGGAATCTAAGTGTTTTTCAGAATAGATCCTGCTGTGATTATAGAAAAGACTTGGTATTGGGAAAGCATTTGATGTGAATGTCTTGAATTTTCAGCATTGTTGTATGGCATTTCTGCCATCAGAGGTTTGCTGGGTAACAGAAGGTGCAACACTGATCCTGCCCAGCCTTGCTCCCCCTGCAGACTCCGTGTGGAGTCTCACTGTGTGTTGGAGTGCTCAGCTCCTCTGGAGCTGTTGGGAAGTGTTTTGGAACTTGAACCAGTCCTTTACCCAGGTGTTTGGCACTGGGGCACTTTCCAAACTGGGCTCAAAAAGGAAATTTCTTTGAGGTCAGACAGGCAAGGCTGTTCCTGATTCCTTGGAATGCTGATGGCTAAAACTCTGTCTCTATATCTGCATGTGAGTGTGGGGATCCAGGGAATTCACTGTGTTCTCCTGTTGTGTGTCTTCTATAACAACTTCACATAACAGAGCAAAAATTGAAGCTTAACATTAAAAGCCTAAGCCTATGTATAGTGTTTGAAGTAAGAAAAAGGATGAATCTTTGATGGCTCAGGTTGCAAATGCAGGAGAATGAGCCACCTGATTCAGCTTAGTGTCCTTCTGCTTCATGTTTCTAAGTGAAGGGTTCTTCAAAACTGAACAGTGAGATGAAGTATGAAAGGGGAAAACAGTTTTTTCCACTCTTGATCACAGAGGATGTCTGGCTTAAGGATTTCCAAGGAGCAGGAGGAGGCCAGTTGTGGAACATCTTGAAGTTAAATACTGAATTGTTCTTGGAAAATTCAACTTGAAAATTCTTTTGTGATCAGTTAGCCAAATTTCTTAGGTACAATGAGTTCAGTTGGTTTCCTGCAACAAAGCTTTAGGAGTGTGCCACTTTGAAAAGCCATAACCTAAGGGAGCTCTGAAGTGGCTCATGGCAAACTGTAGGAGTGTTGTTGGCAGTATGTGGATTTAATTGAAGACAAGATTAGGGATTATCAGAAGCTTTTGTTGCCATAAGTATCATCAACTCCTGTGCTGATATGGCAAAAGTTGGTGTGGGGCCTCATCCTTTAGAGCAGAAAGCCAGGCCAGCCCACTGTGAAACTACTGGTGGGTGTTGAGGGTGGCATTACTGGTGAGATAGGACTTTGGTATCCAGAGCAGTAGAGGCTTGAAACTCTGATTTCTTGCTTACCTTCATTTGCTGGGGAATGGCAACCTCTGGGGAAGTCTGGTGGGGTGCTGTGAGCAGGAGGGAATGGCCTGGTGGCACTGGTGTGTCCTTGGCCCTGCTGACAAAGGAGCCTGGGGCCAGCTTTGAACTGAAGTGCTGAAGAGTATGAGGTGATGTGGGCATGAGTCCCCAGCTTGGCAGCGGAGCAGCAGTGTCCTTGAGTCCTGGCTGGCCTGTCCTGCCTGCTGCTGTGCACTCCTGTCAGTGGTGGTGTGGAGCAAGTTCTGTCCATGGTCATCATGTTCCATGCTGGGAGCAGGGTTAGTAGTGCTGCCTGAAAGTGCTGTCACACACCCTGTGGGCATGGGGGAAAGAGACTAGGAAAGGGGAATTTTCATTTGATGGACTGGGATCTGACCACTTTTAAAATGGGCTTTGTTCCATTACATTTAATTGAATTCCTAATGCTTTATTGACAAGATCATGGGATTGCTACTGTTGCCTCTTGTCTTGGGTTTTCATAACAAAAAAAAAAAAAATTATTCTATTCCATCTGTTGAAACCTGTTTGGGAGGTGTTTTTTTTCTTTATCTGTTGTAACTCCAGGAGAGAGGGGGTGACTACTTTTTCTGATAACAAGCCAGCTGTTGAGACTGGGTGGGGTATTGTTTCTTATCTCTGTTCACTCTTCCACCACCTCCAAGAAGATATCTTCTGTTAATAGGGCCATTAAAGCTCACCAATGACATAATACAATTCATCATCCTATTGTGAGATGCTCCACCCAGAGAGAAAGAGCCAAACCATTTCCACCTAGATAAAAAGGAGCCACAAGTGTCACCTGGCTCTCTGGTGTTCCCACGGGACTCCCAAAAGAAAAAACGAGCCCATCTCTGGACCCTTGGCTCCACAAGATCATCTCTGCTTCCAACAGGACCACATCTGCCACTCCAGAAGGGCTTACTTTTGAACTGTTTCCAATACCCTGACCAACAGTGTGTCAAGTTGTATTTCTGACTCTGTCAGAGCTTGTCTAAGGTTTCTTGTTTGTTTGTTTGTTTATTCTTTTGTACTACAACATTTGTATTTTTAATATCCCTAGTAAAGAACTGCTATACCTATTCCCAAAATCTTTGCCTGACAGCCTTTTAATTGCAAATTTATAATAATTTAGAAAAGAAGAGGAGGCTTACATTCCAAGAAAGACTCCAATCTTCCTTAGCAAATACATGTCTATCCAAACCAAGACACCTCTTCTTTTATCAACTCTGTTTTATTTTTGTTCCCTTCTAATATCTAATGAAGATCTAGGGTTATATTGCAAAAACAGACTACTCATGCCAGAATTTGTACCAGTTTTATGATCTGAGTCTCATAGTTGGATTCTTCTCTGCTGTGTTACTTAAACTCTTAAAATCCTTCTTACAAAGTGGTTGTGTTACCAGTGTTGAAAATGGAAGATGGTGCTGGATCCCCTTGGAAGTGCTGATGTGTACACACAATGCAGTACCTGTGTATTGAGGCCAGGCCAGAGTGCTCTCTTGCCCTTTGAATCCAGCTAAAAGAACTACCCCAGGGTGCTTCCCCTTTATAAAAGAAGTCTGAAAGCCAGCTTCCTGTAATTGGCAGAAGTGTATATATATGCAACAACTTTAAATATAATCTGCTTTTAATTTTGGGAAGCTAGTTATCTTTTGACACCCTGACAAGCCGTTTGAAACTCACTAAATCTTTTAAAATCTCTTGTTAAAATAAAAGGGAATAGAATTTTATTTTAGGACTGGCTTGAAAGGTTGCAATTTAAGAGATGGGTAGAGGATAATTCTGGTTTTTAACTTCATTAGCAATTTCTGAGATTCACATGAAGTGGCCCAATAAGTTGTTTTAAATAGAAAATAAATGAAAACAACATTTTGGGAGTTGAAAACATAGGAAATTTATGTATAAGTAAATAAGGAAGGAAATATTTGTACTCAGTTTTTGTTCTGGTATATCACAAAATGGCCTGGATTGGAAGGGGCTTTAAAGCCCATCAAATGCCACTCCCTGTCACGGGCAGGGACATCTTCCACTGTCTCAGGCTGCACCAAGCCCCAGTGTCCAACCTGGCCTTGAACACTGCCAGGGATCCAGGGGCAGCCACAGCTGCTCTGGGCACCCTGTGCCAGGGCCTCAGCACTCTCACAGGGAGGAATTCCTTCCCAATCTCATTTAAACATACTCTGTTTGAAGCTATTCCCCTTTATTGTGTTACTTTATGCTCTTGTAAATATATAGCTTTAAATCCTGAGGTTGTCAATGGATTTCATACTTGTGGTGATGACTTTTATTATTAGCCTGTTCCAGAAGGAATAAAGAAAGGGTCATGTCAGCTGTGTTGAGGTTTTGTAATTTCCTGGCTATTTGAAGCTTTCTGCATTGCTGGTACGTCATCTCACCCATCTGGAAATCTGGAGTTCTTAACCCTTGTCAAAGTACTGAGTTGTGCTCCCCAAAGCTGAGTAGGGGATAGCTTTGGGTTGATATTCAGAGCTGGCCTGTTCTTGGACAGAAGCTTTTTTGCTGTGTCCCAGTACAGAAGTAGCATATTTTTATCTTCAAATGTTATGTGCCACTCTTGGTTGTATTATTTAAGATGATGGAAGGGTGTTACATAGGGGGGAGCATTTGAAGAAAATCGAGTATCTTGATGTGGTTGCTTGGGCAGGCTGGCAGCTGTGCTTGGGCTGAATTTAGCTGTGAAGGTGTAGAGTGCCTGTGTGGGAAAAAACTTTCTGGGCAAGATATTATGTATGAGGATGGTTAACCCCAGGCTCTCCAGCTGTTGGCATTTCTGAGCTGTTAAAAATAAGCTGTTAAATAAGTGGAAGCCTCCTGGGACTGCATCACGCAGAGGTTTCGGTGCAGCCCTTGCCCTGTTTGGTGTGGGGAGCCCCCCACATGGGACTCACTGTCAGCTGTCACTTGTCAAGTGCTGGTTTTTTAGTCTCAATCTGAGACACGCTATTTTTATTTCAGCATTTGGCCACATGGACACTTTTCATACAGGTTTTTGGGAAGCCTCTGAAACAGCAGCTAGCTATAACAAGCTGCTTTCTGGTCATCCCTTGCTGCCTGCAAATCCCTGACCCCGAGGACCTACCATTTTCTAAACTAAGTCCTAGCTGTTCTCTTAATGTTTCTGAGATGCAGAGAGATCCAAGGATAACAATGTGGATTCCAAAACTTACTGCTGTGTAGGAACTGTGGTACTGGAAGCTGCCCCAAAAAGTGAGGGAGAAATCCAGAATTTACTCCTCTGACTATATGTAGGCATTACTTTTATGCTCTGTGAATGCCTTCTGGAGGAATTGCTCTAGCTGTGCAAAGTGGCCTTTGCTTTTCATAGTTAACCAATGGCATTGTTACCATCTGAAACCCAAATTCTTTGCTCCTGCACCAGATGCAGCCCCACAGGCTATGAAATGTTGAAGCGTTTTACGAAGCGCTGCCTGGCTTTGAATTCCAACCAGGGCATATCCAGCCAGGTCATCGCTCCGAGTTGTTTACAGTCCCAGGAGCTGTGGCAGCTCACTGCATGTTTACAGGGCTTTCTGCTGCTTTCTGCTTAACTCCTACATGCACACAAATCAAAGCTTTTGCTCAGGCTTTGAAAGCATCGGAGCTTGGGAAATAACTGCAGCCCTGCAAAGGCGTGCTGAATTCACCTCTCTAGAGAATTCTGGCATGCTGAAACACCTGTACAAATGGAAATAAGGACCAAAGTGTGATTTCCCCAGCCCTTCCTCCCTGCACAAGCCCCTCTGCCCCAATGCCATGTGGTAGCTGTACTTACAGGTAGCCACATGCAGCATTAATTGTGAGCCGTATTTCACAAGCGGTTTTTTTTAGAGACTCGGGTTGGCTTAGGAATCTTTCCAGTGGCTGAGGCAATGCAGTGTGATGCTGAAGCCAGCCCCTGCTGTCCCCCCCGTGCAGGTGACCTGATGAAGAGCGCGTCGGGGGAGTTTGCAGACGACCCCTGCTCGTCAGTGAAGCGCGGGAACATGGTGCGGGCCGCGCGCGCCCTGCTCTCCGCTGTCACCCGCCTGCTCATCCTGGCTGACATGGCAGATGTCTACAAGCTGCTTGTTCAGCTCAAAGTTGTAAGTGTGGGGCTCTGCTGTGCCTGGCACGCCGGGGCTGCTCTGCCAGGTGCCCGCTGTGTGTGTGACCCCGTGGGATGTCCGCTTGGCAGCAGCTCCCTTCTACAGTGGGGGGGTCTGGGGGGTTTTTCCTCTCAGCAGAATGTGGGGAGGGTCTGGGGTTTTTTTCTCTCAGCAGAATGTGTGCAGTGGGTGTGTGTCACTCATTTTTATACTCACTGTCAGTAGCTTTTGACATTGAGCTGCACTCAGTTCTGAACTTTTGGTACAGAAACTAACAGAGCCCTGGTCTTCAGCTGCAGGTGAGAGCCAGCCCTTTCATCTTACAGAATTTGGCTTGCTTATAACCAGTACTCCTTTGCAGCTACTAGGGATGAGTAGCTTTGGCAGGCTAAATAAAAATGAAAGTGGACTGTTTGAGGAAGCCTTTCCTTCCCATGAGCAGCAGAGTGGCTGAGCGGTTTGTGCAGAATTTGAAGTGAAATGACATTGGATACTGGGTCTTCCTTTGCAAATGAGCTTTGAGGACTCTCTTTGTGCCCTTTGGCCACTGCTGTGGCTCTGCCAGGGCCTTGGACTCCTTCAGGCTCTTTCAGATGTACTTGACTGTCTCTGGTACCTGGTGACTATAAAATAGTAGCTAAGCACTGTATCCTCTTAGCCTTAAAGTGTCTCTCTCCAAAAAATAATGGGGCAGAGGAAGATTGCTTTCTCTGTCTGCCATGAAATACATTCTGAATTACCTTCTGACCTGTGGATTGTATTACTTGGAAAAATATGTGAATATATATTCTTTTAGGTGGAAGATGGCATCTTGAAACTAAGAAATGCTGGCACAGAGCAAGACTTGGGTATCCAGTACAAAGCCCTCAAACCAGAAGTGAACAAGCTTAACATAATGGCAGCCAAAAGACAACAGGTATAGTGTGACCATTTTCTTCTGTATATTAATTCTTACTTTTCTTTTCCATAACAAGGCAGACTTGCTGCTCTTCCCATTCTGTTAATACTTTTTATTTAATTTTTTTACGTTATTGCTGAGTACTTTATGTTGTGCTCTGCCATGTCTAGGAGCTATGAGCTTGCCTGGTAAGCAAGAAAAGTCTGCTTGGCTCTAGGGCACTGCTTCTGATGGCATTTGTTCATGGTAGTATTTGTTTATGTCAGTGTTTTAGTGCACTAATGACATGCTGCAGCACAAGAGCTGCACTTCCCATTTTGAAGCAGTGCAGGTGTGGGTGAGGACAGGGAGCTGAGATGTGTCCCAGTCCTGGGGCACTCTCCACTAGACTCTGTTGCTGTTGTGGTTCACGCAGATGGACTGAACATGTCCACGTGCACAGGGTGCAAAGGCCATGCCTGGGCACAGCTACAACTTCCTGAGGAAGTGAGTATTGCTGCTCGCTGGTCTTGCACCGAAATGTCCATTGGAGGAGGGCTTTAAATTCCTGTTTGTTGTGGGTATATTCTGTGTTTGGATAGCTTGTGCTTAGGCTTAAATTGTGTGTGAAATTTGTTTTGTTCAAGACTGGTGTGACTCATTCTTGTGTAGTTAAGTTTCAGAAGAAAGCAGAGGTGTGGGCAGTTTAAGTTATCAGAAATAGCATAATTCTTTTAGAGCATTTTTTGCCTCTTTGCTCAGTAGATATGTACAAACCAAAACTGCTTATGCACCTCTGACACTGCTTTGGGTTTTTTTTGCACAGATTTGTCTTAGAAAATAAGCTGAGTACGAGTCAAAAAGGGATTGCCAGTTGGTTATGTATCTCAAATCTGATTGCAGTAAATGGGAGTAGGGTTGTGATGGCAATGCAATAAATGCTCTAAAACTGCTTTGTGATGGATTGTTCCACACTATGGGAAGTGGTTGTACAAAATCCGTAAATCTCTGTGCCTGCTTGGAGTGCCCTCCCTGCTCAGTGTGTACCTTACAGAGGTCACCTATTGCCCATTCATTTCAGAGAGTCTGACAGAATTTTTTTCTCTTTTCTCAGTTAGGCAGTCCTTGTCTTCATTTTCACTGCCTCTTTGTTAGATTTAAGAGGTAACTTTGAAATGCTGCTGCTGCTAATAACTGTTGTTGTTCCTCCTTTTATGAACTTACTGCTTGAGCTGGACTCAGAGGTTTTATCTGATCATGGTGCTCTGTTCCAAAACAGAGGTGATGGTGCTTTAGAGAATTACAGCACAAAGTGTTTGGGAAAAGACTTATGGACTTGTTCACTAATCTTGAATTAGTGGTAATTACAGTCATTGGATTAATTTTGTCTCACTGGAGGTGAGCAAGAAGTTGAACGAGATGATATATTTGTTCTTCAGAAATTAAGTACCTGAGTCTCTTGAGGAGAGTAAACGCCATCTTCTAGGTGTGATTAAAGAAAACATTCTGGTTGTGAGCCTGGGAGTTTAAATTAAAGATGATCTTGCTTCTCATCTGCAAGTGCAAGACAGGACAGCTTTTAAAATGCTGGTCCTCTGCTGCAGAGGAACAAAAATCCAACGTCAGATTTTGAATTGTGGTGTTGTGAATTGCCCTGCAGTGTTGTTGTTTTTTGACTTTATGAAACCGTCGTGCTTTGCAATTAGTTGAGCCCTTAAGGATAGGAATACTCAGCAGACAGATTTGAGCAGATTTGAGGCAAAGAACCTGCCTGTCCTTTGAAGATGCGGGGAGACAGCGTATGGATGTTGAATGTGGGCAATGCTCTCAAATGCTTTTTTTTTCCCCTTTGACTTTCCTAACAGGAGTTGAAAGATGTGGGTCACCGCGATCAGATGGCGGCAGCCAGAGGGATCCTGCAGAAGAATGTGCCCATCCTGTACACGGCGTCCCAGGCCTGCCTGCAGCACCCCGACGTGGCTGCCTACAAGGCCAACAGGGACCTGATCTACAAGCAGCTGCAGCAGGCGGTCAGCGGCATCTCCAACGCCGCCCAGGCCACGGCCGCGGACGACGCCGCGCAGCCGCAGGCCGGGGGCGGGGAGCTGGCCTACGCCCTCAACAACTTCGATGTGAGTTGGAGCCTTGCTGTGAGGCACCCCTCTGCCTCTCCTCTTGGTTCACCTGGTTTGTTAGCCACAGCTCGCTTTTATTGATATTGCCTGGAAGATAATTTTCTACTGAAGTGCAGCAAGTTGTAGGCAAAGTAGGCTTTTTTTAAAAAAGTAGTTTTCCAAACTAGGGTTGATGGAATATAGAAAGTTATAAATGTGGCTCTTGGTGATGGAAGGCTGTCAAGTTAAACTAGCTCTGAAATAGCAGTTAGCCTACTGCTACGTTAGATGGTTTGTTTGAAATTGATTATTTCATAATATATTTATGTAATGTATTCTTGGAGGTGACAGAAGTGATTTATTAAAAGTGAATCATGTATTTGGAACTGCTGAAACTACCTATTGAGAGGAACATGAAGTGGGAAGTTTTAATATGATCTTTGGTTGGAAATTAAGTCATTTCACACTGATCTGTTGTACTGATTTGTCATGTTCTTTATCTTGCATTCAGCACAGTGCTGAGGATAGCCATGCATTTTTACTGAGATCACTTTCCTTCTGAAGCCAGGATTTGGTGTCTACCTGATTCAGCCTCTGAATTTTAAACACTGTAGCACTGACTTACTCTAGAACTTTATTTAACATTGCAAAGCCGTCACTCAAAAGGCATTTAGTAGTTGTGGTTTTGCCAGATTTTGCTTAACTTCTGCTTTTTTTTCTTACCACTCTCATTCCTCCCTTTCTGCCACATGTATTTTGCCAGAATAAGGTTCTTTTGAGTTCTCCCTGTGCCTGATGGGAAGCCTTTCCCTGTGATCTCTTGGGTAACAAGAGGATGTCATGGCTGTCTTGATCTTTGTGACTGTATCAGTTGTGGGTTTGCCTTTCTGAAATTCTATCAGATGCTCAGTAAGCCTTCAGAGAGTGCCTCAGGTTAGCCCCGAGGGGCTGCATGTTCTCACAGGTGCCTGTGGGAGGGGAAGGCAGCCCAGCAGCAGCAGCACCATGTCAGGGGCCTGGAATGAAGAAGCAGTTCAGTTTGGGTTTGTGGATTAGCTTGTACAGCTCAAACCAGCTAATGGGATTTCTGATAAATCACCCTTTTTTACTATACAAACTCTCCAGTATACAGCTGCAGACTACTTTCTGAGTGTTGCAGTTCACATGAAGCTTTTTTGAGCTTTTAATTCCACTTTGTGAGGCTCTCTAATAGCAGCAGTGCCTGATCAGCAGGCCAGCTTCATGATAGCTTTGTCTCATCCCTGCCAAAGAAGGCTGACAAAACAAATGTGTTGAGGTTCTTGGCAGATGTTATCCCTGCACTTCATTTCCTGCTACTGCTTGAGTGTTATTACACTCCTGTAATAGAGGCTTTGAGCACACATGCCCCCAGATACTCCAGTGATGGTAAAATATGAAATGGCTACCAGAAAATAAGGTGATTGTTATCTCTCTTTTTTGGTGGTGCAGTTCTGGAGCGACAGCACGCTACCATTGTATTAGCCAATGGCTAAAAGTTTTAGGAATGAGGAGGGAATGTGTTGGAGAGCACATGGCATGTTCTCATCTTGCTGTGATGGCTGCATGGTTACTCCAGAGGGATATGAAATGTGCTGGCTGGCAGGAGGAGGTGGTTGTGACGTGGCTGCTGAGGTTAGCTTGAGCACAAACTGAGGAAATTCCCATTTCTAAAAGCTTTGGGACTTCTTTTAGAATTAACAAATTCCACCAAAAACCCAACCAAACCCTAAACAAACCACCAAACCATGAAATGGCCAAATTATTTTTCCTTTTTAAATAAATTACTGACCTGTTTAAACAAATCACCTGAAAGTATTCAAAGGTGATAAATACTGTGTAGCTTCTTCCTGGGGAGTTTCTGGGGTAGTTTTGTTGCCCCCTCAAAAGCAGATACATCAGTGCTGCTGTTTCAGCCCTGAGTCTCTTAGTATGAGCTGTACTTGCTAACACTCTGGCAAGAGAAACCTGTGGTAATTTTAATGATGAAATTGATTTCTGTGTGGTTTGAAAGCTTTATGTTAACGTTTCATTTGGAGAATTTTTGAGAATATGGTTTTATTTACCTGCCTGAGAAGAGAAGACTGTGCAAAGTAGGGCAACAGAACACAATACATAGAGCTAATTTTGGATGTTTGTTTTCTTGTTCATGATGGGATAATTATATCTGACAAGTTAACTAGTGAAGGCCCGTCCAAATTGACATGTCATTAGTAAGAATTCTGTACTTTGAACCTTATTTTTGCTGGCACATTTGATTTTTGCCATTCATGTAACAAGGCTTCCTATGGCCAAGTTTTGTTTAGCTGTCAAAGCAGCACAAGAAATGAGTAGCAATATAATCTGCTGGGAAACCTCTTAGTAATTTTACAAAACTACTTATGAAAATCCTCCTCAGTGCCAAAATGGTATCATTTGCCTCTTAATGCCTGATCAGGGGGTTGCTCCAAGTGCTGTTGGTTGTGTGCATGACTTAACAGTAATGCGCTGCTTTGATTAGCCACTTAGGAGTGGCTACCTAGAGCAGAGGGTTGACAAGATTAAAGGTGAGTTTTTATTGAAGGGCTTCAGTAGATACACCTTGACCAGTCAAAAGCTACACCCAAGATGGACAACGGTCATGAGTTTTTCAGACAATTATAAGTTTGGTCCATTTACATATCAGGGGTTAATCCTCCAATTACAGTTTCAGGTAATGAAGTCATTTGCTCCCAGTTTGTCCCCTCGCAATTCACTGTTGTTTACATCTCCCGGGGCCTAAGACACTGAGGTGTCCTTGAGTTCCAGGCCCAGAGAGGAATTGTTTTGTCTGACCAAAATGTGAAGACAGTAGCTGACACTATAAGGAGTTTTAGAGTTATACGTTAAAGCGCTACAGGATTTGAAAAACATAAAAGCTAAATCACTTGGGCTGGTGGCTGATCTGCAGAACTTTTCCTCTTACTAGAAACAAATCATCGTGGACCCGTCGACGTTCAGCGAGGAGCGGTTCCGGCCGTCCCTGGAGGAGAGGCTGGAGAGCATCATCAGCGGGGCCGCCCTGATGGCCGACTCGTCCTGCACGCGCGACGACCGCCGCGAGCGCATCGTGGCCGAGTGCAACGCCGTGCGCCAGGCCCTGCAGGACCTGCTCTCCGAGTACATGGGCAATGTGAGTACCCTGTTGTGCTGGCTGGCCTTGGGGGCTGTGACTCCGTGGGATTAGCTAAAATATGGAACTGAAGCTGGTCCCTCAAAGCTGCTTTGTTCTATCGCAAACAGAATTTGAGCAGTAACAAGTGGTCCTGAAAGGTTTGTGATGAGGTGGGATGAAACCTGCTTAAACGACCAATGATACTTACCTCAGAAATGATCTCCAGTCTTCCAAACAAGTGTTACCATTATAAAGTGTCAACCTCACAAGTGTTATAATGAGAAAGTGTTAACCCTTTTGGCACTGCGTCTGTTTCTATTTTATGACTGTAGATGTTGTTTCATAGAGAAATTCAAACTTCGGTTTGCATAAGGTAACTGGGCTTATGCAAAAAGTTCTGCTTCACTTCTGTTGACTCTTGGAAACTTTAACTGTGTCATCTTTGTAGCTGAAAGCATGAATTGTCAGAATCATGTTGATTATTGTTGCTACTCAGTTTGAGTAGAAGTGATGTATGAAGTTAAATATGTAGTAAAAAATGTGAGAGCAGTTTGGTGTAAATATTGGGCTCTGGGCAGTTCTTTTCCAGTGTTTAGGCACTGAATGTGCACACAGTGTTTGAAGCCTGAGAGTGTTTCTACAGTTGGAGTAAGTGTCATGTCATGCGGATGAGCTTCTGCATTTGAGGGCATCATGGTGCAATACTGGACTTCCTTCCCCTCCACTGCCCCTTTGCTCTTGTTCCAGTGGGTTTTAAGCTGAAGAACTTGCTGTGTGGAGAGGTGAGATCAGGATATCATAAGATTGTAGATGAGGCTATATGTAATTGCTAAACTCCCATACTCTTAAAGCTGATTTCAGAAATAAAGTTGTAGAAATGGCAACAACTTAAGCAAAGCATATGGCAAGTAAAATTGTCTGAAGAAATCTTAATGGGAGGAGGTGAAATCTTATTGATGCTTTTGAACTTGTTTGAGGTGTTCAGAGATATCTTTTTTAGACAGTAATGCTTATTTAGGAACCCTATTGCATTAGGTACCTTACCTTCAAATCTTTTGGCCAAAGTGATTTCAGCATAGAGTAAAACTGGTCCGGGGGCTGCCACGTGTGGTTTGGGGTGGTGGAATTTGGAGAACGGATGCACTGTGTGGTAGAGAGAAAGGAAAACAAAGATTTCTGTTTACCAAAGAGAAGGGCAAAGTAATTGAACAAAACTGAAAGGCAAGTCTGATGTAGCCTGCAGGCTGAGCTAGGTATTCATGTAGTCTGTCTTAATTGCTTGTGAAAGTAGCTTGTGCTCAGCATTGATATTTTGTAGAACTTCAGACTGCAGCTGGGAAGCAAAGCACGGAGTTGTGCCACTCAAAACTTCTTTGAGCAGGGTGTTCTATGAGTCTATGAAGCATCAGCAATAATCCCTCAAATGTGCTGCTGGATTGGATGGAGCCCTGTCAGCACAATTCCAAATGGAGCAGCCACCAAAGGATAATTAAACGTGTGCCAGAGGTAAATGCTCGGTCTTGCGTGGAGGAGTTGGTGGCATTTGTCTCATTGAAAGCTGGTCAATAGCCATGTGAGAGTACAGAGCTTTGGCTTCCCCTCACAGCAATGCCTGTCCTCCTCCTCAGCCGTGTGCTTTTGTCTCTGATAGGCAAGTTAAAGTAGTCATGTTGAGATGGAAAGAATGTATTCCCTCTGTTATCTCCTTTACCACATTGTGAAATTAGTGGAGCATACTGCATTTTTTAAAGTCACTGTTATGTTATGATTGTAGACAGTGTAGTTGGGGAAATGAGATTAGAAATTCAGTGAAATGGAGTGGAAAAAGCAATTGATAAATTATGGTGAAAATGTGGGATGGTGTGTAAAAATCCATACTGTAAACCCCTCTGTGATTAAGCTGAAGAATGACTAATAGTTGGGAATCTAAACAGTGAAAATGGTTTGATACATCTGCAGAAAGAGTAGGGGATGTGCTGACTTAGAGTAGTGGCAGAGGAAATGTCATTTCATGTATATGTATGATATACCCACAGCTCCTGGGATGCTTTCCTCCAGTCTCCCTTTGAAGGAGGAAGTGAATTGGGCATTAAATCTGTTAATTGCACAGCACTTGCAGTGCATCGTAAATCCTATCCAAGTGCCTAGAGTAAGAGGTATTTATTGGCCAAGTGTAAAAATTCAGAAGATTGGAATAGAGGAATAGACTGAAAAGGCTGAAGCACAGGACTGTCTTGAGGCAGATTTCCTTTTTAACTTTAAATGCCTTCTCTTCAGTGACTTCCTCTAGCTTTTGGGCTTTCTTTCTGATCTCTGGCAATAACAAGACTGTTTTCTAGACAGTTTATAACTCAAAGTTTAGTGGTTTGGACCCAGAGTTTAACTGTTTCTCTGTGCCTGTCCTTGAGGGTCTGGAAGTCTGGAAGCATTGGTGGCTGTGTTATGGAGCATGGCAAAAGTTTTTAGCTGAATAACAGTTTTTGGCAACAAACTGAATTGTAGGATCTCTTGACCCCCACTGCATTTGCTGGCACGGTGATGAATCCTGTGATTATACCCTTAAAAGAAGGGCAAGATTTGCTTGTTCAGTAGCTTGTTACAGAAGTTTGAATCCCCTTTTTCTTAGACTGGTGTGTGTATGATTTCTTTTTTCATCTAGCACAACTTCTCTTGCCATTTTCAAGACCAGCTTGGTCAGACTAAATGTTTTACATCAGGGCCAGCATCCTGTCAGACAGTGGTCAGTAGTGGATCCTGCAAGGAGAAGGACAGGAACAAGGGAGCTGTTTAATTTGTCTTTTGTCTTACCCCAAGTATCCCCCCAGTGCTGGCAGTCTTCAGCTCTGGTGCTTGTGACCAAGCTGGACTGCTCTTGAAAATGGCAAGAGAAGTCGTGCTAGTGGCAGGAGTCTGTTTCTGTGGATGTTCAGTGAGATGGGCTTTCATTACCTGTGTCCGCTGAACTTCATCAGCCACTTCATGACCCAGTCTCTTGGTTTATGAGCTACATTCTTTGAGATTCTGACTGTCCATCCCTTAATTGTAGCATCTGATTCTCTGGCTTTTCCCCCTCCTCTTCCACTTTGCCTGGGGAGAGCTGTTTTCCATTATGGCTTTTGCTCACTTCTCACAATTCCAACAGAAAATAGTTTTCCTTTTTAAACTTGCATTGCAGATCCCTCCTGGATTGAAATAGCATGGATGCCTATTTGCATTTGGGTTTTATTACTTGGAGGAAGCTTGATTCTTGCTGCTGGTGCTGAATGGCAGAGCTGGAAGGAGAAGGCCTAAATTCATTATTGATTCTGAGTAGCTTTGTAAAAGCAGAGTAGTCCAAGGTCTTGGTTCTGGGATCAACTGCCTGGAATGCAGTAAATTGACCACATCAGTTGGAGCTGTATTTGTAATATAACTCACAGATGGCAAGACCCAGATCTCTCTATGATCTGTGGCAGTCAGGCATTCTTGGTGTCTATTTTATTAATTAAATGAAGAAATTTCAAAGCATATTTGAGTTTAGTTGAACATTGATTCCAGACTTAGGCAGGGCAAGAGGGCAGAGCAAAGCATTGAACTGAATGATGTCAAGATTAATAGTGCAATCAATGAAGAAGTTAGTAAGAAATATCAGAAAATACAATGGAAACAGTCTTTTGGGTCTAACTCCATGATCTTGTGTTGTGTACATGTTGGCCTGTTGCAGTTTGCTCCAAATAAACAGGATGAAGCTGTACATTTTTTGACATTGCTCCCAGTTTATCCTGGCATTGCCTTTGCACTGGCAGCTGCTGAGATTCTTCTCCCACTGTAGGTACAGCCAACATCTCTGCTTTTCTGTACTGTGTTACTCAGCTCTGCCTCAAAGCTAACATATCTCCAATGAAAACTACGTGGATAGCTAAACTACTGAAATGCATTAAAAAATCCCCAGTGGGCTGACAGCTGAAAATTTCTGTATTTGAGAAGTAAGAAAATGTGTCACTGACACAGGAATCCACAAACTTTGTTGTGACAGGTATGTGCACTATGCTGTAACCCTCTGGGTGTCATTAGCACAGGACTTGAGCAGCATGCCTTGCTGTCAGCTCTGTGTTACACATGGCAATCCCAGGATTTGGTGCCTTTGAGGCTGGGCTTTGAAGGGGTTTGGGGTTTAGCAGGGTAGAAAGCACAGGCCGTGCCCTGGAAATGTAACCAGCAGTTTCCAGTGTGCTCTCAGTGTGCTCTGAACTTGCAGAAGACATCAGTTACCTGACTGACATGTGAGACTGGAAATAAAAGCTTCCTTAAGCTTTTGACAGTCAATTTTTACTGCCTGGTGCAGGAGCCCTGCGGGCTGGGGCCAGTTGGGCTCCTTTCCACGGGCCAGCAGTGGTTGGAGGTGGCCAGCAGTGGTTGGACGTGTCCAGCTCTGTTTGGTATGCACAGGGAAGTGCAGAGAACTCTCACTTTAAGTCTGTTCTGTTACCCCATCAATTTCTCATGCATTCAGCTCCCCTTTGATGCACACACCAGTAACTCAGCCGTGTACCAGCAGGAACATTGTCAGGAATTGTAGTTTGGCGAGTGCGGGATGCGGGCTGGGAGCCCCGTTGTGTACCACATGCTCTTGTACAATAAAATCCCTTGTTACTACATTTGGAAACGATAAATCATGTTACATAAAGTAGCCTGACAGGTCCCATTTCAATGGGAATTTTAATGCTTTCATATTAACATTCTGACTGTGTCCTTGACTGTCTGGATTGCATTAGAGGTGCTTGGCAGCAAATGGAGAAAAGCCATTGGGAGCTGGTTCAGAGCAGGCATTCCAGGCACACATCACTTCAGGATGGCTTTTTATTTTCCCTGGTTTCTGTCTCCTCTTTGGCCTCAAGTGCTTGAGCACTACAGCAGGGTCTGGGGGTGGGGGTTGTGTTTCATTTTGTGTTAGATTTTAACCCAAGCTGTGCTGGTTTGGCACAAGTTGAAGGTGAGGGAGGTGGTTGAGCCCAGGCTGTGGCCCTGCCTCTGTCTCAGGGAACTCTTGCAGTCCAGTGTGGTTTGGATCTCAAGGTCTCCAGAAAAGGTCCCAACACTGCTGGATTTGGACCTGTTGGACCCATAACTTGCTAAATGCTTGATTTGCACCCTTGTCTTTGTGTTCAGTGCAGTTAGGGGAATGTAATACTTCACACAAGTGCTGTTTCCTCAGCCTTAATTGCACTATTTTGCTTTTCTCTCCTAAGCTTCTCTGAGATGCTTGGAAGTGATTGGGCAGGAAAGTGCCTGGCTTATCTATTCAATATCTGCTGGGAGAAATCATTTGTCTTCAGAACTACCAGCAAAGGATATTTCTACTCCTGACACACTTGCAATTTACCGAATGGAGATGTGTTTTCATGATGAATTTGCCTATTAATAATGTTGATCCACAGCTTTGTATTCCCATCAAGGATCCAAGCTTGGAAAGGAACACGTGAATTTTCACATGACTGTAAAATTCATTTATAGCAAGTATCTGTATACTGAAAAGGCTCTTGCATAGCCCTTTTAATGAAAGCATCTGTTTCTGTGGGAATAGATGTGAATTAAAATGACACACTGATCTGTGTTGATGATAAAGATGCTGATAAAAATTCTGCCTTGAGATAATCTACACTTTCTTTTTCAATATTGTTTGTCAGTTTAAGATGCCTGAATGCTGACGTGATGGATGTGGTTTGAAAGCCTGGATGGGTTTTCCTGTCATGGACTTTGCTGCTCAGTAGAGAGCTGTGCTGTTCTGCTGGGGCCTAATTTCCATAGACATTATTGCTTTGACAAAGATGCTGCTTTTAAAAACAGAACATTTCTGAACTGATAAGAGTTTTAAGTTTAATGCTTACAGGCTGCCATAGAGTAAATATTTCAGCATCATTGGAGTGAAGCCAGATGAAGATGGTGAGAGCTTCACACTGTCAGTCAGGTATTTTTGAGCTACAGAATCAAGCTTCCAGGTGTTCACCCAGCACCATCCTGCTTTGGGACTGAATATGGGGTTTTCAGGAGATTTTCTGGTGCTTTCTGTTTCTTAGGGAGTAATACAAGGAATTACTTGTAAGTAATACTTACGGGATGTAAGAGAAGTTCTTAAGAGTCCAGCTCATGTGAAGTTCTGTTCACCTTGTGATCTTTGTGATCTTGAAGCTCTTCAGAGTCTTCCCTGTCACTCCCAGTGGTTTCCCTGAGCTTGTCCCAGTGTTGATGTGGAATTGCTGGTTTAGAGACCCCAAAAATCTCAGGCTGCCCAGGCCCAAGGGGAGGGAGGGCAGCACATCTGGGCTCCAGCTGTGTGCCCTGGGTGGGGGCACATGCCAGTGTAGCCATTGATGCCAGTGGCACAATTTGCACGTCCTGGATATTTTTCCAGACCCAACACAGTTTTTGTGGTGTGCAGATGCATCTCTTAAAGAAGCATATGGCTTGCTGAGTGCCTCATGAGAGATTACCAGCAAAGCCCAGCACTCACACCTCAGGTCTGGTTCCAGTAGGAGCCTAGGAGTCTCTTGAAGTCTTAAATCGCTCCAACCACTTAAAGCCCTCTATCCACTGCCTTCAGCCTTTGCTGCTTGTTTGGTGCAGAGCTGCCAGCGAGAACTCTCTTAAATTGATTTGACAGCAGCTGGGACTTGGTCTGAACTGCCTCGTACAGCAGAACTCACCCTTGCAGCCTTTCCACGCTTTGCAGCATTTTTGTTACAGACTCTTAATGTATGTAAAAGAAAGAAGGTGGCTGCCCTCACTTACAGTGCTCACTGCAGCCAGCTGTGCAGCAGAGCTGAGCTCTAGTGCTGGCTCTGAAGAGGAATTGAGTCCTGTGGATGATTTCAGTGGCAGTGAAGTATGCCCATCCTCCTTTCCCCCCTCACCCTGTGGTTTTGTGTTGGTGAAACACCTGAGTTTTCCTTTCTTGTCAGGTATGTGTCCATCTCCAGTGTTAACACATTCTAATCTTCTGATAATGCATTAGAAATCTTGACCTTTCTTAGTTTCATGTTGATCAAATAACATTTAAGATTGGTGCAGGGAAAATTTGCAACAATGTGTACAACCTTGTTTGTGATATGGAGGTTGGCATTTTGCAACGTTTTACTTTCCTTGACCTGTAAGTGGTTTTACATAAATACACTCTAATGCTGTGTGTGGATTCTGCTTTAACATTGTGGTTTATGGCTTAATTCATTTGAATTCTACTGTTTTGTAGGAAAATATTTGAACTTTATCTGCCTACATGAGATCAAATATGTAGTCATCCCATTTGGTGATACTTGAGTAGTCTCTCAAAGTCAAATTCGAGGAGTATGGATGGAATGGAGCATGTAAGTTTGCACAGTGACTGCTGATCTGTGGATAAACAGTCTTTTAGCCTCCAGCAGGATCATGCTCTCAGTGTGCAGAAGTATTACACACACAACTGGGCTTTTCAATTCCTCTCGTTGGAGGAAAGGGATGATGGAATTATTACAAAGCTGGAATACCATAGTTCTTGTATTGCAATGACATACTTGCATCTCAAGTCCTCAACTTCTTTTTCTTTTGCCTTGATCTACTACAAACTCTGGATTAAGTTCCATCTGCGGGATGGGATTCAGGAGATGATGAAGGGAGAGAAGGTAAACAGTCAGTGTCCATGTACACACCCGTTCCTGTGGCTGTGTGGTACCACTTGTCTCCTCTCCAGTGCTCCCATGACATGCAAAACCTGTTGTGCTCTTCTGTTTTTTTTCCTTGTCAATACCTCTGCATCTTTTTTACAGCTCCTGCTGCAAGCATTAGAGGTCTTGATGGAAACTTGTCTGTTCTCTTCTGGATGTGGTGTTTATTATCCAAACTCTGCTCCTGCTTAACCTGTTTTATCCTGTGTAAGAAAGCTGATGTTCTGTAATGCTCTTAATGTGTCCTGGAGCTTCAGACCTCTTTTGTCCCAGAAAGTCAACAGAATCAATACAGAATAATTAGCATTTGTGGCTTATCCAAATAGCAGCAGCCCTCTGGATTTAAATAGAGGCAGAAGAGTGACTTAATCCTTCTCATGTCTGAGAAAAGGATGAGGCTTAAGCTGTGTCTTGGAAAGCTGTTGAAATAGAGGAGAGAACGTTGGCTTCCTTCTGGGCTACTCAGGGACACATTCCTTTAGCAGGAGGGACAGGAGTTAGAGGGAGAGCAGCAGAGCCAGCTTGTGTATGGCAGGGTTGAAAACCTGCTCAGGCTATCTGAAAATATTTCATGACTTTGGAGACCAGATACTTACAAATTATTTTTGCTTGCCAGGCATTCTAGAAGAGTAGTTCCCTTACAATAACAGCAAGCCTGTCAGGCCAGGAGCTGCCTTGCAAAGGTGCACTTAAAAGGTGCATTTTTCTCAGCACCAATTAAAAAAAGCACTGGCATCGAGCCACAAAGGGAAAACCAGGGCATGTGCAAAATAGCAGTAGGCAGTGAAGAAACAAACCCAGATGGTTCTATGCTAGCTTTCACAAATACCTGTGCCTTCCACAAATGGAGGATGTTTTTCTTTATTGTGTGTCAGAGTGAATGCAAATATTGTGGGATGTGCAGCCACTCGTGGAGTACCAACTCCACTGTGTTCCTGGTAACCTCTGCCTGTCAAGAAACAAGGCTTTTGCCATTCATTGGGTGCTCCACTGCTGCCATATGTGGCCAGAAGAAAAAAATTGTTTCTCAGCTCAGAATCTCTTTGATATGCCTGAGGTGCTGTCAGCTGTGGTTTGCTGAATATGATAACGTGAATTGACGTTATCAGTTACTTTCTGAAACCTGCAGAGTGATCTGGGGAAATGAAGCCTGCTACTTCTCTGGGGGAAAAAAGGCTCTGAAAACAGAAGGTTCTTGGTTTAGGATCAGTTCAGCTTTGTAGGTGTGGTATCTTGAGAGTGAAGTCTGTGGGGCACAGGGAGTGTGGGTGACCATGGGAGTGACTGGACAGAGATGAGGAGCATCATGGGGATGCAGGTGGGTCAGTCCTGGGTGCCATGACTGCTCCAGAGCATCCTTCTAGCTTGCCTTTCGTCTGCTGAGGTTTAGGGAATTTATTTTGACCTTGTATTTAAAGGATGGATTCCTTAAAAAACCCCGAAAAAACATAAAGTACTTTTTGTTGCCTTTGATTGAATTTTGGAGTAAGGTTCCCACCTGCAAGTGTGGCAGGCAGCTTTTTTAATATGATGACAGATGAAGATTTGGCCATGAGGCTGCATGGGCAGTTTTGGGGATTTGGAACATTGACTATCCTAAACTATTCAAGACTTCAAATAATTCTGATGCTGTTAAATTTGTTTTCATGTCGTCTTGATATATGAATGTAGTTGAATAATGTCTCGCCAAATTAACATAGGTACAGAGATATTAAGGAATGCTGGAGATATTTCAGCAATTTCTTTGAGACACCAATCTCATTATGTGCTTGAGACTTTAGGTATTTTTTTGAGTTATTTTCTTTCCTGATATTGCCTGCAACATTGGTATATGATGTTTTAAAAAGCCCATTTGCTGAGTAGGAAGATAACCCTGGGACTTGTTTGTAGCACACACATTTTGTCCTGTATATGGTGTTGGAAGTTGATGGATGTTTTTCCTTTCAGGCTTCCCAGCAGATGAATTGCAGCTGTGAATGTCAGTGGTGCACAAGTCAGATCCTTCCATTTACATGCTGTCCCCATGGTTTTTAACCCAATACTGTGCACTGCTTTTAAGTATGCATTATTTTTATGCAAATCCTCTTGACTAAACCCCAGAATTAATGCAATTAATTCTGCTTGTGTAGAGGTTGAGCAACTGGCTGCATGATGCTGCCCAGGTGGCTTCTGCATCTGTGGCTTCAATCACATTTCCCCCTTTTCAAAGGGTTTGTGTGTGTATCCTCCCCTCACCACCCAGTCTCCTGGATTGTGTAGGGAGGAATGGGGGATGTGGGGCTGGCTTCCTCTTCCCCACTGTGCCTTTGAACCTTTCCTCTGAGGACTCTTTATTGAGTCATTTTGGGGAAAGAAGGTGACTGGAGAGCTCTGATGTCAAGTACAAAATAAGACTGCAGCCATATCACTTGATACTGTTCCCCTTAAATGCCAAATTGTGAATTTCCTTAGAGGCAGAATGAGTTTTTTGGGCATCTCTCCAGGAGTCAAAGAATCCAAATTCTAGAGGTCACTGGACTGAAAAAAACCAAGAAAATGAGAAGTTAATGCAGAAATAACTGAAGAGAAAGAAGTTGAAAGCCCTGCTGCCTTGTGTCTGGGCAGTTGACCCCTTTGGAGCTAATGGCCTACAAGATGGGCATGTTCCTTCCTGCAGGGCCAGGCAGGGTCTCCACCAGGCCAAAGAGAAGTTGATGTTCTTGTGAGGGTGGGTTTGCAGGTGTGGCTCTCCGGTAGCCACAGGTGAAGTTTCTGCCCAGGCTCTCCTGGGTGGGGTGGGCTCCTGCTCCTCCCCAATGCTGTCAGTCACAGCTTTGCTCACCCCAAGGGGCTGCTCCTGTTTGTGCAGGTGCTCAGGGATCTGCTGAGTGAGGAGAGCCTGTCAGGAATGTGTGTGGAGAGAAAAAGGTGGTAATTATGCAAATCTCCCTGTCCTGTACCCCCCATATGCTCTCATGAAGGCTTTTTCATGGGGAATGTAAAATGGCCTTTTTGGTGGCAGTGCTAAATTCTCCAAACTTCCTCTAGATTTTTATCCCTGGTCAGTTTTGTAGTGCTATAGAAACCTATTTCCTCTATGCCCCCAAGTTATAGGTATCTCAGCTGGACTTGAGGAACTCTTTTTGCAACAGCAGGACTACATCAAGTACACAGGGCCCTTGTATCCCCTGGGAGTGTTCCTGGTGTTATTTCCAGTGGATTGATTGTTTTATGCATTTTGTAAACTTGCTCTATGACTTTGATTCTATTACCCACTTCTGGAGCAGTGCCTGTGTGGAGGGAAGGGTGCTTTCAGTGCTAGACTGCAGTGAAGTGTAGATTCAGTTACAACTTATTTCTTGGTGTAAAACTGAATTTACCAGCTGGGTTTTTCAGATTACTGTCAGCTTAAGTGCCTTCAATCTCCTGCATTCTCTGTGCCAGTTTTTGCAGTTCTGTGTATTAATTCCGTTTGTTTTGAATAGCTGTTACTTTGTCATCTATCTGATGCTAATTCAAATTGTGTATCTAATGATCTCTTTAGAAGTAGAAGCTGATACAAAAAAAAGTGAAATGCTTTAGCATCCCATAGCACTCAGCTTTGTTTTAGTTTCTTTTCCTGGATGCTGAGGTGATGCCACCTTTCCCCTGCACCTCAGATATGCTGAGTGTTCCTAAATGGTTTATTTCCTTTGACATTCATTTTCTTTTGAAGAAGGGCGGCCACTTCATATGTGTCAGGCTTGTACTGGAATTTTAAATACTTTAATGCATTCTTATTATCTGCAGGGGTGGCTGGCTAATTAGGTAGCTTAGTAAATAATGGTTGGTGGTGCCTCTGTGAGAAGTGAAGGTATGCACACCACTTTTCTGGGCTTTTTTAATCCCCCACAGTGCCCCAGTAAATCACTGGCTCAGGGTGAGTGGAGGTGATGTGGATGAGGTTGGCTTGGTCTGAGTGCCCTCAGTGGGATCCCCCTCCTGGGCAGCCAGGGCTGCTTCTGAGCCCTTTTGGCTTCTCAGGGACTGCACCTGACTCCACAGATGCTGGACCTGCTGAGCTTCCCCAGCACAGGAGGGACCTGGAGCTGGTGGTGATGACCTGGAACAGAGACTGGACAGAGCTAAGAGAATAAAGTAGATATTTATTAAAAGGCCTTTAAGGATATGCCTTGGGCAGGACAAGAGCCTGGCCAGGGCTACACCCAAGATGGACCCAAAATGGCCACAAAATGGATGACTGGTCACAAGGTTTCACACTTTTATAAGTTTTGGTTCATTTGCATATTGGGGTTAATTGTCCAATTACAGCTTCAGGTATGAAGTTCCATCCCCCTTGTTCTCTCCCTCAGCCTTTGTTTATGCTTTTTTGGGCCTGAAATTTGTAATGGCTGTCCTTGGTCTCAGGCTGGAAAAGGATTTGCTTTGTTTACCTACCCTGGAAAGAGAGCTGACTAACACTTAATATGAGGCTCAGTGCTACACAGCTAGGCAGCACAGAATCTGAAAAGTATGAAAGCTAAAACTTAAAGGCATCACTGAAGCCAGGCCAGAGGAGGCACCAGGATGAGCAGAGGGATGGAACAGCTCTGCTGGCAGGAAAGGCTGGGAGAGCTGGGATTGTTCACCTGGACAGGAGAAGCTTTGGGCTGAGCTCAGTGTGGCCTTGCAGGGCCTGAAGGAGCTGCAGGAAGCCTGGAGAGAAACAGTTTCCAAGGGCCTGGAGGGACAGGACACAGAGAATGGCTTCCCACTGCCAGAGGGCAGGGCTGGATGGGAGATTGGGCAGGAATTGTTCCCTGGGAGGGTGGGCAGGCCCTGGCACAGGGTGCCCAGAGAAGCTGTGGCTGCCCCTGGATCCCTGGCAGTGCCCAAGGGCAGGTTGGACATTGGGGCTTGGATCACCTGGGACAGTGGAAGGTGTCCCTGCCATGGCAGGGGGTGGAATGAGATCAGCCTTGAGGTCCCTTCCCACCCAAACCATTCTGTGATGGAGAGGAGATTCTGCTGCTTTTGCTGCTGCTGAGGCTTGACAGTTCAGCTTTTCCTGCTGTTCCTGGTGTTTAATGCCTATTGCTTCCTGTCAAAGGCAACTTCATACCTACTGTTTCTGTTGCTGTATTGCAAGATAAGGCTGCTGAATCCCCCCCTACAGGAAACACTTAAATCTGTTGCAAATTAAACCTATTTATATTTCTAATAATGAATAAAGGATACATTAATTCTAACTTTGAATGTCTTGTGACCGTATTGGTAGAATTGCTTTATTATCTATTTCTCCAAGCTGTCTTGCCAGGAGTTAGGTGGCTTTATTCCCAGATTTATAATGCATTCTCTTCCTCTTGGAAAGGGCATATGCTGCCTTGGCTCACTCTTTTTAATTTGAGTTTTGCAGGGGTCTGTGTTGTTCCAATTTTAGTTCTATTTCTAAAGCCTTTTGCACACATGTAAAATTTGATAAAAACTACAATATCTCAAGGCTTTTACAATTACTGGAGGTGTAAACTTTAGCTTGCTTTTCGTGCTTCTGGATGTATCTATTAATTCATATAACCTGTGAAGGAAAAACTTGAGATATTCCTTAGATAAGGTTGCTGATTAACATAAAAAAGAAAAAAACAGGCTTGTAAAAAAGCAGCTCCAGTGGTAGATTACTCTCCAACCCCAGAGCTCTCTGGTGGCTCCTGCAGACGTGGTTTGTCCCCCTGATTATGTATTCTGAGACATTCCTCCATCTATCCTGCTTCTCCCATCTAACCAGGCATGCTGGAAGTGAGATGAATTGACCTGTGGCTAAGCTTAACCAGTCGTCACTCAGCAAAATCTCCTCAGGAGGAAACAGCTGGAAGTGTTGACAAAACCTTGGGCAGCCCCCCTTGAGTTCCTGGTTGTCCCTCACAGCAGCCTGGGTCAGATCTCACCTGGCTGCACTTGGCTGTGAGGATCCAGCACCATTTTCATCTGGGTGCTGCAGGAGAACTCCAGGTTTAATACAGAGCTTTTATCAGCAGTTCTGATCCATGCCAGTGCCTGGGGGGCTGTTGTGATGTGGTACTGTCCTGCTGCTTTTCCAGCACAGGTTTTCTGCTTCTGTATGGGCTGGGTGGCAGCTGGGGCCTGTGGTCCAGGAGGAGGAGCAGCCTGGCTGGGAGTGCTGGAGTCCTAAGCCCTGGCACCTTACAGCAGGGAGGAGTAGGAGCATGGGATTGCAAACTGCAGGAGTAGGATGCCAGACCCACTGTAAAATAACCCCTTTCCCTCTGGACTTGGGTGAGATAGGCAGAGGAGTGTTGTGTCTCTGTGTGTTGTGGAGGCAGGAAGTGCCCTGGCATGGGGGGGATGACCCTGAGATGGGCTCAGGGGGTCAGAGCATGCTGTTATTAACCCCAGGGTTTGGGGCTCCATCCCTGTGAGGGGCATTCACTTGAGAGTTGGACTCTGATCCTTGTGGGCCCCTTCCAGCTCAGAATGTTCTGTGATTTGAGTGTGCTGCTGGAAGGGGGGCCTGGCACACTGAGCCAGGACAGTCAGAGCTCAGTCTGAGCTCAGCTAAGAAACATCTTCAGCCTAACAAGAAATAGAAATCTGTGCCATTTTGCAGAAGGTTTCAGGTGTATTTCCTTGGTTAATGCTGGGTCTGGTCTGGCTTGTAGAGCCTCAGCATAATGATGTAATGGAAGCTGGGGAAACTGTTCCATGAAAAGTCAGGTTTAGCATGTGATGTATTATTACCAATTTGGGTTTTCTTGTGCACTTTTAGGGAAAAGATGTATGTTGTTACAGGATGACTTTCTTGGCATCCTGGCACTTTCCTACCATTACTGATCTGATATTTTTGCCTCAGTGGTAGAAATGTGCTGCAGAGGTATAGAACCTTCGTGCTATATATCATAAAACATATGCTATTAACTTTTTAGATATAAGAATAAGCCTTAAGAGAACACTGGTAGATAGATCTGTTACCTGGAAGTGGTGTAAAAGTAGTACAAAATGTTTGAGAATCTGTTCTTTTTCAGACCTGACAAACACCTCTCTTCATCCTTTCCCTTCTTCCCCCACACCACAGGTGCAAATAATAGTAAGAAAAAATTACTTTTGCTGTTGCAATAATGCTTTTTTCCCCTCAAGAAATAATACATTGATAGCACTAGACAGTAATTTTAAAGGTTTGGTTTCACTTAAAAAAGGACTTACAGAATCATAGAATATCCTGACTTAGAAGAACCCACAAGGATTGCAATGCCCTGCACAGACACCCCAACAATCCCAGCCTGGACATCCCAGGCAGGGCTGTCCAAACCCCCCTGGAGCTCTGACAGCTTCAAGGCTGTGCCCATTCCCTGGGGAGCCTGGGCAGTGCCAGCACTCTCTGGGGGAAGAACCTTTCCCTGAAATCCAGCCTGAGCCTGAAGTCCAAAGAGATCACATCAACTGGCTTTCCTCACTTAACCAGGTGGGACACCCTGTTGTAAAAGGAAATCAGGTTTGACAAGCAGGACTTTCCCCTCCTGTAGCCATGCTGGTTGTGACTGGTGCCTGCATTGTCCTCCAGGTGTTTTTCAACACCTCCCAGAATAATCTCCATAACTTTACCCAGCACTGAAGTGAGACTGACAGGCCTGTGATTTCCGGGGTCCTCCTCCTTGCCCTTCTTGAAAATCAGGACAATGTTCCTCAGCTTCCAGTCAGCTGGGACCTCTCCAGATTCCCAACACCACTCAAAAATCATCGAGAGAGGCTTTGTGATGATATCAGCAGCTCTTTGAGGATTCTTGGATGAATCCCATCAGGCCCCCATAGGTTTGTAGGGATCCAGCTGGAGCAGCAGATCCTGCGTGATTTCAGGGTCACTTGGGAGCTGATCATTGTCACAGTCATGGTCCTCCAGCTCAGGGCACTGGGACCCCCTTGGTCTGTGATGCATGTTGAAGACAGAGGCAAAGAATGCATTAAACACCTCTGGCTCTCCCTGTCCCTATCTGTGAGGTGATTGTCCTCATCCTGGAACACACTGAAGTCATTTCTACACTGCCTTTTGCCATTACTATGTTTGAAAATTGTTATTATCCCCCACAGTTCTGGCAGCTCTGGTTGAGCTTTGTCCACACAGATTTTCTGCCCACATGGGGAGCAGCATCTCTGTGTTCTTCCCATGTCATCTGACCCTGCTTTCACTGGGCACACACCTTCCTTTTTTGCCTGATTTCCAACGTGGCCTTGGACACTTCCAGGGCTAGGGCAACTACATTTAGTTGTTCTTAAGAAGTGAATTCTTACAAACCAGTCCCAGTATTTTTAGCTGCTCCCAGTTTTGCCCTTGAGTGGGAATTACAGACTGAGTTACAGGGATTAGGAATGGTTTTTAGCCCAGAGCAGTCCTGAACCTTTTGGTCAGTGGCTGTTAGAGTTAAATGATGCTGTGAAATGTAGAGGAAGACCTATGTGCTCTCCTGATTTTTCTTTTTCATTAGGGAACAGGCTGCAAGACTGAAGTTGCAAATTGTAGCTCTCCTGTGAGAAAATAAGGTTTTTGGAGGGGTTTTTATATTAGTGAAGCAACTGAAAGTATGTTGCTAACTTGAAATGCTTGGTTTGAAGGCAGTGGAATGGTTTTGATAAGAGGTAAAACAGGCTTCTCTTGATTATAACTGCATTATATAAAAAGATGTGACCAAATCACTTGTCAGAATAGAAATCAGCCTGTGTACATGCCTTGATAGAAATTATTTTAATAATCACAAAAAAAATCTTGTTTTCTGCTCAGAAGGGCTGTGGGTTTGATTTTTTTTTCCTGGCTCAGCTCACTAAAACCTGTTCATGTTCTTTATCATATTTTTCACCTTGTGCCTGTGAACAATCTGGATCAAGTATGTGGTCTTGTCATTTAATCCTAGTCCTGTCAGTAGTTAAAAACACTTCTCTTGCATAAGCAAATGTAGCAAACAGGATGGAGTAATTATAAAAAAGTCTTTCTGTAACTCCTTCCTTGAATGAACTTTCCATTAATGGGTATCTTTTGAGATTTACTTTTGATTTTTAAGTATTTTTTGATTGATTCCAGTTAGTTCCCCAGGATCACTGATTGCATGTATGTTGTAATGTGACAGAGGAAATCCACGTGAAATGTCTCTATTTCTTGACTGCATATGTGTGCACAATGAATGCTTTAGAGGGATAGGGTGGTTGGGTTTTTTGTTTTTTGCATAAGCTCATCTTTTTGGAGTGGTTTCCTGTATTTTCCTGCTTCCCATGGGTGTCTGATGGCCAGGCAGGATGGACTGGGTTTTGTTGTTGACTGTGCCAGCACAGGCTGAGGTTGGGGCAGTGGCAGTGAGCTGTTTTCTACAGTGGAGCTATGTTTGCATGAACTATTGAAATTGCTTTCTAAAGCTGATGATCGCTTATTAATTTGCCTGATGAAGACTACTGGTTTTGAATAAATGGACAGTAAAAGTAGGTGTCAGAAAGTTCCTCTCTTGATGATGCAGCTTTATTGGGGCATATTCAAATGATGGAGTGCCCACTAAGAAGAAATAAGCAGTCTGCAGCCGAGTGGCATCAGCTCATTTGAATGTGGCATAAACCTTTTTCATGTGTCTCTGGACACTCTCCTGGCACCCTTTGTCAAGTTAATTGTTGTCCATAGACAACTGTAGGTATGAAGGGACAGTATCCTGGGATTTATCTGCTGGGTGCATTGGAATCTGCCTCCTCTTTGTCCATGTTTCCATTTGTTCCTGTGCTTTAGGGTGTGCTGTCAGACAAGAGGGGCTGAGGAAGGTGTGGAGCACTCATCCCAGAGCTCTGGCTCCAGCTCCAGCAGTGATCCCACTGCTGTGCCAGTGCTGTTTTGCTCAGGAACCCCCTGCTGCTGTCCTGTGCCCTGCTGGGAAGGGACAGCTCTGCGGGGGGGGGCAGGGTAAGGGCTTTGAATTCTTTCCAGAAACACCTCTTGGATGTGGAACAAAGCAGTGGGTTTATCCGAGTTTCACATTTGTCAACAAATATTTACACTGCTGACAAATCCAAAACCTGGCATGGAAGAGGCACTGCAGTTCAGCAGTTCCCAGCACTAGGGCTATTTTGAGTGGTCTGTAAATAACTGAAATTCCTTAGTCCTGATGCCATTGTGTTGTTACAAAGAGCTCTGTGGGTGTTTGCCGAGTTTAACTATGGGTGGTATTTAGCTGGTCTAGAGACTTGCTCTGCACTCACTGGCAGGGAGGAATACCTGGCAAGAGCTTATTGCACATGAGACATTGAGGCTGCTGCTTTGTAGTTGCAGTAAAGGGTTGTCCTGGTTTGGCAAACCCAGGACAAGGGTGAACAGACAGCTCCTAAAAGTTTAGTAGAGGGTTCTAAAAGTTCCTTGTCACCATAGACTCTGGGAACTTGTCAGAAGTATCTCATTTTTGTTCTGTTCAGGAGTGTAGTGTCATGTTAAAGATGCATTACCTGCCAAAGCTCACTGGGTTGGTTTGTTTGTTTTAGTTTCATTTTTGTTTGGTTGGGTTTGGGTTTTTTTTCTGGTTCATCCCAATCAGATGTCTAACCTTAGCCTTTTTGGAAGTTTCTGGATGCTAACTGCAGGCAGAAGGCATCTGTCATGTAGTTACAGCTCCCTCACTTCCAAGCACCACAGCTATCATCTTGCTCATGGGTGTCCCAGAGCTAAGCCAGTCACCCACAGACAAGAATAAAAACTAGAGATGGCTTTGTCTGCCTGCCTGCCCTGTGGAATTCTTGAAGGGCTGGACCCTGCACATGCCCACTTGATACCCAAAGAGCTTCTAGCTATCATTAGGAGTTTCCCAGCTTGGCTGCCTGTGCTCTGGTCATCCTGCTGCTCCCCTGGGTGCTCAGCTCAGTGTTTGTCCTGCCTGGAAGCAATTCCAGCTATTTCCATCTTCAGGACTGTCTAAAAAGCCTGAGGAGGAGTTCTTTAAATTATTCAGCCAGAATTTGAAGCAGCTGTTGCTGTTTGTGTGGGGGTGACGTGCTTCAGGGGTGGACAGGATCAATAAGTAGTTCCAGGTCTTTACTGGAACATGTTGTCTTCTCCTGAGAACAGCAGAGATGGTGCTTTAATATCTCCTGTTCCTTAAGTCACAGATGTGTGCTTAGACCTGGGGGCTTGCAGCATGGCCCTGCTGTATGGTTTTCCCAACTTGGGGGTTTGTCCCTGGCTCACATCCTTTGATAGGTGTGTGCTGAGGGTGTTCAGTGCACAGCCCCTCTCTGGAGCAGCTGGGCTGCTTGGGCAGCTGAAATTTGCCTGCCTCAAAGCAGAGGTTGTTAGCAAAGCTGCTGAGAGTGGCTGCAGTGCAGGGGAATATGTTTTTCCCCCAGTAAAGTGCTGCATGGTGCCTTCAGAGATGGAAATCCCTTGTAGTGTTGTGTCCCTGTCCCCTTCCCCATGTTCTCCCTCCTTAGCAGACTGTGTCATTATTAGCTTTACTAAGAGCTCTATTAACTTTACAGGTTTTTCTCTAAAAGAATTCGAACTTAAAGCAGTGTTAAGATTGAAGCAATCCATTTGAGGGCAGAAATTGATAGTCCCAGCTAACAGCACATGGCTTTTAGGCAGAGGTTCTGCATATGTGATGGATTATTTAGGAGTTAGTGGGAAAGAGAGCAAATGCTTCCTAATAGGAACAGTTGCTGTAGGGTTGAGCTGGATTCCACATTTACACGCTTCTCAATATTTGTAGCTCTTTGCAAACATAAGTAAAACTACTTCTTGCAGCAAGGTTTTCTGAATATTTTGTACACTTCATAAAGGATATTTCAAGTATTTTAGTGGCTATACAGTTAAGAGGTATCTTGGAAGGACCTTTCTGCTTGAAATGCGTTTTCTGTATCTAATGCTGTCTTTAATCTCATGTGGTCTCACAAAACCCATTCTACCTATTAAATATGCAATAAAGCTGTTCTATTTGGTAGAAGATTGTATGTTTAAACAGCAGAAGTCCTCACTGCACCTGTATTTTAAGATTAAAAATTCAGCTGCAACACTAACTTCAGATTCAGGGGCATTAGAATGGATTTTTCAGATTTATTCTCCTGATTACAATACAGAAAATTAATTGCTTTTGACTGTAAAGAATTATGACTCATTCATTATTTAAGAACCTTCTTGACGGATGAACCTTTTCCACTCACTCCAAGACTTTTCATGAAATATGGCTGGTTTTTTTTAACTGGTATAAAGTATGATGCACCTCTATCCAGCAGTGGCTGCACTGCCCACCCTGTGGGATAGGGAGGGGTGGAAAGGAAAACCAGCACCTCCTCTGTGTCCAGTTTGCTTGAGTATTCAGTGTACAAGGAATAAGAGTCTGCTGGGAATAACAGGGAATTTACTTCCATGGCATTTAAAGGAAATACTTTGGTTTTGATTACTTTCTTTGGATTGATTACTTTCTTTGAACATCCAGGTAGCAGAGAATACCTTTCATTTTGTTTGTGTGTGCATGGCAGGAGTGTTTGTGCTACATACTGGGGAGAAGAAATGGGGTTTAACTCAGGGGATGTTCCCCTCTGGTCGTGGTTCAGCTTCTTGCTCCTGGTTTTTACCCTCAGATGATTTTTTTGTGTGTGTTTAACTCTTGTCCTTTTAGAAAACTTAGAAGAAAAAGTCAAATTGTAGACCTTGTGGATTAAAACCAGCTGAAGAGCTGAAGTCAGGGTTTGGTTACCTGTCAGCCCAAAAGCTTTGCTCAGTGCCCTTGACAGCCAAACCTCTGGAGTTGTGCATCACAGAAACAAACACGGAATTGTGCAAATGAGACATTTGTCATTGTTTTGTTTCATAGAATTGCAGAACGGTTTGGGTGGGAAGGGACCTTTAAAAGCCACCCTAGTCCAACCCCTTGCAATGAGTAGAAACAACAGATCAGGTCACCCAAAGCCCCATCCAATATGGCCTGGAATGTTTCCAGGGAAGAGGCACCAACCATCTCTCTGGGTAACTTGTTGCAGGGCTTTACCACCCTCACTGTAAAAAAATTTCTTCCAAAATAAGACCCAGAGCACATAAATCCCATGTCAAATATGGCAAGTAGAGCTTTAACTCATTATAATAAAATTTCCTAAAATCTTCATGGTAATGGAATTGTTGTTTAAGTAACAATGATTTTTTTTTTTTAAAGCTTTTCCTTGGAGATTACAGGAAATACTGATATCAGGGTTTAATAGTGAGTGACCACTCTCACTGAATCCTGTCCCTTAGCCTGGATGTTCACTGGAGGAGGGAGCCAGGGTTTCCCAATGCTGCAGTTTTCAGTTCATTTGTGCAATCCTCTCCAGTCAAATTCTTGAATCTCATTTTTTTTTGCAGTTGTCTTAACAGAGTCTACATTTAAAAAGTAAGTTGCTAGTGATGTTGACATTTTCTTGTTCCTAATTGGATTTAAAGGTTTTGCATAATGTATTCAGAATACTGGTTTTGCTCTGAGGTGTGTTACCTATGCTTGTGAGAACAACTGGGTTTGTAGTTGAGATTTTGCTTGTAAAGTTAGTCTCTGAGAGTTTAAGAAAATAGATGTATCATGTGCTGCTTTGAAGTCTTAGAAGGATTTGAGAGGCAGTTTGCCAGCTAACATTTAAAACCCTTGAGAACTTGTTCCAGCCAAACCTTTTGATAAAAAAGTAAATGCAGCTACGGCTGTTACTAAAATGATTTTAGCTGGCGTTTCAGCGCATGTAATAATCTTGGAACATCCTGAAACTTATTCTTTTGTTCAGTTCTCTATCACAGCTCTTGGGCTTTGTCTGTGAACTCGTCACTTCTCAAACCCAGAAATCCTTCCCATGGTACTGAGGCACAGCGCCTCTGAACGCTGTGTTGGCTGTGGGAGCTCATATAAAGAACAATTCTTGTGCCAGGGATGTTTTTGGGGCCCTTCCTGGTGGGCTGTGACTCAGAACTGATGGGATGTCTCACTGTGGGACACCTCTGAACTTCATGGGCTCTTTGTCCTTGCCACACTGTTGGCAGTGTGTTCCTGCTGGAAGTGCCAGCTCCTGGTTGGCACAGTGACCCACAGGTGGCTGTGGTGGTGTCCCTGGGGACCCAGGGAACACCCAGGGGCAGAGCCAGGCTGGGCCAGGCCTGTGCTGATCCTGATCCACTACTCAAGGGCCAAGAGTTCAGCTTTGGTTTGGTTTTCACTCCCATCCTGTTCATTCAGTTTTTGTTAGTCAGGAGACACCTGGTTTGGGCAGAACCCATGCAGCCCTGCTCACTGTAGTACAGCAGAAGGTTGTATTTTGCTCACTGTGGTACAACAGAAGGGGCTGGGTTTGCTATGACTCTGGCAAATGGCCCAAACCTGACTCTCCTGCTTGGGACAATGAGTGCAGACTGCTTTTAACATACCATGAAAGAGTGAGCTTTTGACACCTCTGCTTGAAAAGGGAGGAAGAAAGAGGCAAATTCAGTTTTACCGTATACACAATTTTAATAACAAAATGCTTCTGTACACTGCACTTGTTTTACTCCATTACTCACACCCCCTTCCACCAGAAGTTGGCTCTTGAAACATAATTTAAACACAACACATCTAGGACTCTCTGTAATCTTGGGTTGCTAAGATGGTAGAATAGTTCACTTAGTAGTGTTTTCATTAGTGAAAAGAAAAATGGGGTGGGTTTTGTTTGGCTTTTTACAAAGGAGTGGTTGGGAGATGGCAGGCATAGCTTCTCGGTGCTTACACAGTGGTGTACAACCTGCTTACACAGTAGTGTACCACAGTGTTTCACCCCATCTCAGGCCTGATTATACCCCTCAAAGCTTCTGGTAACTTTCCCTAGATGCTTCTCAGAAGATTTTTACACTAGATGTGAAAAGCTGAATTTCCAGCTGATTCTGAAGTTATCTTTAAGCATCTTGCTAACGTGGTGCCTTAAAAAGCAAAGCCCAGCACCAATTTTAGCATCTGGGACATTTGCAGTGGAGGAAGGTGTGGGGAGGGAGGAGCTGCTGCCTTTGGTTTCTGTTGTTTCCTTGGTTGTTCCTCTTTGGGAGGGAGGAGAAATACTGTATCCCCCTCTGAACTTGTTTAATTTTTATGGAAAACTTTGTAAGAAAAATGAAATTCAGCTCCTGGGTAAGTTTCATAGGTCTGAACAGATGGATTTTGATAGCTACACAGATCACAAAATTAAATCAACTTTATTTCCATTAAAGTAGTACAGAAATTATCTTAGACACATTAAAAATAAGTGTGTAGTGCAGATTTCTGGTTTAAAGCCGTGGGATGTTTCTGATTTTACAAGGTAGCAATAGGCCTCTGTCTTGTAAGGGAGTAATGGGACAGAAGCTCAGATTTGCATGTGGCTGATCACTGAAAAATCGGATCATTTCTGCTTGGGGGAGAAGCAAACAAAACCAAACACCGATGGAGCAGCATTCATTATGTTTCCATCTGATAGGGAGTGGGAGCTCAGTGCAGAGGAACACTTCAGCTGGAGACTGAACACTCACCCATTTCACCCTTCATCAAGTAATTTTCACTTGTGTGCATTTAAACACTGATCTAATGCAGAGAGACTAACTGGGAGCATTAATTCAGCCTGTTCCAGGAGAATGACTCAAAACCTGAACTTGTGCTGCCAGGTTTGCATTTCACTGGCACGAGGATGGGGAGCAGGGGAAGCTGCCAGGAGATCAGTGAGGCTGGAGGAGATCTTTGGATGGGATGAGAACCTCAAGAACAGTACAAGAAATTCTGTTTTAAAACAATCCAAAGACCTCTGAGGTTGTGCCTGGAGGTGTTGAAGCACCTGTGAGCAATGTAGGAGCTGTACAAATCAAGGCTGTGCAGCAGAGATGGTATTTGGAGAGGGCAGGTTAACAAGCTCCTGTCATCAGCCAGTGCTTGTACTGAAATATGATTAATTTAAACCAAATCATTGTGGTTCTTGTTCCATCAACAAAATAAATCAGGGACTGCTTGCTGAGTAGCAATTATTCCAATCCCCTCCTTGCCTGGAAGAGTCACAAGCAATTGCGAATGGAAGACAGTAAGTTGAAAATAAAAAAATATTAACAGCCTGTGGCCATGTCCTTGTGCAGAGCGATGGCTCTGCCTGGTGCTCGCTGTCCCTCCGCAGGGAATTCAAGTTGACTTCACTGCTGCTGTTTGACATTCTGCGAGTTTTATGATACCTGTTACCCTAAATGTAATGTTTGCTGAATTGCTTTGCTTGTGCCTGGAACCTGGCAACAAATGGGTTTGGAAACAGCAGATGTAAACCACGGATTTTGGGAGAATGGCTGTGGATTGGCATGGAGTGCAGAGAGGGAACAAGAATGGGCCACCTATGCCTGCTGGCCTCCTGCTCTGCTGTCTGCAAGCCAGGCACTGCAGGGCCAGTGGAAACTGGCAGTGCTGGTGGGAGGGAGAACTTGGATGCCTGGGTGGGTTTGCTTGGAGAGGCACTGGAACAGTGCTTTAATGCTCAGAAAATCACTGTGAGTGGCAGGGATGGAGAACAGGGTTAAATCCAGCATTGCTGGAGCATTTGTCTTTGTTCTTCTTGAGTGGAATTAAAAGCTCATAAAGATGGAGTGGGACAGAGCTGGGGTGTTGGGAAAGCACCTCCTCTGGAGAAAGCTCAGCTCATCAAGCAGCCACATCTTCTTCCTGTGTGGAAGACTGAGATGGTACCCCTTGAGCTGCCTGACAGCCAGGGTTTCTGCAGGGCTTGAAGGACTGGGTGGATTGCTTCCTGCAAATGCAGCTGAGGCCATCAGAGTTCAGTGGTGACATCTGATGGGAGATGGCAGCACAGCCAAATTATTTGGCTGCCAGGATAATTAATGAGCTCAGTGATAACTTTGTCTGTGCTGGTACCCTGCAGTTGCAGGTGGAAGTCATCCCTGAGTGCCTGCTCTCCAGGCTCCCAGAGCTGACCTGTGCCAGCAAGTGCAGGGTGAGGGAGGTGCACAGACAGGGACAGTGATGCCCACTCACCTGCTCCTAGAGCAGTATCCTGGCCCTCGGGAGAGCTGGGAGCACCTAGTTATGGGAAGGAACAAAACAAATCTTCCTACAGTCAGCTAAATGCCCCTGGGGACCAATATGGGTTTGTATTTCTCAGCTTAGCTCTGGCCTTCTGCCTCATGTGGGATTTAATCATCCAGAATATCTGCTCTTTGTCCACCTACCTCACAGGATTTTTTTGTAGTCAGTTAAAAGCAGTAATTAATTTCCCAGAACAGGTGGAAATGGACTCATCTTAGTGTTAACAGTAACAAGAGTTCAAAGATATCTCTATGGCAATCCACGATCTCTTCCATTAAAGTACAGAGTCAAGGGAAGTAAACAAAATACTGGTTTTATAATAAGGGCACTGTATGTAAAAGTAAAATGATGCAAATTAATATCTTAAAAACCAACAATTGAAAAACCTTTATGTAAAATCTTAACAGAAGTTACTTATTTTGCTATAATTGCCTTGGACAAATTCAGCTCACAAGAAAACATCAAACTGTTGTATAATTGCACCCTAAATACCTCACTAAGTGGTAATACAGAGAGAAAAGCAGAGTGAAATAGCAAACAGATTTTTATGCAGTGGTTTTTCTGTTTAAAAAGTTTGCAGAATAGTTTAGTACATCACAATTAGCATACTGTAATTATGGATTTGGTCAAGGTATGGCAACACTGTGAGGAATTTCGTTTCTTCATCGGGGTGTGCTGGTAATTGTTTAACACTGCAGCATTGGACACAACACATTTTTTAGTTATACATACATGTATATATATATAAAATAATTCTCCATCCCTCTGAATCTTTTAGCTTTGGTTAGAATGTTTGCAATATTTGAGCAGTTGACTTAAAAATAATGTAATCCTTTGCAGACCCCCCCCTCCCCCACCCCCTACCCTCATGGCATCTGAGTACCACCATCACTGCATAGATCTGCAAATATTTACATATAATTCCATAATACAGTATAAATAGCAATATGGTACTTCTGGCTAAAGAAACCAAATTACCCCTTAGAATGAGGTGTGTGTGTGTATATATTTCTATATGATTTTTTAAAAAGTCATTCTAGTTTAGATTCTGTCCCATATTGAGTAAGAAACAAAACATTTTTCAGTGAACTATTCTATAAACTAATCATATTCTCCTAACTTATCAGAAGGGGTCTTTTTTTATCTTGAATTCTGGAAGAGGAGGACAAGTGAGAGCTTATATTACAGGGGCTAATTCTGTCTCCAGAGAAACCAGTGGAGTTAGTGCATGAAAATAGCTTCCCAGCGAGAGGAAGCCTCAGCTGGGGGGGCAGCAGGGGGACAAAGAGAGGCTTCTTCCTTCCTTCCTTTCTTCCTTCCCTCTACTCCTTAACCTCGCTGTTGATATTTGCTTTTAATTAAGAGAACCTTGCATTAAGGGTATTTACACATGAAAAGGTGTTGAAATGCTGTTTGTTCATCGTCATTAAGTAATTAGCTCGAATTCATGTAAAGCATCATCAAGTGAAACCAGGGAGCCGAGGACTGAATGTACTTAATATTTCCAATCGATCCTGGCGTGCTGAGCCTCCCTAAAGAAGCTGCTCTGCCAATTTGGGGACACAGGGAGGGCTGTCCTGCTGCTGCGGGAGTGTGCCTATCCTGCTCCTCTGTGTGTGCCTATCTTGCTCCTCTGTGTGTGTGTGCCCGTCCTGCCTGGGGCTGTGTGCCCATCCTGGTCCTGCCTGGGGCTGTGTGCCCATCCTGGTCCTGGCTCTGTGTGTGTGCCCATCCTGCTCCTCTGTGTGTCCCCATGTGTGTGTGCCCATCCTGCCCAGGGCTGTGTGCCCGTGTGTGTGCCCATGTGAACTGCTCCTTGCTGTCCCTGCTGTCCCTTTCAGCAAGCTGAGCCATGAACATGCACAGAGCAAAACTGTATTCCCCAATGCACTGAAATTCCCACCTGAACCCTTGTTGCTATTTTTCATTTTTCTCTTTTGTTTTCCCTCCTTTCCCTTACTGGAGTGAAATGCTCAGAGGAGGAAAATCTTCCTCCCTGGCTGCCCTTAAAGTGCCTGGAGCCAGCTGCAGTGTTTGGGATCCTCCAGCTGCAGTGGAACAAACAGATCCCTGCACAGATAACCAGTATCCTTCCCCTCGGACTGTTTGCAGTAGAAAAAGTAGAATATGGAGACTCGGGTATAAACGTTTACACACAGTCATATAATTACATAACATGAAACATTTTACATAGTTTGAGGTGAGCATCTCTTTAGGCGTTTAAACATTAGGAGTGCAAGTTTAATGTAATCATTGCTTCTTTAACACTGAAAATATTATGGATTTATTTTTTAAAAAACTTAAAAATACTGCACCACTCCATAAACAATGTTTCCATTAAGTAGCTTGGAAAATTAGGCTTTATGTCAACATTTGTAAAAATTAGAATCTGATGTAGGTCCCTACAATTTTAAAGTAGGTTACTTATCTGATTTACTTTGTGATGGGCTGTAGGTATTATACTTCACATTCTTTATAGGGCAGCTGCTGGCACTTGCACTGTCCATAGCCATTGATGATGATGAAGGGTCCTTCGTGGGTGGGTTCGTACTCGTTATAGGGTCCTTGGTCTGACATATTGGCCATATGCAGCCGAGTTTGGGATCGGAGCTGCCTGTGATTTTGAATCATTGAGCACTGCCTAATTCTTCTTAGTGTGGGAGGGCAGCACTTCCTGGAGATGAACACTATAAAAATTATAAAAAAGAAAGAAAACAATAAAGCCATTGTTCCTGTAATTACTCTCTGAGTGAAGATGGCATTGTTTGGCTCAGGGAACTGTTCTTCGGTGGTAACGACCATGCCTGCCGTAGTTGGAATCTCTTTGTCTCCCACATGGAAATGAGAAGAGCTTATTCTTTTCGTGTACTCGGTAGTTGGAGCTGTGTACGATGTCGTCGTAGCCACGGGGGTAACCACAGTTGATAAATTCCAGCAAAGCTGAAAACCATACACTGCATCCAGAATATCCTCTCCCTGGGTGTGGTCGGGGCTGTGGCAGAGGATGGAGTGCTCCCACCGACCTTGGAAGCCACTCAACCATGTGGCCAAGGCGCAGATCTTTGGGCTGCATTCCCACAGATTGCCGGAGAGGCCCACGGTGGTGAGGGATGTCAGCGAGCTCAGGATCTTGGAATCCAGAGTGGTGAGCTTGTTGTTATCCATGAGGAGGGTTTTAAGGTTAGGCATAGTTTCAAAGACGGTGAGGTCGATGGCTTTGATTTCGTTTCCAGTCAAATCAAGCTTTGCTAAGGTGCCCCAGGTCCACTCCATCCCACATGTCAAGTTGCTAATTTTGTTCCACTGCAAGAAGAGCGTGTGCAGGCTGCTCAGCCGGAGGAAGTGAGCAAAATTAATCTTTGTCAGCTGGTTGTGCTCTAGGTGAAGCTCCCTCAGCTTGATTAATCCCGCAAATCCATTGCGAGCCAAACTTCGCAAGCGGTTTGTGCTCAAATCCAGGAATTCCAGGCTACGACAGTCCCAGAACAGGCGGACCGGGATGGTCCGCAGGGAGTTGGATCGCAAGTGCAAGGTCTGTAGCTTGCGAAGGCCGTAGAAGAGCTCGGGGTGCAGAGAGGATAACTGATTAAAAGAGAGGTCCAAATTCTGCAGGTTAAGCAGCTGGCTAAAAGTTGTGTTTGGCAAATGAAAGATTTTGTTGGAACTTAAGACTAATTCCTTAAGTTTATACAGTCCTTGAAAAGAATCTTCTCTGACTGTTGCAATTTGATTATGATCTAAGTGAAGCCAAGTAAGTTGACTGAAGCTTGCAAATTGATCCCTTTCAAGTTCAGAAATATAATTGTGCCTCAGTGACAAACCTAGCGAGCCCTTTTCAGTGGTGTTTGGCACTGAGTGATACCCCTGAGAGTCACAGTAAAAGAGCAGCTTCTCACAGCGACATTTTGGTGGACAAGCCATGCCCAAGGCAGGCAGCATTTTTAAAACCATACTCATTGCATATAGTGCTGCCAGCATACGAGCCCCTAATGGCCACTTGAAATGTAAGCCTGCAGAATATAATTTAGGAAAACAACAAGATAGGATAGCCTTATCAGTACACTTGGAACATCACGGTGGAAGATTTCACTGCAGATAACATTGCCATGCATTTCCAACAAGCTAATTCTAAATGCAAGAAACAACTTACTACGACAAACCGAATACTTGGACATTACACTTAGGAGGAGGCTTTATCTCAGTTACGGAGGGTTACAGTGGCACTATCAGAAAACATTTTTTTTTTCTTAAGGTTCAGTGCAGAGCAATCAGCTTTAGCGTGTTAACTGCTCCTTTAAAGCAGAGCCATCATTCATTATACAAGGAACAGAGAAATGCAGGAACTTACCCATTCTTTTGAGTACATTGGAGGGTGCATTCAGTCGTAGTTCAAGACTCAACGTCGTGAGTCTGTGAAAGGCTCTAATGTAAGACAGCCTTGAATAATTGACTGGGTTTAGTGTCCTTTGATATTAGTGCAAAATCCACGATGCTCTCTTGGAATATTCCTTTTGAAATTGCTGCCTTGATCTCCTCTGACAGGTCTGCAATTTTTAAATCTTAATACAAGTTTTCGTCCTCTGTGGCTGCTCAGCTGGTTAATTGAAGCTCACGTTTTCCTTTTCCGCAGCTGTGGCTTCCTTTAGTCCTAACTTGTTGATGGCAGATGGGTGGCTTATTGCTGAGAGAAGCTCCTGTAGTAGCATGAGTGCATTTACTGAAAAGCTTTTCAGGGAAGCGGTACAAGAATGGATTTGCTTATGCGCTGCGACCACACAGGGCTCTATATAGGCTGACGTCACCTGGTGACGTTCCTTTTGTTTGGGTTTTCCAGAAGCTTTACTGTTTTAAAGCATTGTGCTGCATGCTGTGATCGTGTTAAAGACCACTGATAGAGGGGGAAAAATCCAGCGGCAGGAGTCCTTCGTCCCCACGACAGGAGCAGGAGGGACTTGCAGCGCCCTGCTCCCCCCACATCTGCACCGGCTCTGCTCAGCTGGGGTTAAAAGCAGCGCAGAGCCACGGGTGGAAGTGCCTGAGTGCTGCCTGCTCCCACTGTTCTGCTAAATCTCCCTGCATGAAAGGAACTTTTAGATGCAAAATGCACAGTTTGAATAGAGAATGCTGGTCAGCACCAGCTTTCACGGAGGTGAGAGGGACTGGGCAGCTCAGAGCTCCGTGTGACAGCTGTGTGTGACTGTGGTCCCTGTAGAAGTGCAGAGAGCAGAGCTGGAGCTGGAGTGTGAGGAAGTACAGCCCGGGAGCAGGGCACAGGAGTGAATGCTTCAAGCCAGGAGAAATTTCTGGAAAAAGCAAAGCTTGTGTTAGGGCACAGGAAAAATTTAATTGGAATCCAGCTTGACAGTGTGTGGTTATGAAACTAGAAAATCTATTTTCTCCTCCCAAACTGTGGCTTTTGTACTTGCTTTTTCCTGGGCACTGGAGTGCAGGGAGGAGATGGTGAGATTGGCATTTCCAGCCAGGGCTCGGGCAGGTGCAAGGGCTTCCTTGTGGTCACCCACAATGTCCTGCTGCTGTGTGTCCCCTCAGAGGGTGGGGAGGACACCACCTCCAGGAGCCCCTGGCTGCAGGGTGGGTGTGTAGCAGTTACCCTGTGGGTTTAGGGCTGCAGAGCTGTGCCCCTGCAGAGCTGTGTGTGCTCTGTGTGTGCTCTCCAGCCCCGCCAGGCTCTGGCCAGAGCGTGCACACACAGTCAGGAGGAGGACAGTGGGCTCTTAGGGATGTGTGCTTGCTTTAAAGGTTCATTGCCTCATTATTCAGAGCAGCCTTTCATCTGGGACAGCTGGTACTGAAAGGTAAATGACCAGGTTTGATTGACATTTTTATATGTTTTTAGGATGCATGTGCAGGTAAAGCCTTTGGAGCCAGTGCTGTGGTCGTAGCTTGATGTGAGTGCAGCAGGGGGATGCTGATTTCTGGCTCCAAGCAACTTGGATAAGCTTTTTTTTTTTTTTTTTCACCTTGAGATATAAAGCAATAATGTGGAGGAAGCACTTGAAAATGTTTGCTGTGTAGCAGCAAGGTATCACCTCTGACCTCCAAGATCTGGACTGAGCCTAGAATAGCAAATTTCCCATGATGATGGAGCAAGATGAATTGTGTCAAAAGAAGGGTTTAAAATAGAATGGCCTTTTACCTTTGTTTTTAAGTGTTGGCTCCTTGCTTTGTTTCCTTGGAGGTCGTTGCTTAAACCAAGACCTGCTGTTCTCTGCCTGCTTCCCCCTTGGCTGTCCCGTGGTGCAATGGTGATACTGCCTCTGGTGTTTCCTTTCTGGGATGGGCAGACTCGAGGGGAGCACCGAATGGAAAGTAAAGGGATGGAGAAGGTGAACACACAAGAATGAAATCTCAAGAACTTCAAAAAAAGCTAAAGCAAAACAAATAAACCCTACCCATACCCATCAGGAGAGTAACTATCTTTAACAATTAAGCAAATTAGGAAATGTTAGATAAATTTCTTAAATTGCTCTGCCATAGTAAATGTTTTCACATTTGCTCCAGTGTGAAAGAAGTAGATACAAAGAAGTTACATAAGCCTATTTAAAGAGATTCTTCTTGTTTAATGTGCAGTGTATGAAGCTCAGGCCCAGCTCCAGCTGTCCGATGGAACCACAGCTCTGCAGCACCTGTGGAGGGTTCTCAGAGCAGCTCTGTGCAACACCCTTATCTGAGGTGTTGCTTTGAGTTCTTATAACATTTCAGTATGTTACCATAACATTTAACAACAGCATTCCAAAGGGTATAATTTGAGGTCAACTGTTAGACCTCCCCATGCTGCCTCTTTCCCTCTTACCAGGAGACTGAAATTAGGTATCATTGGAAACGTTTTGCTTTTTTGCATCGTATCTGCTGGTAGGTTCCTCCCACATTAAGATTGTGTAATTTGGCACGGAGTTAAGAGTTAATGTTCAAACATGGTGAGTTGCTCCTTTTCTGAAGCTCTCCATTCTTTGGCCCTTAACCAAACAAGGGCTATTTAGCACTTTGCCAGTGAGTTTCCTGTTTAGGAAACTGTTAACGTGAACTTTATGGGTGCTTTTCTTAGCAAAACATGTTTTTATGTGCACTTGCTGTGAAATAACAGTTATTACCACAAGTGTGCATCTCAGTCTCTGAAGTCTGGAACACTGCAGTAACATTCACATTGTTCCTTGGGAGCTGCCTGGGGTGTCAAGGTGCAACAGACTGGGAATAAACCCCCAGAGGGAGCTGCCTGGGGTGTCAAGGTGCAACAGGCTGGGAATAAACCCCCAGAAGGCTCCTGCAAATGCATTTCTGCTGAGCCTGAAAACTCATTGCCCGGCACGAAAAACCATGTCTGATGCTACCTGGGCACTTCTGCCACAGTGGGAGTTTTATGGCAGCCTGAACCCTCACATGCAGTGTCGACAGGCAAATTGGCAGGAATAAGCTTGCCAGGACCAGATAACTCTTTGGGGGGCTTCTCACCTACCCCACTCCTGGAGCAGCACCACAACTGGTTTTGCTGCTAAACCCATGTGCTGGGAAGGTAGAATTGCACCCTGAAGGCGAGTGTTGTCATTTAGTTAGGCTGACATCTTGTGGAAGCCTTCCTAGTGTATTAAGAATAACATACAAGCTAATTTTACTGGATGGAGATGTGAGGGCTGTGTGACTTTGCTGTGCTGGGGGCCTGGAGGGTGCAAGCCCTGGAGCTGAAGGTGAGACTGCAGCAGCCGAGACTTGCAGCCAAGTGTGTGGCACTGCACAGCAGCCAGCTCACCCCTCTGCCTGCAGGAAGGGCAGTGGGAATTGTTACTGGGTGTTAGCACCTTGGGGACCACGGGAGGATTTGCTGCTTTTTGGCCAGAAGGCTGTGTTGGTGCTGTGTCACAGGGCTGTGAGGCAGGAGTTGAGCAGGGATGTGTGGTGTGTCACCATGTGCACTCTGTCACTCGGACTCGCTGCCGTGGAAGCACTGAGCTCTGGGAGGGGGCACACGGGACAAAGCCATGTCAGAGGTGACCCAGCAGCAGAGATGTGCTCAGGGGTTCAGGCCAGCTGCAGAGTCCTTTGAGGGAGGGCAGTGGGTGGGATGGGCACTGAATGTTGGGTGTCCTCGTCTTCATGGGAGCAAATGGCACGTGTGTTGGCTGTCACCTCCCTGTCCGGCAGCTCTCTGCACCTGGCACTGATTGCCCATTGTAATTCCTGCTTGTACCAGGGTCAGTGCAGGAGCCACCCTTCCCCTCTCCATGGTGCAGCCTGGACATGGGGAAGGATGTCAGGGTGGCAGTGCTGTGGCATGGCCAGCTGGGCAGGGGGATCGATACAGGCAGCTTTATTGTCACTCAGGTTCTTGCTGGAGCCTGGACGATGCCATGCAGCCCATTTGCTCTGCTGAGCTGTGGGCTGGCTGTGGGAGACTCCTTCCTACAGCAAACCAGGGCACAATCCTGCTTCCTCCACTGGCAGACCTTGGATGTGAAAACATTGCTGGAATTCGTGTGGGTCACGCATCAGTGCTCACACCGTCTGGCCTTGAATCAGCCCTCTTCTGTCTGGAATTTGTTGGCAGTCCTGCTGTCACAGTGATGGAGGGCTGTGCATGGTTATCCTCTGTAGACATGGAAATATGCTGGGTGGCAAGGCAAAACCAAGCATGGGACAAAATGCACCTGAGCACTGATGACCTATCCCTGGGAGCAGAGCTCAGAGGTGGCACAGTGACACAGCACTGCCTGCCCACAGGAGGGTGTGCCAAAGACTGACTTGTGTCTTATTCAGCCCCCATCCTTAACTAGCATGCTGCCTGTTGTACTGACAGCCCAGAAGTCAATTCACAGACACCTGAAGCAAAAGCCTCTCTGCCAACCATCGTTTTTGGTGATTGTGTGGTGGGTGGCAGGTGGGACAGTGGTGGCTCTCAAGCAGTGGCACATCTGGGTGCTGATTTGGGGAGGGGGCATGCTGGGCTCTGCAGGCTTGGTGTGAGGTGGTGCTGGGCAGGAAGCACTGTCTTCCTCAATACCTCTGTGGGCTCAGGTTAACCCAAACTGATGATGAACCTTTAAGATTAACAGCAGATGTTTGTGATGTTCAGCAACAAAAACATATCTTTGAGTGGAGTAGCTATTTACCACACATGCTCTGCTCATCCTGGTGGAATGCACCACCACCATGCTCCTGTACCTCTGGGATTAGATTTTAACCTCCACAGCTATAGGAAAAGCTTGGGTCTGTTTTTTGCTTGTCTGAATTCAGATGGCACACCTACAGCAGGAAGGCTTTGTGACAGAAATGGTGATTCTGCTCCCCTCCCTGTGTACAAATCCCCTTTCTTTGCTTTGAGCATTAAAACAAGCCCTGCTGGGGATGGTGGTGTGAACTGGGACTACAGGGATGTGCCAGGCAATGTTTGTGGTGCTCTCAAAGCAGGGCAGCAATGGTGGAGGAAGAGCAGAGATGAAGGGGGTGGAGGAAACAAGTGATTTTTAACATCAATTCTATCCTCTTTGATAAAGATATGATTTAATTTAAAGTAAATTTGCACCATGGCTAAATTTATTATCCATGATACTGGTCAGAGTTGGGATATGATACTGCAGAATGATTGACATGATCATCATGATGCTATTAAATCTACTGAATCTATTAGCTGCTCGCTGGCTGCAGGGTTTGTGATTCCCTCAGCAGAGTTTTGTGCTGAATATCTAAAAGTTCTCTTAGAAATCTGAATATTTGGGCTTCACTCCTGTGAGTCCTCCTAATCCCATGGATAGCAGGAGCTGCTGGCTGGGCCGCCTTGTGCTGCTGGGTCATTAGCTGGCTCCTCAGTGGAGGTTCACACTAGACATGAGGACCAGTTCTTAATGGTCAGGCTAATTGGTTAGTGGAAGAAATTACTCAGAAGAGCTAAACTGGCACTTGGAGCCTTTAAAACATGATTTATTACTTGAGAGAGGGAGCCCAGCTGAAAAAGGACTTTTGAACCGTAGGGTGGAACCAATGGGTAAAATTCCCAAGGTGTGTGGGAGCCTGGACAAAGTGACAGTGCTGTGGTCAGGGGTGATCCTCAGTGTGTTTCTGTGCCCAGGAGCGTTCATGCTGCCACGGGCTGTGCAGGTCTTCATGTGTTCCACCAGGTCCTAATGGGGCTTGGTTGGCCCCACAGTGTTTATTATGCAGGGGAAAAAAAGGGTCAGGAAACTTCAGCTGGGCAAAACTCGACATTGTTGTCTCCAGGACCTTGGTTGGAATTGGCTGTGGTGGTTTAAGATGTCAGTGGCAGCAGGGTGTCTGTAGCCACTGAGGTGTCCTGTGTCTGTCCTGCTCTGCCCCTGCTCAGCCTTAACAAAAGATCCCAATTAGTGACTAGATGTGCTAAATCACCAGAGCCAAATTAACAGGGTGCTTTATCATTCAGACTTCTGAAGTAAATTCTGGTCGTGCTTTTAACAAGCTTCTGTACTAAAACTTCTGCATGCCAACAAGGTGGAAATAAACTGGAGCTGCCTTCCTAAAATCTTTTGGGGCTGGATTCTACAGCTCTTTCTATGCTAGGACGTGGTGTAGCATCATAGGAACAGATCAGCAGTGAGAAATCAGTGCTGCTCAGGCTGTAATGTGCTTTTTGGGGTGTTTTGCATAGTGGTCCATTAGTGGAAGCCATCTCTTGGTTTTCCTCTCATCCAAAAGGCATCTGGTGCTGTGCACCGAGGCTGTTGTGGGCTGTGAAGCCAGGGACAGCAAAGTGGAATTGATGGGTGGCCTTGCCTCAAATCCCTGCTCCTGCTTCTTGTTAAAATGGTAATGTGGAGCACCCGGGGAGAAGTAAAATGGCACTTCTTGGAACAGCTGAATGTTTGGCTTTCTGCATAATAGATGAGCATATATCTTAGATCCAAACATATTCCTGATAAAAATCCCCACTGTGTGGGGAGGCTGCTGTGGGTTCAGTAAAATGGTCATGTTGCCATGGGTAAACAGGGGTGAAATATCAGCAGGAGAAGCAGCTGCCACTGCACGTTGGTGTGGGGCAGAGCAGCTTGTGGCTGGGGCAGTGCCTGGTGGCAGCTTCTGGGGCCACTGGCCCCCTCTCCCCTGCAGGTGCCAACCCTGCCCACTGCCACCAGCATGCTAGGGACAGAGTCATTGCTCAGGGGGTCTTGTCTGACATATCCCCTGAGAAGGGCAACAGCAAAGTGTTGGGTAAATCAGTGCATTAATCTTCACTTTATTTAGAGCCTTCAGCTTTCATTTTTGAATGTAGAGCAAAAAGAGGGCTGGTGCTGAGGCTGCTGAAGGCTTGGCAGCATCACAACGAGCTCCTGGGTTTAGCTCCAGTCACTTTTCAGTTACCTTTTGTGATGAGAATCAAATAACTTGATCATGGTGGTGACAAATCTTCAATAATTCATTACATTATAATGACATTACAACATCCTAACTCCCTCCTCCCCATTTTTTATTTCTGCTGTAGAGTGGACTTGATGTTTTAGATTCAAGGCTGTTCATCCAGATATTTCACACCAGCCTGTCACCTGGAGAATTGATACCTGGCATACCCTCACTGCAGCACTGCTAAATGCTTTTTCTTCTCCACTGGATAATTATATTGATTGTGGCTTAGGACTTCAGAAATTGGATTGTGGTTGAACAAAGTGTGTTTTGAAACCCTAATAAAAGCTATATTAAAGAGGAAAAAACTCCCAGTAAAACCAGACCACCACCACTGTCTTATCTGACTCTTTAATTTGATAGGAATGAGGATATTTGTGACCCAGTGTCTGATGGAAAAGGGAAGCTGCCCCTGCTGCCTGGCCCTTTGGCCTCTCTAACAACAGGGCTCAGGCGAAACGTGCTGGATCAAACCTTGGCAGCTCCCTGTGGGTGGGCCTGGAGACTCCCTTGAAATGTTGAATTTCTTACCCAACAAATGGTTTATCAGGATTTGACTTTTGATTCTGGGCTTTTGACTGCCTGCTCAGGAGCAGTGCTGTGTGATCCCTGGGGTGGGGTGTGGAGGGAGCAGTGACTGCCTTATTGGGGAGGTGGAGACTCTACTGCCAGTGTGCAGAATCACTTCACAAACCTCAAAAATAGAAAAAGAAGCTTACCATGTACTTGAAATGAATAACAACTGAGAGCTGAATAACAACTTAGAGGCCCTGGATACCTGTTTACCCCTTTGTGTGCTGTTTTTCAGGCTGGCCGCAAGGAAAGAAGTGATGCCCTGAACTCTGCCATTGATAAAATGACCAAGAAGACCCGAGACCTGCGCAGGCAGGTGAGGAATGGTCAGAGGGGCTGCTGGCTGACACAAGTGATTGCAGTGCTGCATGCTGGGGACTTGTTTCTAGTGGGCAGTGGGTTTGCTGGCCTGTCTTCAGTGAATTAAAAGCCAGAAGCTTCCAGTGGGGAAGCATGGGGTGGGAATGTAATTCCCTGTTAACTGTGTGAAACAGATGCTGGAGTCTTAATCATCCTCATGGCAAGAGAGATTAAAAAACCCAACCAAAACCCCGCAAAAAACAACTTTCACTTGATGGTCTTTGAAGATAATCAGTGATATTTTATAATTCTAGTGGTGTTCATCTCAACCTATTTTATTTGAGAACTATATTTATGTAGCATCAGCCTTTTATCTGTTTGGTTTTAAAGCAATATATTCCCATTTTCGAGTAAGCGAGAATATGGATCAGGTTTGTTGAAAAATGTTTTTATTCTAGCAGAAAAATAAAAAAGTTAAATCAGTGTGTTGTTTAATCAGCTGAGGGAAAGCAGTAAATTTACTCAGACAAAACCAATATGAGCTGCTAAATCAATATTTGTGGCCAAACTGGTGACTTGCATTTCTATAACTAATCCATTTTTTAAGGAGATTTAATTTAAATTGAAGCAAAAAGTGTGCGGACAAGACTTAGTCCAGGGAAAGCCTTGGTCACACAAAGGAAAAAGGATCAATGACAAAAGTAGTTTAAGCTTTACGTATTAATGCAGTAAGAGGGAAACAGCAGTGGAACACTACTGAAGAATAACTCATTCTTTTATTTTTATTTTAGCTCCGCAAAGCTGTTATGGACCATGTTTCAGACTCTTTTCTGGAAACAAATGTTCCTCTTTTAGTATTGATTGAAGCTGCCAAGAATGGGAATGAAAAAGAAGTTAAAGAATATGCCCAGGTTTTCCGTGAACATGCCAACAAATTGATTGAGGTAAGATGATACAAATTAAAATTTAATTGTTGCTAGTTAAATTAAGGCAAGACTAGGAAAAACAGGGTTTTCAATTCTGTTGAAGTACAAAGCAAATTCCGTAATAAATTTCCTTTTAAAATTTTATTTGAATGAATTTAAACATGATTTAATATTTAAATAATTGAAAATGTAAGCTTGTCAAAAGGAGCTGTTAAATAACCCATGTAGTTGTGGATATTACAGTGTGAGTATATGATAAAGATTTTGTTACTTGGAGGTGGTCATTTGGAGTAAGGGAGACCAGGGCACAATTGTCCTGCTGGGCAGTTTGACCCATTGCTTTGAAGCCTGGAGGGGTTTTTTTTCCAGTAAAATCCCGCTGAATATAAACAGGCCTTTTGCGTGAAGGCTTTCAGAATGAAGAGCTGCTCAAGTGTGTCTGTAAAGAGCAAACAGAACACTTGGAGTGACAACACAACTGATCCCTGCCACCCCTCTATAAGGAAAACCCAAACAGCTGGTGGAACTGCAGAGCAGAGCTCTGACTGGGGGGAAAACCAGGTTAGCTGGGACCAACCTATCTTAACTGGAATCCCAGGATCACTGAGGTTGGAAAATCCCTCCCAGCCCATCGGGTCGCAGCTGTGCCCCATTCCCACCTTGTCACCAGCCCAGAGCACTCAGTGCCACCTCCAGGGGTGGGCACTCCAAACCTCCCTGGGCAGCCCTTGACCTCTCTCTCCATGGAGAAATTCCTGCTGATGTCCAACCTGAGCCTCTCCTGGCCCAGCCTGAGGCCGTTCTCTTGTCCTCTCTCTCATTACCTGGGAGAAGAGACTGACCCTCCCCTGGCTTCCTCTCCTGTCAGGGAGTTGTGCCCTGCTGAAGGAAGCAGATTTCCCTGGGCGATGTGTCTGCAGAGAGCAGCAGCAGAGCCTGTCCCTGTGCATGGATCCACCTCAGGATTCTCAGCCCCTTGCCACTGCCTTCGCGTGAGAGTTCTGTGGCAGCTGATGCTGAATGGCAAGGAACAAACAGCTATAGGTATTGTTGAGGAAACATGCCACTAGGAATAAGCTTCAAAAACTCCTCCTGTGCTCTTCCATGCTTTGAGGCTCTGGCTGGTTGTGCTTAACCTCCACAGCTCCCTGGGAACAGTCCCAGGCTGCTTCGTGTGGTTTTGCTCTCCTGGTGTCTCTGTTTCATAATGGAGTCCCCAAGGCTTGTGAGGAATACTCACACAGCTGGGCAGATTTAAATTGCTCAAGAATAAGACTGATCAGACATTAGTAAAAGTAGCCTCTGATTTGCACCATGTATTTTTCATAGGGTTCTGAATGCATTTTGCAGCTGCGCTCTAGTGCAGGGTGCATGAAGTTTGTCCAGCTCTTCAGAGCTGCTGTCTAAGCAATGAAAATTTTTAATTCCTTGAAGGCATTTTTCTCTTTTGGCTTGTCAAGTTTCAGCGTCAATGCTGTCCTCCTGGAGCTGCAAAGTTATTCTAATCTAAATTTTAAGTAACTGACGTTGTTCTGCAAAGCAGCATGTGGAAGGAGTGCAGGGCTGCTGTGCCCTGCCTTGGCAGCAGGATACAGCCTTGGAAACACTTTGAAGTGGGTTTGGTCTAAAGCCTCCCTTCTTCATGTTGCAAGCCTGATTTATCTAGAAAATTATTTTTAGGGCTTGTTTACAGGAGAAGTTGAATCGTGTAACAATAGCGGTGCGTGTTCTGCCAGAGTTCTGCTACCTCCTCAGTGGATGTGTGGAATTTACTGGCATAATTAGAAAAGAATAATTGTGCTGCTCTATCCCTGAATTTCTCCCTAGCCCTTGGCAGGTGAGCCCTTTTTCCCTGTCCCTTCTGGAGCAGCCACAGTTCCACCCTCACTGGCACTGGCCCTACCTGATGTGCAAATGCCAGGCTGCAGAGAAGTTTTCCAGAGCCTCTGTACAGCCAGACTCTCTTGCCTTCCAAGGACTATTCCCCTGAAAGCAGGCATTCAGCAATATTTTTGACTGACATCAAAAGGTTCTGCTAAAATGATATGCTGCTGCAACAGCTTTTTGAAGGCTTGGTTATTGCTTTTGCTGTCTGAAATGTAACAGTAGTTGTAGAGTAGCATGATGTAGATGGTTTATAAACCTCTTCCTTGAATGGAGATGGATTAATATATACACTTAGCTTGGACAGGAGGGAATAATGCCCCTGCAGAGCCCTTGTCCTGAGGGGCAGAAGAGCCACCAGAGTCATATGAGATGTCAGATTCACTGTGCAGGAAGATGGGTCGGGGTGGGTTGCACTTGAAATGTCTTGTGCCTCTGCCAGAATGGAGAAGGATGTTTGCCAGTTCCCTCATCATTCTGCTTTTGGCCAGGAAGCTCAGGAGAACAACAAAAGGTTGTGTAAAAGCTGGGCTGAAGATGTTTTACCCAGTGAGATGGGCAGTGGTTCCTTCCACCTGCTTTCAGGGGAGATGAGTGTGTGGGGAGTTTATCAGAACTGCCCTCACAAGTGCTGCAGAGTGACTCAGGATATCAGCCCAAACAGCTGCAGCACTGAGTGGAGCTGAGCTGTATCATGCCCTGACTGACAGGCTCCTGTGGTTTGGATGTAGAGGGGAGCACGTCCTTTGGTGCTGAGTGAGGGCAGGAAATGTGTGGGAGATCCTGCCCTGCCCTGGGGAGTTCAGCACATCCCACTGGGAGGATTTGCACCTTGGGTTAATGCCCCCGTGTTTGTGAGCTGGAGGAGTCAGTGAACCAGCCCCTGAGAGATACATAATGAGACAGATTTACTTGATTTCATTTTTCATACTAAACTGTGGCAGGTGTTGGCCGGACAGGAGTGGCAGTGCTGGTTCTGCCCTGGCTTAGCACAGGGAGTTCTTGCTCCTGCAGTGCAGAGCTGTTTATGGGCCCTCCAAGTACCCATAAAGAGATGCAACACATGATTTGGGTAATTTCGTTCTGAAATGTTCCCTTCTTGGCAGCACAGCACTGTCTGCTTCTGTGGTTCCTAACGTCCAGGCAGCCAAATTTGACCAAAAGGTGCAATAACCACAAAAAGCTGATTTGCCTGCTGGGTCTGTGTCTTCTAGAGAACTCGTACCAAGAGCATCCCAAAGGGCTCCCAGCTAATTTGTTTCCCACATAGTAAAGTCCTAACCCTTTTTTCCTGCCTTTTGGAAACTGAGTAACAGTAAAAGAGTAGAATGAGCCTTGTCTCAGTTGAATAATACGTTTCAAAGATAGCTTTCAAAATTGCCCTGTGCTAACAGACCATTAACTCTGGCTGGATTTGGTAAAAGGAGTTTAATTCAGGAATTGAGAAGCCAATTTCAATATAACACACAAAAATAACAGAAAGGACAGCATTTGAGGAACCAGCCTAACAAATGTTAAATTCACTTGTAAACTATGGAAGTCTTCCCAATTTTCAGACTGTGAACTGCTAACTCCATTTCAATGTTTTTTCCCACTGGGTGAGGTAGCCTTGGCTCTCCAACCTGCCTTTGCTCTTGAGGAAGGACAGCTTGGCACTGGCATCCTTGGAGTGACTGTTCCTCCCCAGGAGGGATGGGGCTGTCCTGCAGCGTGGTGCCCATCCCCAGTGATGTCACAGAGCCCCACGCTGGCTCTTTGTCCCTCCCAGGCTCTGAGGAGTGTTTGTGCTGAGCTGCCTTTGTGCCTCTCCCCGGGGGTGCTCGCACTGCTCCTGCAAAGGGAAAAAGCCAGACACGTTAAGCAGAAACCTTTGCTATGCTGTTGAATGCTTTAGAAAAGGAAAAATTAACTTGTCAATTTGTCACTGGTTACATTGTGACACAGTGTAACTCTGTGTGGCTTTAATGGAAAAGTTTTTCAGACATTAAGAAATTAGGAAGTAAAAGGTAAATAAGGACAGAGTCCAGGTTAAAATCCTCCAGTTTGCTTGCTGAAGAATATTTTGGAGAATATATTTGGAGTTTGTAATTCCTTAAAAAGAACAAACGATCTCTTCTTCTTCTGGAACCCACTGTCCCTGTGTCAAATGTTTTTCTCAACTTAAATTTTATTTATAAGTCTTCTTTTAACCAAGAGAAATATTGGTAAGACCAAGGAGGCAAAAGCTCTTAATGATGTTTCATAAGCATTGATTTTTTTTTTCTAATTGCTTTAATTTATCCGAAAAGACTGCTCTGTGCCTTTTTTTAATGCACTGGGTTGCATCTTGCATATGGAGTGATGATTTTCTCATTTTCAGTGAAACCCATGAACAGATGCAGACAGCAAATTTATTTGCTTGGAAAGAATCACATTTGGGCACTTGCAGCTCCATAAGCTTTCTGTAGCCTCTTGCTCTGACATTTCCCCCTTCTGTTGCCCTCCCTGTCTAGCCCGATGTCCTGGAGTCATTCTTCGGTCTAAAATCTAAAAATACCCCTCTCCCAAAGCCTGAAGCCTTTCACACTTGCTACATTTTTCTTGCAATTATCCTGATTTGCTCAGACTTGCAGCCTGTATGTTCTTTGGACAGTCTTAACAGCTGCAGGTTTTTTACATGTGAAAGGCTTTTTAAAAACGTGAAGTGGATAAAACAGCTTGGATTTCAAATAAAAACTGGTTTTTGGACTTGGAGGCACAGTGAAGGTCTTTAAAGCTGAGGCTTGGCTGTCCCCTGTTCATTGTCACTTACCTGGGCATGGCCAGGTACCATTTATTGCAAACAAAGCATGGAATGGAAGAATCCAGCAGATCCAGAAGTTAATCTGCTTGGACTAGATTATCCTTTGTGTCTCTCAGCCACCTGATTTCCAGAGTTTCCACAGAGTTTTCCAAACCTCTCTGGAGGTGGCTTTGCTCATCCTTGCAATGCTCTCCCCTCCTGCCTGCCAGCACAGGCGTGCTGGGGATCCCTCAGTGCTGCCAGGCAGGGATGAGGTTCCTGGGGAACAAGACAAGCACCTGGCACCCCACTCAGATACTGACTTGGAGTGTTTTTCTGAATTGTATTAAATCTCAAAACCCAGCAGTTTCCAGATTAGGGTCATTACCAGGGTACCTCAGCACCTATTTTTCCAGTACTCTCATTTACAGAGGGAAAAATATCTGCCAACTCAGGTTTGTCTTTTATTGCTTTTATTTTTTAGGTAATTTTGTATTACAAGGGAAATGTCCTTGCACTGTGGTCTGGAGAAGAGAGGTAGAGTTATTTCCCATTTAAAATGGAGACCAAAATGAGCAAAATGTCTCTTCCAAAGCACAAGCACGTTTTCTGTAATTTGTCTATAGATAGCCTTGGCAGCAATTTAAAACTAATGTCTCCAATAAATGGCCAGTGTAACTCTAATGTGCCCTCTAAAGTCTGACACTCTTCAACAGCCGATGCACTTTCCTTGTAAGTTCATTTTATTAGTCAACTAATTCATAAATAAATTAAATTCTTCTCGTAGAACATGCTTTCCTTACATTCATAATCAGGAAAGCGGGAAAGCCTCAGCAGAAAAATGTTCCTACATTTTTCAACAAAACTGGATATACAAATTTAATACATCATACATAAGTAAAGTCAAGTGACCTTTTAATAGGATAACTTCTGTTCTTGTAAGGTTATTTTTTGAGGCCAATCTTCTAATGCTACACCAAATAATGTATGAAAGGGTCTGTAGTATGCTGGTAGAGTTTAAAAATTATGTTGGAAGAGGAATAAGAGACTTGAGGGTAATCTTTCTGTCCAGATTTCATTGTAAGTGCACATGGGTGAGCAGGGCCATGACAGTGAAACTGATGGGGGAGAGATGAAGGGATTGAATCCTCACAAATCTGGGCAGCAATTGGGCTGTCCTTTGGAAATCTTTGTGGTTTGCTGCTGCTTGTGGAGGAGAGGCTTTTCTGCCACACCTCAGCCACAGGGACAGTCACCTTGCTGTGTGACTGGGAGAGGCTTCCTCTGTGCACAGCTGGGCCAAGGCACCTGGGGAGGGGGTATAATTTGGAGGTGAGTGAGTTTGAGGTTTGGAAAATATTTGTGTGCTTTTTATTCCACTAGAAGCTGTCCTGTGTTTACTCTGTTCCTTTTTCCTTTAGAAACAGAAGCTTTTGTGGAAGGGAGATGTGTAAAAGAGGTCAGGAAGTGTGAGAACAGTTGGGTTTAGGTGGTGTTGACATGATGTCTTCAGAGGTAGCTGAAAAGCAATAGAGTCCTTTTATTTTCCAGATATTTAAGTCTTAATTCCAACAGCATTTTTAAGTGGCTTTTTGGGTAAAGTTTTTTTTATAGATGTGGCATAAACGTTTTAATTCTTGATATTTAACTAAAAGCCTTGATGCATGTCTGGATTTTCATCATCTTAGTCATTAGCAATATTGGATTATTAGTCATGTCATGTCATCAAGGAGGTGCCTGAAATCTGTGTGGAGCTCATTACTGACACTGTTTTGTCGTCTTTGTGAAGAGCACAGTGTACTGACAATTACAGTTACACTGCCATGAACAGTTGTCTGAATCACCAAAAACTGGTTTAAGCAGCTAATAATAGGCACCAAGTTGGAAGCCTTTAGTCAGATCAGAAGGCAGCATGTTCTGAGTGATGAGCAAACTGAGATGGGAGAGAAGAACAATTTCACAGAATCCCAGACTGGTTTGTGTTGGGAGGGACCTTAAAGCTCATTCAATTCCAAACCCCCCTGCCATGGGCAGGGACACCTCCCACTGTCCCAGGCTGCTCCAAGCCTCAGTGTCCAACCTGGCCTTGCACACTGCCAGGGATCCAGGGCCAGCCACAGCTGCTCTGGGCACCCTGTGCCAGGGCCTCCTCACCCTGCCAGGGAACAATATGCCCAATATCCCATCCATCCCCACCCTCTGACAGTGGGAAGCCATTCCTTGTGTCCTGGCCCTCCATCCCTTGTCCCCAGTCCCTCTTCAGCTCTCCTGGAGCCCCTTTAGGTCCTGAAAGGGGCTCTGAGCTCTCCCTGGAGCCTTCTCCTCTCCAGGCTGAACACCCCCAGCTCTCCCAGCCTGTCTTCATTTCCACACAGAGACAGTTTTGGATAAGGATAATTATTTGGGCCCTGTCCAGATATCACTACTAGAAACATTTTTATTTTAAGGAAAGGTATTTGTGTTGCTAAGGAGCATCTCAACCGAGGGTTTGCTCTGAAGGTTTCAGCTGAAGCTGAGCTCTCCATCACACATCAGTGGTGTCATTGCTGTCGTGGTAGCTCAGATAGACTTGTGTAACTAGTGTGGTTTGTGATGATAACAACATTCTAACACTTCAGCTTGTTTGTCTGAGGGGGGAATAGTTCCTGTGCCAGCAGTTACATCTGCAGCCACAGCTGCATCGACAAGGGGCATGGTGCCCGTGCCGCACACTGGTGTTCCTGTAGCAGTCCTGCTTTCCCTCAGGTCTGTGAGGGGGATAATCCACCAGGCTGGAAATAAAGATATTGCTGCACTTTCCTGCTGTGGGTATGGTTTATGCTATAGATGTATTGATTCCCTTCAAACACCTCTTCTTTCTGTCTAATTGAAAACCTTTCCCCGTGGCAAGAGAGAAGTTGTCTCCATGCTGCCCTTGCTGCGCAGTAAATGGAGCCTGGTCTGGTCTGTCCTGATGCACCAACTCTGGGATTGCCCAGCTGTGTGAAAAATTTCCCTTCTCTATGAAACCTTGGCAACACATGGGTGGCTCTCTTGGGGAACAACATTTCCTCAGGGCATGGAAGGAGCTCACCAGTGTGGAGCAGAGCTTTTGCAGGACAGCTGTACCTGGAATGGCACCAGAGAGCTGGAGAGGTATTTGGAGACAGCTCTGGACAGGGTGAGAAGCAAGTGCAAAGCTGTATTCCTTAATTAGAATTTTAAACACACAGATACAGCTAGAAATGTGGAAGTATTAAGATTTAATCCCAAGCACAAGGTGGTTACCCATGGAAATACTGATTGCCTCAATATAACAGGGAGCAGAAGGTACACAATACATTTCTTTTTATACTATTATATTACTTACAAGAGCATGGAGAGACAGAGCAGGGGGGAATGGATTCCCACTGCCAGAGGGCAAGGCTGGATGGGATATTGGGAAGGAATTGTTCCTGGGAGGATGGGCACACCCTGGCACAGGGTGCCCAGAGAAGCTGTGGCTGCCCCTGGATCCCTGGTAGTGTTCAAGGTTGGACAGAACTTGGGGCAGTGGAAGGTGTCCCTGCCCATGGCAGGGGGGTTGAAACTGGATGAGCTTTAAGGTCCCTCCCAGCCCAAACCAGTCTGGGATTCTGTGAAATTGTCTCTGTACCCTTTCTCTTGCCATCACTTGCCAGCCTGTTGAAATAACAAACATGTAACCTCCATTCTTCATTGTTCAAAATATCAACCCTTTGCTTGCTGGTTTTGTTCCAGCTGGCTGAAACTTCACCTCCTTGTGTTTATAACCAGACTTGGAATGAAAAGTGTTCCCATCTTTGCGTGAGGCTGCAGAGCTCTGGAAATAGCAGTTCCCTCAGTTTAGTCCTTAGTTCTCCCCAGTGCTCTACGTCTGCAGTTTGTCTGCCTGTGCCTTGTTTTATTTAAACACTTTGACTATTTTCAGTTAATACATTGGAATTCTGTTGCCCACAACAAGCTCTTTCAAGGTACCTTCTGTGAAGCTGCAGCCACATGCAGCCATGTAACTGATATAAAATCACAAAGCAGTTGACAGCGTGACTCCAGTAACTCTGCACAATCCCAGTGGATTTGATCCCTAGTCCTCCTGCATTAAAGAAGTGGAGCTGTTTTGTGTAATTCCCAGTAAGCTCTGCCTCTGCAAAATGAGGGGTTTGTAGGGTTAGAGTTAACACATCTATAGCTGTAACACTTCTCCCTCAAGCAGCACGTGTTAGGGCTGGATGTTAAAATGCTCAGATTCATCTTGAATATTGAGTGTAGTGTACAGGTGAATAAATAAATGTATGGATTTAGTCAATAATGAAAGCCTTTCTGGAGAGGGATGGGATTACATAATCAACACATCTCTTCTGAGAGTCCTCAGTTGCCATCAGTTTTGCCAGAACAGTTGTTTCTGCAGATAAATTAATTTCCTGAGCTTTGACCAGCAAGAAGGGAATTGGGACAGGTTTTTTTAACATGGAGGAGGAAAAAATTAGCTGTGCTCTGTTTGAATTTTGTGAGAATATCAGATACACTTTTCTTTAGAAAATCCCTAGGAGGAAAATGTTCAATGGCTACCTGCCCATTCCTTCTTTTTTTGCTTTTAAAATGGGTGACTTTTTAAAGCTGCTTAAAAGTTGGAATTTGCATTCCCAGAGAAATTGTAAAATAAAGCAGAAAATTTAGAACAAGCAGCTGAAGTTTTGATATTTAATCAGAAATGAAAATGCCAGGTACACCTTTGAAAAGCTTGGTTTCCGTGGTGTTGAAATTCCCAAAGTACCTGTGTACACATAGATGTGGGTTCGTTATTTTTGTGTAAGAGTTTTTGGTTACGAGAGGATTCTGCCTAATGTTAAACTAAAAAGTTCTTCGGTGTAAAACAGTTGGAAAACTTTTTGCAGTGCATTTTTACAGCTCCAGGTTCAAACGAGAGCGCCCAGACTCTGAGAATTCAATTAGTGAGTGTTTGGCTCCTGCACAGGGATGTGTAATCCTGGGCTGTAGCAATGCCGGGTGGCAGGGCCAGCTCTGGCAACATTCAGTTATGCAACAGTAAACACCTTACAGAGCCTTCTTTGGTCTGCACCAGCCTGGGATGGTTGCAGCAGCACCACTTTGGAGACTTCGCCTTCCTGACTGTTTGAGGAAGCTGTCCTAAAAACTTGACCTGTAAACAAGGAGAAAAACCTGGGTGGTGATTCAGTGAAGTCAGTCCAGGTACATAACTCAGAGGCTTTAACACATTTATCGTCAGCCTTTGAAATCCTGAAAGAGGAAGGTTTAGAGTGTTAGAGATTATAATTCCTTTTTTTTTTCTATTGCATCTTTTGTCTCTTGTTGAAAAAGCAATTGGCCAGTCCTTCAATAAAGAGTTCTCTGTAAAGTAACCCCTCTGCCTAAGCCAGGGAGTCTGTGCAAAGAGAAGGTGGAACAAGTACAAAGCTGGAGCATTGTTACACAGAATCACAGAATATTCTGAGTGGAAGGGACCCACAGAGATCATCAAGTCCAGCTTTTAAGTGAATGGGAGTCAGACCAGCAACCTCGGAGTTATTATCAGCATTCAATAGTGAAATTTTAGAAGCTTAACACTGACCCCAAACTTGTATAGTTGAGGCTGCTGCAATTTTTTAATTGCTGGAAGACTTAGCTTCTTAGTCACGATCTGAACAAATCTCAAGTTTAAAAAAAACAAACCCAAAAAATGTATTTCATGTGAAAAAGGTACAACCTGTGTCTTGTCAGGGGAGGCGGTTCTCTGCCACAGATTGTTACTAATGGTAGAAAGAACAGCTTTAGAAATGTCAAGTTTTTCCTGATTTAAATATTAGTAAATACTGAAGCGTCAAAGTTAACTAGAATTTGAGATAGAATCATTTTGTGGCAGATGGTACAATATTTTTTTTTAATATTGGAGTTACACCTTCTTACTAACAACATATTCCCAACTGACCCTTTGCCTGAGATAGTATCTGCTTCTCAAAAGGAACACTTAAGTTATGCCTCCTCCAAAGGCACAGAACCATGGAATCATTTAAGTTGGAAAAGCCCTCTGAGACCCTCGAGTCCGACTGTTTCCCCAGCACTGCCAAGGCCACCTCTGAACCCTGTCACCAAGTGCTACATCCACATGGCATTAAATCCTCCAGGAATGGTGACTCCACCACTGCTCTGGGCAGCTCTGCCAGAGTTTGACAAAGCTTTCAGTGAAGAAACTTTCTCTAATATCCACCCTGAGCCTCCCCTGGCCCAGCCTGAAGCTGTTCCCTCTCCTCCTGTCCCTGTTCCCTGGGAGCAGAGCCCGACCCCCCCCCGGCTGTCCCCTCCTGTCAGGGACTTGTGCAGAGCCACAGGGGCCCCCCTGAGCCTCCTTTTCTCCAGGCTGAGCCCCTTTCCCAGCTCCCTCAGCCTCTCCTGGGGTTCCAGCCCCTTCCCCAGCTCATTCCCTGCCCTGAACACGCTCCAGCCCCTCCAGGGCTCTCTGGCCATGAGGGCCCAGAACAGGACACAGCCCTCGAGATCCCTCAGCAGTGCCAGCACAGGGAACAGGCCCTGTCCTGGTCCTGTTGTCACCCCAGCGCTGGGACAGCCCAGGTGCCATTGACCTCTTGCCCTCTTGGGCCCCCCGGGGCTTGTGTCCAGCCACTGTCACCAGCACCCCTAAGGCCTTTCCTGCCAGACACTTCCCACCCACTCCACCCCAGCCTCGAGCACCCGTGGGGTTGTTGTGATCCCAGGGCAGGACCCAGCTCCTGACTTGGTTGAACCCCACACAATTAGTCTCAGCCCATGGATCCAGCTTGTCCAGATCCCTCTGCAGACCTTCCTGTCCTCCAGCAGACCCACCCTCCTGCCCAGCATGGTGCTGTCTGTGCATTTTCTGAGGGTGTCCTCGATCCCCTCATCCAGGTCACCAACAGAGGCATCAAACAGGACAGAGCCCAGGGAACCCCACTGGTGACTGGCCTGGATTTAGGGCCACTCACCTCCCGGATTGTGCTGGCACCAAAGACATTCACCTCAAATTATCTTGCAGTGTGCTGATGTAATCCTTAAAAACAATGAGATTTGAGTTTCAGAAACTGCTCAGTGCATGAAAGCCCCTTTCCAGATGAGCCTGTCCAGCTTGGCACTGTTAGCTCTGTGCCAGGAATGGCTGGGGCTGTGCACTGCATTTGTCACCGGGGGGAAATTTAAGCTCATTCCTCTAAATACCAGCAGCTGCTTGGGGTCTGCCCTGCCTTTTGGGGTCTGAGAAGCTGTCTCTGGGCCATGGCTGTGGAGTCTAAACTGAGAGGGCCTTGAAATCTACTTTGAAATCAGTCTGTCAGCAGCGAGAGGTGTCTGAACTGTGCTGGGCCGCGCTCTCGGGGCTTTCTTCATTCCCAGTGTATTTTTAACTTTTTTCAAGAGATTGCTCGTTGTGCTGATTACATTATTTGCAGTGGTTTTGTCTCCTTTGATGCCTGTGCCAGTAGTGCTTATGTAAAGGGACTTGATGATATTGAATGGTAAGAATGAACAAATGCAGCGGGAATTCAATTGCTATTTTGCTCTCAAGCACAAGTGTTCTTCTTTCTAAATCAAGTCTGACCACTTACTATGTCAGTCAGCTGCTTTGTTGGAGACATGGAGAAACTATTTAATTCACATTTGATTTAAAGGAAATTTTTGTTCCCTTGAGGTGCATTATTTAATTTAGAAGTTTTGGAAATGTATGATTTCCAAGCACTCTGTGGGCTTTGAAAGAGTTGATCTTCATCTCAGCTACAAAATCCAATGTATTATGGGTATGTGCGAAATAACTGGCCAGCAGTACCCTATCCTCTAAAGAGAGAGGGAGTTTGAAGTTGTCAGATCACCCAGGAATTATTGAAGATGACTCCTTTCAGGTACTTTTAAAATTAAATTTCTTGATCCTGCAGCCATCCACCTCAGCTGGTACATGCAATTTCAGAATTCATCTTATAGACCACCTGATAATTACTGATAGTTTAAAATACCTCGTTGTTATGTCATTTACAACTTGATTAATTAGTAGGCACAGGTCTTCTTAAATTCAAATTTTAAGAGGCTTGTGAGTGTTTTCCAGTAGTTTTTCAGAGCCTTCCCATGGGTGCAGTAAATGCTGCACTGCTGTGAATTTACAGCCCTGTCTGCAGCACTCTGAAGTCATCTCAGCTGCTGCCATGTCTCTGTCTCGTTCTGATGTTCAGCAAAGAGTTTGCAGGGAAGTTTGTGTGCTGCTCTGGCAGAGAAGCCACCCCACCAGAGCGAGTAGCTGCCTGTTGGAAGAGCGTGCTGAAATGAAGTGTTGAGCTCTGGAGGCGCAGCACTGGGATGGGATGTGGCAGCCAACAGTTGGATTGTCTTAAACTGCCAAAGACCCTCAGTCAGGGAAGCACACACGCTCCTTTCATGAGGGTTGGCAGTGCCAGTCAGGCGCTTTCTAAAGAAGAATTGCCATCAGTTGGGTATTCAGAAGAAAAATGACTGCTCAAAAATGACTGTGCAAAAAAGCAAATTTTCATTACACCACGGTGGGGACACTCCATTATTAAGTTCTTTGCCTCTCTGTGTTCAGATAGAGCAGGGTTTCTGTGTGCTTGATTCATCACATTTGGCTTGAGAGACAGCACAACATCTCCAGATATCAGAGAGGCTGATCTTGTGGTGCTTCAATGTCGCTTTTATTCTGCCCCTACTCAATAGAGCTTTGTGTTATCCTCGCTGCTAGAGGTTGTAATGCTCCTGTGGAGGCAGGAATGATGGGGAAATACGGACCATAAAAAATATTGGCAAACTGCTGTTTCTCAAAAATATGACCTGTGCTTAAACCAACAGCAAAATCTTTATTTGACTTTTAAATCATGGCGTCTGATTGTCCTTTGATTCTTGTGAGCCTCTAAACAAAAGCATGATGTACTTTTACATCATCCCAGCAGCTCGCTGGGAACTAGGGATTCAAGGCATGGCAGTTGTACAGGAAAACTCGCCGATGTTCAAACACAACCCCTGTGTGAGAGGGTGTTCCAGGGCCAGCTGTTTGTTGGGGTGCCATGCAGAGGGGCTGGAGCTGTTCACAGAGAGGGAGCACAGAGCCCTGGCTCAGCTGGGCCCTGCCTGCAGCACTGTGCAGAGAACTGGGAACATCCTGCAATTCACCCCTACATGTGCAGGACTTGAATCCAAACATGAGTGGAAGAGAAACTTTAGGAGCAAGACACAAATATTCTTGAGAGCTGGCAGGGTTTCCTTTGTGTTGTTGATGCTGCACAGGCTTTCTCTCAACTTCAGTTTGTTTTCCTCCAAATATGTGCTGTCACATCTGTTTGCTTGCTTGTTCTGTGCTGGAAACACCTCTCCTCTTGACACCCTTGCTTTTCCATCCTCTGTAATTTGGCTTGGAGCTGGAGGGAGGAAGAAGCCATGGGCTTTGCAGTGGCAACTTGATTTTGCTCCCCAAATTGATCACGGGATTGATGAAAAATGCTGTTCAAGTGTAATGGCACGTGCCTGATGATTTGCAGGACAGTAATGTATTCTGTGTGGGAACATCTGCCAAGAGAGAAGGGCTTGGGGAGGGGGAAAAGCATGTGGTAGAGCTGCAGATACTACTTCAGAATGACTTACATGAATGCAAAGAATAGTTTAATTAAAGGCAGAATGGAAATTCCCCAGCTTATAGAGAAAAGTATCTGGAGAAATCTGGTTCAGTGGTGTTACTGAGCATCTGTTGGCTCCTGGTGATGATTTTATGGCACATTTACAGGGGGCTTTGCAGGTTGCTCAGCCTCTGGAAGGACAGTACTCAGTGTTCGTCTCAGTTCACTTGCTGCTATTTTTACAGCTTTCTGTGTTCAAATGGCTCAGAATAACATGCTTGTCATTCACCTGTCAGCTGAGAAATGTAACTTATTTCAGACTTCCTTCCCCTGAGAGTAGCTCTGGGATGAGGAATATCTTCAATTACTAAAAAATTCTGTGCTGTCCCCATCCTCCATGCTCTTAAAAGGCAGGTGTTTACAGAGGTCCCTACTTCAGGCTGACCTAGTTAAGGGTGATGCTGTGCAGCAGGTCAAGGTTGTGGAGTAAAGTTTTTAGGATCACAAGAGATCCTGTTCAAATTTTGGAGGCCTGTGGATGCATCGTGAAGATCTCCTGTACTGGTTTTATTTGATGAATTGCAGCATAGAGAGAGGGCTGGAGGAACACCTGCCAGGCTTTACCTGACACGTCCTGTCACAGAGGGGCTCTCATGGAACACCAGCAAAGCAGCTCATGCTCTGTGGGGTTGCTGCTGTCTCACCCTGGTGGGATTGGGCTGTTAAACTGTGACTGCAGCTGCTGCCACTGCTGTTCTTGTGCATTTTACTGGAGAGAACTCACCCTGATCAGGGCTAGCAGTGACGTCTGCCCTGTTTGACTGGCTGGGGGTGAGAGCTGGACCTGCCCCAGCACCCAGAACCCCCCAAGCCCTGGGCTGATCCTGCCCCTGTGCTCAGGTGAGACCCCACCTGCAGAGCTGCCCCAGCCCTGGGGCCCAGCACAGGAAGGAGCTGGAGCTGCTGGAGCCAGGCCAGAGGAGGCACCAGGATGAGCAGAGGGATGGAGCAGCTCTGCTGGCAGGAAAGGCTGGCACAGCTGGGATTGTTCACCTGGACAGGAGAAGCTTTGGGCTGAGCTCAGTGTGGCCTTGCAGGGCCTGAAGGAGCTGCAGGAAACCTGGAGAGAGCCAATTTCCAAGGGCCTGGAGGGACAGGACACAGAGAATGGCTTCCCATTGCCAGAGGGCAGGGCTGGATGGGATCTTGGGCAGGAATTGTTCCCTGGGAGGGTGGGCAGGCCCTGGCACAGGGTGCCCAGAGAAGCTCTGGCTGCCCCTGGATCCCTGGAAGTGTCCAAGGGCAGGTGGGACATTGGGCCTTGGAGCAGACTGGGACAGTGGAAGGTGTCCCTGCCTCTGGCAGGGGTAGCACTGGGTGGTCTTTGAGCTACCCTCCAACCCAAACCATTCTGGGATTCCATGATCCAAAATGTTAGAGTTTTATGTCTACAGAAGGAACAGATGCCATTAGTAGTTTCAAAACTGGTTAGAACAGAACAAATGTAGAATCATTTTGTTCTATAATGGGTTACTGATCACTGTTGGGATTAGGCAAAAGTTTTCTACAGAAGGAAATAACCCCCAATTCTAACAGTTTTGTTTTGTTTTCTCCCCCCCCTCTGACACAGGTTGCCAACTTGGCCTGCTCCATCTCCAACAACGAGGAAGGTGTGAAATTGGTTCGCATGTCAGCCAGCCAGCTGGAGGCCTTGTGTCCCCAGGTAAGGAAGGGCATCACAACAGGAGACAAACCCCAAACAGCTGGGCAGCTGGTGCTGCTTAGGATGTGCTCTGGTCTCATAGTGGCTGGCTGTGACTTGCTGCAGAACTTGATGTTTTCCCTTAGTACACATAGAGGGTGAAACACAGTGTAGACATCTGTGTTTCTTTCTGTGAAGACTTAGGAACTTCAAAATCCATGGCAAAGAAATCACTGATGTAAAAGGGTCATCTTTATGTCATAGCTCTAATTCCATTTGGCCAGGACATTCCAGTAACCTGCAGTTAGTAAATGTGGGAAGCTTCAGTAGTTGTCTGTGCACATCTGTGCTGCAGGAAGGTGCCTTGTGAAGGTGCTAGCACTGCTCCTGGGCATGCTGTAAGATGAATTATAAAATACTATTTTTGCCTGAGTAGAATATAAATATGCCAAATAATCTTCCCGATGGAGTAGGATGAGAGGAAGTTGGCTGTGTGTGAACAGTGTGAGCCTGGCTGAGACTACCTTTTAATTAATAACTTTTTAATGGAAACAAGGAAATTAAGTTTATGTAAGCACTAGACTGTCCTCTTCTTTTTTGACAGCCTGGTGTTTTAAATGTCAACAACTAGATACTGGGATGAACCCCTGAAGACTGCAGGGTGCTGTTGATTCATGTAATTTACATTTTTTAAAGCAACAGGAAATTCAGATCTAAAACATCCAAATAAGATGTTGTTGGTAAGGAAGAACTAACAGAAAATATGTACTCAGAAAAATTGGCAAAATGGTGTTTTATGAAAATGAAGGGTATTGTCTCAGGATTGCTTGGTATTTCTCCAGGTTTTCCCATCTGTACTGGTCTTTTTTATAGCCAGTCAAAAGGAAGAGAGATGTTCACCTGTACCCACTCCAGCAGGAGGGGATTTGGAGGGAATAGGTGAAGGTGGTGTGAGGAGCAGGACTGTTTTACCTTTTGTATGATCTGTGGGTAACTGTGCTGTTAAACAGGTGAAGACAGGGCCCTGAACATAAAGCACTGCATCCTAAAGAAGGCCTTTAGGCACCCCAGGGTGGCTCTCTGTGCTCCCACTCCTGTGTTTGGCTGAGCAGTTCTCTGCCCCTACCCTGGGGCTGTGCATGGCTGCTGAAACCAAAGGTCAAGTTTTGCAGTTGTAACAAAGCATCTGGAAGAAAAAGCTTTTAGAAATCCACCTTCCCTGATATGAGGGCTTGCTCTTTCCTGAAGGAGCCAACTAGTCTGATGGAAGTTTTTTTTAGTTACCTCTCAGAATATGGGTGTCTAACACAGGGTGTTCCAAACAAATGCTGCTGCTTTTGAAAATAATCATCTGAAGAAAGTTAGATTCTCTTTGAATCTACATGTTTCTGGTGGTTGTCCAAGTCTGTGGGGGTGTTTTCCTATTCCCATTGCTGAAATTGTGTGTATTTCAGACTCTTCTATCTTTGCTTTTCCAACAGCTAACTGCCTATTTAAATAAATCTACTCCTGGATAAAATAAGCACCATGGTAGTCAGCATGAAATAATGACCCAGCTGTAGTCACCAGTGTAGCCACATCTCCTGAAGTGCAGCTGTTAACCTTTGACTTCGGGGATTATGGACAATATATTTAACACACATTGGAAGCTCTGAGTATCTATAAATGCACAAAGGCTTCAACTGATGGATTTTGGCTTTACAAAGGTCACATCTCTGGACTTCCAAGCCTATGGTTTAGATGCTCCACTGCATGGTCTTGCCTTAATTTCAGGGTCGTCACCAAGAGATTAGTAAATGACACTATAGATGTTCAGAGCAGTTGAAAGAGTGCTTTTATATTATATTACATGCTCTGGGGTTGATTCTTTAATGCTCTAAGAGTATTTAAATATGTTGTGAATCCTGAGAGATAATTAGGGGCACTTGTCTAAGCTATTTTACAAATGGCATCTGTGTTTTCTGGTAACAATAACTTGTCTTGTGCCAGTGCAAGCAGCACAGCTCTCCATCCTCCTCCTCCTCAGCTGCCTTCCTCAGCTTGTCCCTAAACCTCGGGTATTCTCCACAATCTCTAAAAGATTCTCAATATCGAGAACAGCAAAGTGAGATTTTATTTCCTTTTTTAGACAATTACCTATTTATTTTGCAGTTTGTTCCTGATGAGATTCACAGCTGCTTCCTGAATCCTCTTGGGTGGCTGTGCTGAACAAATGTGTGAATTAGGCATAAGAGACAGGTTAAACCCAACATTATATGCCTTATATGTTTTTGGAGGATTTTTTTTGGCTCAGATGGTTATTTTTCCAGGAAGATTCTGGATTCAGAATGGGTCAAGTCAATCAGTAATTACAATAGTCTCAGAAACTTCAAGGTACCACTAGCAAAGAGAAATACAGTGTATGAAATGTAATTCAAAGTATTGCTGTGCTTGAAAGATGAAACTGAAATTTAATGCACTTGAGTGCCAGGTAAACTCTTAAATGGTTTATCTGAGTGGAGGCCATTCTGGGAGTAGGGAATTCCTGGTTAAAGAATGATTTCTGCAGAAATCAATCTGTAGAGTTAATTATAAAAGCTGTAGCTCAAACAGAGCCATAATTCGCTCCCTTGCCATCAGGAGCCATTGAACTGGCAGCAGGAGGAAGGAACATGCAACTCTTTAAGCTGGCTGGGGAAAACCTGGAACTTTTGTTGGTATTGACAAGCAGTCAGTCCTTGCCAGTGTCACCCCTGGGTTCAGACCTCCTCAGGTTTGAAATTTGCTGTGAGGAAGAAGAAAATATGGAAAAATTTTCATCAAAAGGTCTCTACAGAAACAAGCAGTCAATTTATTTAGCGTGGTTTAGTTACTGGAAATCAGCTCTTCCTCAGGAGTAACATCATCCTTCCTGCTTGTGGGTTCCCAGCCAATTAGCACAGAAATTAATGTGAAGTTGAAGACTTAATGGGATATTTCGAGCTCCCTTTCAAGGGTGCAGGAGGAACTGTTGGGATGAGCTGTGCCAGAGTAGCCAGCTGGGTGATTTTAGTCTGGCTTTACAGGGCAGAAATAAGGCAGCTTCAGTGGGTCACTGTGTTTTCTTCCTCAAGCCCTGACTTACAAGCCTGCCTGAATTCTTTCTTTTGAGAACTGCTGGAACGGTGTGTGGAAGGAACCAGATTTGTCCAGCACCATGCAGGAGTTCCCTCAGCCCTGCCTCACTGGGTGCTGGGGAGCACCAGGCTGGAGGGGTTTAAGAGGAAGGAGCAAAGTTCTCCATCACTACAGTTAAATTTCAAAATGCTTAAACTGTCTTTCTTAATGGAAATGGAAAATTACTGCTGTGAAATGCTTGGAATAGCTGCCTGTGCCTGCCTTTGCCTTGCAGAGGGCGGGGGGGAAGTTTTCTTTGCCTTCTCGCTGAACACAGAGCTTGCCAATGGTGAATTAGGGAAAGATTTTGTTTATCTCAACTCAGAAACCTGGATCCTCACTCCCAGCTCTGGCGTCTGCGCTCTGTTTCCAAGCAGGACTTGCTTTGGGAGCCTGCAAAGGCTGTTTTGTAACAGCATTTTGCATTTAAGACGCCCGGGAAGAGAGCTGAAACCATCGGGGTGTTTCTGATCATACGAGCTGGAGGTGTTAGAAACCAACAGTGAGAATGCCCCAGCTCAGCTCTGGAGAGGAAGAATTGCTGCAGCCTTTTGATGTGACAATCTGCTGTCACTTGAGCTCCTTTAACCAGCTATACATTGACTTTCTTGGTTTCTGCAGCCTCCGTGAAGTTCATCTATGGACTTCTGCCCAAACTGCAGTCAGGCTGAGAGCTGTAACAAGTAACTGTGGGGTAGAGTTCCCATCAGGTTGGGTGTTTGCTTCTGCCGGCCAAAGCAGGAGCCCATTGCCCTGGAGACTGAGCGTCCCCTGGGAGGTGGCTGCAGGACAGACTTGCCCTGGGGCACACAGGACCTGTTCCCCCATGAAAGGCAGGGCTGGGTGCCTTTCTCCACCACAGCCCAAAGAGCTCATCCTCCAAAGAAACTTTAGGAGGCCACCCAGACAGCACCTGGAAGCACAGGTCCTTCCCAACCCCCTCCATTCCTGCTGGAGTGTGCTCGGAATTGCTCGCCACGCACACGCGGCGCCCATCAAACTGACTCCAGAGAATTCTTGGATTAAATTACATTTTTAATAAAAATAAATTGGCTCTTCTCATATTAACATCTTGTTTTAATAACTGCTTGTTCACATCCTTCTATTCCAATTTTGAACTGCTTGAAAAGCCATTTGCTGCTTATAGATTTCTGATGAGGCAGATGGCTTATATGTGATCACACCTACTGACACAGAGACAAAATACCAAACCAGAAGAAATCCCATGGAGAGTTCCAGAAACTTTTGTTTAAAAGTTGGAGTGTCTTAGAGAAATAAGAAAACCCTGCAGACCACTCTTCAAATCAACCAAAGCCAAATATGACCAGCAGACTTTGTTCTCCTTGAGTCTCCAGTCACCACCAATTTCCTGGTGGCTATTGGAGAAGGAGAGAACTTCATTTTTCTTGCAGTAAAGATTTAACATCAAACAATTGTCCCCTTTTTTCATCACTTTGAAAGACTGTCAGATTTTTCGAATGTTCTAACAAGCAGATCTGTCTCCAGACTGTTTAATTACAGGTGCTTGAAACATTTTATTGGCATTGAGTAGAAATGCTTCTATTAAAAACTTAACACTTGGGTTGCAGATTGGCATCACCCAGGCTCACTGGGAAGAACTGCCAGCACAGGCCAAGGCTTACCAGAAAAGCAACAATTTTGGACATCCAAACAGTTACTGCTGCATAAAAATAAGCAAAGAGCAGGAAAAGGATTCAGTTCTGTAGAAAGAAGTGTATTAGTGACTAAGGGCTCCCTTCTTTCATCACAGCCACAGGATCTGAGGAGCACAGTGTTGGAACAGCTTCCAGGAAAGACACAAAGTCCCTGAGACCCACAAAGTTTCAGCATTTGAAGCCAGTAAAATGCAACATGGAGCAAGATAATTGGCACCAAGATTCTTACAGCTTCTATGTGGACTGGCAGTACAAAATCAGCCCTCAGCTCCAAATGAAAATGCTTTCTTCATGGATGGGGAAGTTGATAGGATAATTATCTATACAAACTATGCAAATAGTCTTTATAGCAAATACTGCTGTGACAGTACATGCCAAGCTGGAGAAGGGCTTTGTGCTGAGGGGACTGGAGCACCTCCCCTGTGGAGCCAGGCTGGGAGAGCTGGGAATGTTCAGCCTGGAGAAGGGAAGGTTGTGCAGAGACCTCAGAACCTCTACCAGTGTCTGAAGGGGCTGCAAGGAACCTGGTGAGGGACTCTGCATCAGGAACAGGACCCCCAATGCCAGAGGGCAGGGTTAGATGGGATATTGGGAAGGAATTGTTCCCTGGGAGAGTGGGCAGGCCCTGGCACAGGGTGCCCAGAGAAGCTGTGGCTGTCCCTGGATCCCTGGAAATGTCCCAGGCCAGGTTGGACAGGGCTTGGAGCAGCCTGGTCTAATTAAAGGTGTCCCTGCCGTTGGAAAGACATGAGCTTTAAGGTCCTTTCCAGCCCAGACCATTCTGTGGTTCTGAGTTACTCAGTAGAAGTGTGGATCTGCGGCTTGTTCCAGCGCTGCCACAAGACAAGTAAATATCTCTGCAGAGATCCCTGCAGTCACTCCATGCCTAACTCACAGGAAAGTGCTCAAAGTGCCTTTTATACGTGGGAACAAAGTATTGGAAATCAAAGGAAACTTTTCCTTCCTCTTTTGGTTCATCAGCCTCTGTTCATTGCTGGTCACTGCCATTAGAGCTTCTGAGAATGTAAAACAATGTGCTGTGTGTTTTGCTCCCAGGCATTTCAGCTCATCAGAGCCTGCAGAGTGCTTTTTGCTGTACTGGAGTACGTGGAGGGCTGGCACACACGGATGTGGGCATGCAAACCTGGCTGGGATGTAACTGGAAGTGACTTCAGTGTCCTCCTCATAAACCATTTTTAACACTCAGAGCAAAATGCAGTGAGGAGCAGGGAAGGGGCGTGAGCAGGGTGAGCACTGGAGGCAACTCTGGCATCTTGTGTATGTAAAGTTAAATTACAAGGAGCTTCTTATGAACTGCAAGGAAGCAAGCCATGCTTTCTTTATTACAGGAAAATACGGGATTAAAATCCACCTGGGCAAAGGCAGAGAGGTTTGATGGGCTTCTTTTCACATACTCCTGAGTAAAACTGATTTCACATCCCTACTGAGGCACTGTCTGTGTATGTCACATGTTCCTCTGCCCCTGAGATGAGAGCTGATAGGTGTGGGCTTGTTTTATTAGCTTTTTGTTTTTTATAAATGAAAGTATCCTGGATCTGTAGGCCATGAAGCTTCTTTCCAACTCATTATCCAAATGCAACAAGAGATCTGGTGAGTCAAGATATTTATATAAACCCCAAGCCCAAGTGAGTTATTTAGGAACTGCAGATGTTTTGATTGTAAAGCAATGGTGTGTAGTGAGGGGAGAGGATTGGGGGTTCACCTCAGATCTTCTGAAACTGAAAAACTCCTCCTTGTTGGGGCACAGTAACATCCTAAAATCAATCCTGTGAGAATCAAGGAAAAGATGAACCAGCTGCAGGAAGAACATTCTCCTGAAAGGAGCAAAAGCTTTTTATCAAAAGGATTGAGGAAAAAATCAAATGAAATGGGTGTGAGTCAGACATGGTGTGCACTAAAATACAACAGGTTGGGATTGCAATGCAAATAGCTGGACGATAGTTTTCCTCTCCCAAGTGATATTTTTTCCTTTGGCCATGCCAGCCAAATATACAAAATTGTTCTTTGTAAGAACACCACCACATGGAAGAGCTTTCTTCTGGCCTCTCTGACTTTCAGCTGGGGTGCTATAAAGCTGAGGCTGGGAGCCATCCTAAATTTAGCCTAAAAGAATTAATTCTGGCTGACCCAGTGGCTGTAATTTACCCACAGGTTTATCTGAGGTTCAGGTATTTTCTGGCCAGAATAGCTGAGCTTTTTGAGAGAGCTTCTGGGCCAAGCAGCTGCAGTGTTGTAACCCAGGCAGGAGTCGCTGCAGGGAGCCTTGGAGAGCCCTGCCCTGCAAAGGGAGCAGGACACAACCACACTCTGACATCTCTGGTTTCAACAGGGAACATAATAACAGGTAAAAGCAGCAGCTTCTTCCCGTGGAAGGGATGAGAAGAGGACTCAAGGTGCAGATTGAGACATTCTTTGGAATGCTGAGCCTCCCCAGGTGTTGCCAAGCCCTGGCTGCTGCCATGGGAAGCTGTGAGGTGCAGGGAAGAGGCTCCAAGGAAGTCGTTGGAAGCGCGACCCGGGGCGTGGAGCTGCCTGACTCCAACATTGCAATTGCTGCATGAAACAAAGCACCGATAAAAATAGTGTGTTTTCTTGCCATGCTTCATTTCCTTCTGGATAGGCTCAAAATGTCCCTGTTTGATTCTTTTCTTTGTACAACTTCAGTGAGTCATTGTGATCACAGTGCTCTGGCAGCATCTTGAAAACCTCTGAGATACAAAATATTTCCCTGAGATTGCCAAGTGTTTTACATGGAAGTGGCTACATTTCAGATAGTCTGGTCATGATCTTTCTGGGGTTTTAACTCTGTCTGTCTCCATCCTGGGAGAGGTACTGGTATTTTAAAGTAATTGCCCAATGCTTTATATATTTTAGAGAAAGAAAAGTGTATTGTGGTCCATCCCTTCCCCCAAAAAAGTGTTTCCTCCTCCCCCGAAAGTGTTTATTTTTAGATAATAAAGGGATCGTAGTCCTGCTACGTACACAGACTATTTAAGATCCAGCATCCCTGTCATTTTCCCACATCTCTCTAAGCATCTGTTGGAAAATAAATCAATCATTCTGTGCTGGATACCAGAGTATATTCCCTAGAATAGATCACATGCAGGGTGTTGTCAGTGATCCCTAGGACATTCCTCAAGCACAGGTGTGAGACACGTCCAGGATGATTTGCCCACTTGAATTCTAAACTCTCCACAGAGTGAAGGCTTTTATCACCCCTGCTAAAGCTGCCTGTTGTGGCCACTTTGCACATGAAGTTACGGAGTGTGTCCTATAAAAAGGGACTGCTGAGCTGTGTCTGCTGCCCTGAATTTCTCCCTGAGCACACTCACACCTGTGTGGCTCTCCTGAGCTGTAGGTTTGTAGGCTCCATGGTGACCATGGATAACCTTTGGTATCCCCACCAGGTCTCTTCATCTCCAGCACTGCTGGCTGCTTCCCTGCTGCAGGAATGTCTGTCTGTAATGGAGATCAACACTGGTTTTGCTTGGTCATTTTTATAAAATACATTCACCTTGGCCATATATTTTTGCTGTAAAGTACATTTTTCTGGTTGAGCAAGCTGCCTGTTGAGAGGAGGGCGATGCAGTCTGTGCCTCCTGTGCTTGGATTTGGTGAGGACACACAGTTTGAGGCTGTGGAGCAGTTGCAGAGCCCTGTGTGTGTGACAGCTCTGCCACTACCTGTGACGAGGTGCTGAACGTGGGCATCTGGGCTTGACATGCGCTGTTGGCCAAGATTAATTGTCCAGACAGCTGCTGTGTCCAGACAAGCATCTCACAGGAACTCAGGCCATATGTTCCTGCAGCATTAATGCTGCCCTGTCTCAGTGCTTACAGGATATTTTCTATCTGATATGGGCCAAGGCAGGTTGGGAAGAGCAGAGAAAATGTCCTGACCCTTGGTATCGCCTTGCCACCATCTCTGTCTCTGTAGCGACAGTTTCTAGCAGGATAAAAGTGAGAGCAGATTTCTAGAGCATTGTCTGGTTTATCTCTCCTGTTTCCAGGACACTTGTTCAGATTCATCTTCATGAAACCTTGGATATCTAGATTTTGATTGATAGGTGGTTAATTCATTACATCCATCAGACTGGGGTGAGAGGTGGCAGTGGCTGGACTGCAAATCAGGGCTCTCGAGCAGAGGACAGGTTTGCCTCTCTAAAACCTCTATTTCTGTTTCATTTTAAAATTCTAAACATCATTTTCTTGGGTGTTGCAAGGCTTTTTGGGGGTTTTCAGGACTTCCAGTTCCATGCATGAAGGTGACAGAGCAGCAGGGGCCATGGCTGGCAACAGGGACATTCCAAAGGGACATGCAGGTGCCACACAGGTGTGACCCTGGGCTGGCTGGAGGAAGGGGAGCAGCAGAGGAGCCCTTGGTGGTGGTGGGGACAGGGACAGTGCTGTTCCTCCGGGGGTCAGAGGCATGTTCATCCCCACAGACCCCTGAGCAGATGCTGCTCAGGTTCAGGTGCTGCTTCTTGTGTTTGTCACTGTCACCAAACCCACCGAGCTGGGTTGGACTTGTGACCCAGACCTGCAGCCCCAGCTCCAGAGGCAGCGTGGGGAGCAGCCCACCCCTTCTGTGGATTTTCCTGTCACTGCTAACTCCTGGCATCCCTGTGGTGAAGCAGCCCCCTCCTCCTGCCTGATTTATTTGGTGCCATCCCAGTGCTTTTGACATCGCCATCATTTCCGTGTTTAGTGAGTTATATATTTTTTTAAATGCTTTGTGACACTTGTAAATGAAGAAGGTAGAGAAAGTAGATTTTGGAAAAGCAGGAACATCTGGTGCTTGCATGTTTTGGTCGACAAGTTTGTGAAATTAATACGGTCCTAAAGTAGAGAAGAAAAATTACACCTTGAAGTTGTGAGTTAATTATCTCTGACTCTCAGGTGCTTGGGAACAGGGCTGGGATTGTCACGCTCTGACTGTGGATGGTTCCTCACACCTGGCACATTTCCAGGTCATTCTGCTGCAGCAAGAGCAGGACCAGGCTGTTGAGATTCGTTTCTCCCCACATTCAAAGAGGCTTTCGTGGTCATTTAAATGAGCAATTAGTGGATACAGCATAAGCTCCGTGACCCAGCAGCATCTGTAGCATTTGTTCTGCTAAGAAAAACTAGGATCTGGTGTAAATTCTAGTCTTGGGGTTTGAAGACAATTAGGAGAGGGTATTCAGAAGAAGCATCTCCTGTTCCCTGGCTAATCTGGCTTGTTCACAGCCACAGCAGAAATCTGAAGTCATTACAACAATTACTGGCAAGATCCAGAGTAAAGTTTCAAGGAAAAGTGATAAATCAAAATTTATCTTTAATTTTTGTATTTGCATATCGTTTCTACTTCAGTCTGTATAAGATTAATCCTTTTGTGACCTTTTTACTGAGGTTTTGGCAAGTAGCAAATGCAGCCTTGAGTGTACGAAATGTCACCCTGTCTAAAATACTTAACAACACAGCCTGCACTGAGAAAGCAACACCTTGTTACCACGAGCTGCTAAAGACAGGTGGAACCAGGTCTTGTGAAAACTTGCCAAGTGATTTTGCTTCTAATAACTATCCATAATAAACATAGAAGCAGGTATGAGTTGGATGTGAAAGCAGCAAAATTAAAACACTTCTGTGTTTAAACATCAAGTTCCTCCAAACTTACTAAACTTGCTTTGTCTGCTGCTGAGTTCATTGGATAAACACACAGGATGTAATTGTTTTGTTGGGATATGTTTTAAAAATCCAGTGGTGTTTTACAGGTCATCAATGCTGCGCTGGCTCTGGCTGCTAAACCCCAAAGCAAACTGGCTCAAGAAAACATGGATCTGTTCAAGGAGCAGTGGGAGAGGCAAGTTCGTGTGCTGACGGATGCTGTGGATGACATCACTTCCATCGATGACTTCCTGGCTGTGTCAGGTAATCAGGGCTCCAGGCTGAGAAATAATCATCCTCCTAAGAGCTTAGTCCTGGCAAGGGGTGGTTTGGGCATGTGTTCTGGGGTCTGTGAGCCTTTTGGAAGGGATGGTGTTGTCACACCTCACCTGGGATCACCTTGTGCCCAGCGAGGTGTGAAGGTGCAGCAGGAGATGTCATCTCAAGCAGAAGACACTTTATGTCCCAAGATTTGGAATTGCTGCCTGAACTAAGGATGAGTTACCATTTACCTGCTATAGACAAGCCTCACCAGTAACTTGGGGGGAAATGGAACATGTTTATGTCCGAGGTGGGAGCTAGCAGAAAAAATGATCCCTCAGGTCACTTTAGACTCTGCCATGTAAACAAAACTGAATATCAAACCGTGGTTGTACAAGTTAATTAAAATAAAACTGTTCATACCATGTCAGCTTTAGTAAAGTTTTAAGAGTTTTTAAAAGAGATTGGATCATTATAATAGATTAATAATTACATTTGGCAAAGTGCTTGCTGAGATAATCCATTTTATCAGCATCTTGATAAAGACCCACTATCAGCTGCTGTGACCTAAAAATAATGGGGGCATTTTTATTTCCACATCCTTTAATTGTGCTCTAGTCAGAGGAGATGGAGGTGGAACCATGTGACTTGTGACTGCAATAATGTTCACAAATCACCACTGCAAACTGAGATTCTAATTTCTGTGGTGCAGGCAGGTTTGGGCATCTCAGGTGACCTAAAACCTCCAGTTGTAAAGAGAGATTTCACAGGAGGATGTGTGGAGTCAGAAGTACCAGATGAATATAGTTAGAAAATGTAGATGAAAAATTAAGGTCCTGAATTAAGAGACCGTATTTTTTTATGATTAAGAAAAGAAAAAGCAAACAGAAGTCAAAATGGTGTTCCTGTGATGAGTCACCTGCATTGTCACACATGTGGTATTGTGGTTCCCTGGGTTCTCAATAAAATTCCTCTTTGCAATGAGTGAGCATAAACTTCTTGGGCAGTTCAGTATCTGAGCTTGTTGTATCTGTGGGTGCTCACTGGGGCAGCAGCAGCTGGAATTGCACAGCTGGGAGGAGCCTGTTTTGGAGAAATCTGTTCAGAGGGAATCATGTGCTGAAGACAGAGGTTCTACTTGGAGCTTGCCCACAAGCGTACAAAGATTTGAGAAGGAAAAGCTGTGAGTCCATCCAAACACAGCCTGTGTGGAGCTGCCAAAGGGCATCTCCCTGGCCGCTGTGCCCCTATAGGGGTCACCCACTGGCCTGAGGGCTCTGTCTTCCTGCAGGGCATTGGGGAATGGGAGCTCTGCTGAGGAGGCTCTGCTCCTCAGCTTGTGCTGTGGGCCCAGTGCTGGGCTGCTCTCAACAGCTTCAAGCTGCTTTTTTAGACTGAAATCACCACAAGCAGGAAGTTGCATCACTCAGTAAAATCACTTTCCTTCCCTTGTAGTCCAGGTTTAGCACCACAAGACTCGAGTGAGTTGTGGGCAGGACAACCCCATTTTCTGCAGGGATGCAGGTTAGAACAGAATTGGGTTTTTTGGTTAAATAACCAAATCTATTGGATGGCTGTACTCTCAGTAGCTTGGCAGTAAGCAGAGAAGGTTTCTTCCCTGGTGTGGTGGCAGGTTGACTCAGGAGAGTTCACCTCGAGTGAGTGCTCACCACCCAAAATGGAACCAAGGAAATGTAGTTTGAGACAACTCCAGACATTCAAGTGCATTCAGTAATTATTTATATGTGTGTGTTATTGAAGAGATGGTAGAAAAATATTAAAGCAATAAATACTCTTTAAAATATTATTTGTTTGAACTTTGATAAATGTTTTCCATATAAACGCCACAACTCCAATTCATCTGCTGGAAGTCTGAACTTCTCTTTGGATGAAGTCGTGGCGGGTATGATTTATACCAAGTGCTGTTTGGGGTTATTAGGATGTTTGTATCAGTTACTAACTGGGATGTAAGCAGAATTTAAAGGAGCTCTTGTGAGTGCATGAGTGCCTGCATATATAAATATGTATGTAAGCCATCCTACATCCCTACTGTGTGGTGTGCTGAAGTAAAGGCTTCACCATTCAGCTTATGCTACAGAATTGTATCAATTATCCACAAGTAAAAGCTTGATGAAAGGGATGCTGGTTTTAGGTAACAGCACAGAAGAAGGATTCTTCTGTGCTGCAGGTGAGCTTGCAGGTGATAGCATTTTCGTAGGCAGAGCAGCAGAAGGGCCCTGTTGAGTTAGGGCAGAGTCTAGGGGAGGCTCACTGTCAGGATGGGAGATGGATGACACAGGAGCCCTGTAGCCTAGAGATGTCTATGTGCTTCCAGCCATGAGTGATGTGCAGCTCAGGGAGCTCCAGCATCAGAGGTGCTATCTCGTGAACAGTCCTTGACACATTTTTCTCATTTAAGCTGATGTTAGTTGTTCTTTCCAGCATTATAAACTGCTGGCAACTCCATCATGCTGTGCAAAATTCACAGCTGAAGTGTGCTCTGTGTGAAGAACCTCCTTGTTTTGCACTGTTGCCTGTTTGCTTGATTTGCTGCCCCTACTTGCACTAAAGATGGTGAAGAGGTTTTTTCCCTCCTCTCTCTCTTCATGCTGTTTGCAAATGTACAGAGTTCTGTCATGCTCTTTGTCAGTCATTGCTTCCCTGACTGCACAGTCTTTGCCTGTTTCATTATTCCTCATTTCAAAGCTCTCCTGCACCTTCTGTAATTCTTATCCCTCTTATCAGTGCCTTCCCGAAGCACTCTGGGTGTGTTGGTGTGCCCACTATCTCTGTTCTTCAGAGCAGTTGCTGATAGCACCGTGTAATTGTCAGATTCAATGTTCTGAAATTACCTGAATCTCCTTTGAAACTCTCTCAAAAAACCATTCCATTTGCTGCCTTCTGTTCCTCTGCTGTTGACAGAGGTTTATGCCACAGATTGCCCATCTCAGTGGAACTGTTTTTTCTGAAGAGCCTCCCAGTGAACATTGCCAGGATGAACACTATTTACCAGTGTGTGAACTCCCCAGTGCTTGCTCCATGTGCTGCCTGACCTGGCTCCTGCAGTGCCCCTTGGCAGCAGAGGTTCAGCATGGAAATGGTTCTGAGGCCTTCCACAGGAGGTGCAGCAGAGAAGCACAGATATATTTATGAATCTGTGGCTTCATCTCCTGACTGTTGCTCTTTGATTTTGATCTCCTGTAGCCCTCAGACTCCCTCACAGGCTGCTGGGGTTGCTTGGAAAAGCGTTGCTTAATCCCTTTAATGTGGAGGTGGGTGGAGGTGGAAGGTGTTTGGTGGGTGTGGATTGAGGATTGACAGTCGTGGGTGACTTTTTATTCTGTAGCTTTTCACAGTTTAATGTATTTCCTTGTTTGGTCTAAAAATCATTTCTGTGGAAAAAATACTTTTGCTTTTACCTTGTTGCCCAACCACACCATTTTCCCTGTAGCTATTTTGGAAGGACAAGATCCCTGTGCTGTTGCCTGTGCTGTGTTCTGTTGCTGCGGGATGTTTCTCCTGCTCAGCACGGGGTCAGGGGGGTTTGGATGTGGGACAGCCTCTCCCATCCCCAGAGGTGCTGGTGGGGAGCCCATGCTCCATGTGCCAGTAGGATGGGGAGCACTGTGTGTATATGCAACAACTCAGCACAGTCTTAAGTTCTTGTAAATACAAGTCAGATCTTACCTGTTATCATCCAGCTGCAGAATATCACCAGAGCAGATAGACCTGACAGTCCTGCACTTCCCTGAGCCCTTTGCAGGCTGCCCTGTAGTTTATCTCCCTCTAGAAGGGACTTTCTGTCCACTTCCCATCTGCAAAAGGCACTAAGTGATCAGCAGACATTTAAATATTCGCCTTAATTTTGTCCATGCCTTTTATTAAAGTTCGGATAATCCAAAGAGGCTTTTAAATGGTCTGTGGCTTAATTTATTCATTTAGGAATTGAAGCAATAAACAGTCTGTGTTTTGGCCTGGCGCCGAAGCTTTTTCTTTGGGCTCTTGCAGCTCCCAGGGCTGTCTCTTCTTTAAATCCCCTCTGTGCTTGCTGTGGCTCCTGTGCCTGCTCACTGACTTGTCAAATCACTAATGAACCTGCTCTTCCCTCTCTCAGGGCCACAGTCTGCCCTCAGCTGAACCTGCTCAGGATGAGTTGCTTCAGAGGGATTTCACAAGTGTAATTTTTGCCCAGGTTACTTACAGAAGTCTTGCAATATTGCACCTGGCTGTGTTAATTTTATGGAAATCAGGCATAACTTCCCGCAGCAATCCTTTCAGGCAGTTCCTCCAAATCCTCTCCCAGCCAACACTATGAGCTTCTTGTCTCTACAAACTTGCAAAATGGCTCTTTTACTACCTGCAGAGGGAATAAAAGCCACTTGCATGGGTTGGCAGTAGAATGATTAAATCAATGGTAATTAACAGTGGAAACTATTTTAAGTGACCGAGCAGAAATGTTTCCAAGTTAGTTCCTTACCAAGCAGCCCAAATGCTGGTGTTGGATGATAATACCAAAGCATTAGTCCTGGTACATTAAAGAGTTCTCTAACAGAGTTTGGAAGTCTCTAATAACAGTTTGGGAGATCTTTAGAGTAGGTTTCCCCAGATAAGGATCCTAATTTCTTTAGGAATCTTCAGAAATCACTTAGAAGGTTTTACCCATTTTGGGCTTCTTGGACTTGATGAATGGGAAAAATATCTCTTTTCAAAACCAGAAAATGTATATTTAGAAAGCTAATTGCAAACAGAGGTCTTGCCTTTATTTTTTTGTTTGTTTTCTGAACAGTCAGTGAGTGCTATGTGGCTGGAATGTTTTCCACATTATTCACGGCATACATTATGTGTCTCAGATGGGAATGGGCAACTGACAGTGTAATGTGCTCTGATGGAATGTGTGTGGCTGCAGGAAAACACTCTGGAGGAAGCTGGGAACATGCACCAAGTGTCTGTTGAAGTGTTGAGGGGAGTAGGTGTGGTGCTGGGGAGGCACCCATCGCCCCACGTGCCAGTGCATGTGGGGAGTGGTTTGCAGGTATTTGAAATAAGGGCTGGGGCAGTCCAGGGGAGATATATGGAAAGAAACCAGGGGAGAACTCAGCAGAACTCAGCTTTCCTGTTGGTAAAATCGAGTACAAACAGGAGCAGAACGTGTGGAGGCCAGGTGGTGGATGGGACTGATGGCTTTTTGACACCTCTTGTGGAAGGCCAGCTCTTTCTTTGCCAGTTGTAGTGACCTTCACATTAATGCTTGACAGCATCTCCATGGAGCTTCTATAGAGCAGGTGCCACCCTGAGCAATTGCCATCCTGATGACTGCGACAGAAAAGACTTTACCAACTAAATCCTCCTTCTTCTACCACCAGAGAATCACATTTTAGAAGATGTAAACAAATGTGTCATTGCTCTCCAAGAGAAGGATGTGGATGGCTTAGACCGCACGGCTGGTGCCATCCGGGGCCGCGCCGCTCGCGTCATTCATGTGGTCACCTCAGAGATGGACAACTACGAACCTGGAGTGTACACTGAGAAGGTGCTGGAAGCAACCAAGTTACTGTCCAACACAGGTAAGGGTCATTTATTCCCAGGAGCCCTGAAGTGCTGTTGCTTGAGAGCTTGTGGGCAGCTGGGTGCCGGTGTACCTGTGAAATCTGTTAAAGACTCAATTTGCTGTAATGCAAATTAGTGGGAGTTGTTTGCAAAGCTGTTGCAAAGTGAGAAGTGTGATTTTGCTGTGTTGACTGGCTCAAAGCTCAGTGGTGCACAGGGTGTCCCTGCGTGTGCTCGCTGTCATGGACTGACTGGGCTGTGGGAAGCAAAAACACCGGGAATGAGTCCCAGATGTGAGTGAAGGCTTGAAAGTTGTGCTGTGCTCATCTTGGAGTATTGCACCAGGCTCTGCAGCTGTTCAGAGTCCAGAAGGAAGATCACATTCCCCCAGCAGAATGAATTTAGGGTAATAATTAGGGTAAACTTTGTAAAGTATCTTTACTACTGTTGAAAGAGCATTGTAGGTTGTAGTGCCCCACACAAAAACACCAAATCAGGGTGTTCCCTCTGAACTACTGGTGACATCCATAAGGGTAAGGGGTGATTCTGGCTGCTTCAGCGCCAGCCATTCGTTGTTGGTTTTGCTTTAATTACTTTGATGAAGAAACAGCAGACTCTCAACTGGTTCTGGCATGTTCTTCCCGGGGCACCGTGAGTCACTGAAATGCAGCAGTGCAATCTGCCCCCTTCCAGTGCTTCTTAAACTTGAGCTTCCTGATGGTAGCATGACTTTTTTTTTCCCCAGAAAAATGATGTACATCTGCAGAGAACAAACAAACAATTAGTATTCTATCCCATAGTGTCTAGGGGCTTCCCCAGGTGTTTTCTCCTTGTCCATTAGAAGGGTGTTACAGACTTTTCACTGCCCAAGGGGGAAACACCAAACAGCAGCAGCGTAAGCAGAAAACAGAGCTGGATCGAGACTTCACCTCCTGTACCAAGTGTTGTGATTTCAATGGAAGGACTGCATGGCTTCCAGGGTAGTTAAGAGCAAGGCAGGAGTGGGAAGAGGAGAATGGCTCGGGGTGGGACTGACCGGCTTTGTGCTCTGGGTTCAGTCATGCCGCGCTTCACGGAGCAAGTGGAAGCTGCAGTGGAAGCGCTGAGCTCTGACCCTGCCCAGCCCATGGATGAGAACGAGTTCATCGACGCCTCCCGGCTGGTGTACGACGGCATCCGGGACATCAGGAAAGCCGTGCTGATGATCCGGGTGAGCACAACTTCCCCCAGCAGCTTTCCCTGCCTTTGTTGAACTGACAGCCATCAGGATAATGGAGAGCAGACAGGAGAAGATTTTCACTTAGCTCCTGTTAACATTCAGAGTCCTAAAATGGTGCTGTGGAGCATCTGAGCAGTACATTTGGATTCACATTCATTAACCAGATCTGAGCATCCATGATGGCCCGAGCTGTGATGCTAAATACCCTTCACGCATCTTTTGTAATCTCATGGTAATGCCTGGCTCATTAATGTGCTAAAATCAGTGACCTTTCAGTTAACAACAGCAAATTAATTCAGAACTATAGATGCTTGTTGATGGTTTGAGAGCTTAGAAATAAAACCTAATGGCTCTTCATTAAGTAAATTTTGAGAATTGATGTTTGTTAGTCAAAAGGAAGCTGAGATGAGTTTGGTCTGTAGTTCCTAGAGCATGTAATTAGTTAATTGGCTAACCTGGGTAAAGAGGGACAGCTCACACAGGCCTTGACTCTTGTGTGCTTGCAGTGGGTGTGACTTGGAAGCCCTCATTTCTGGTAGACCAGATGCAGAAGGGCACACAGTTGGTTGAAGGGATGCAGAAAAGAAATTTCTGGTTAAAGCTGATCCATGGACCTATTTCTTGGATCTTACTGGGGCAAAAATGGGCAGGAGCCAGACATAGCAAAGACAAATACAGGGGGGTTATTCCTTTTCTCTTCTTTTCCTTCTGTTCCTTTGACTCTGAGAAACTGCCCTGGTCTTTCAGAGTGGTGACCATGGCAGATGCAGCTTGGTGGTCAGTAAGTCAAGAATGTACAGCCCCAGAAGATCTGTGGTTACAGTAACCATTGCAATGGCATCCTCCATGTTTGCTGCTTAAAGCAAAGGATCAGATGAGAAACCAGGAGAAAAGCTGACAACATCTGTGCTCCCCATGGAATTTTTTTTCAGACAAGCTCAGGATTTATAGACAGCCAGTGGTAGATGAAGACATCAATGCCTTCCTGCTATGCAGACAAACGGCTGTGATTGCCCCCCTGCTGAAGCCCTTGTGATTCAGGACAGGGAGCTCAGCTGCCAGTCCCAGTGGGCTGCAATTACCTGGGCTGGCAGTGCCAGGAATGCTGAAGTTTGTCCCTGGCCACACAGCAGCCACCTAGAAAGAAGTTAAAATGTTAGCACTTGTCATCCAGAGAGTTTGTTTTGGGATAAAAGAGACATCCAAATGGGGATTCCAGGGTTCTCCAGGGCTTGGTGTAAGCTGTTCATAGAGGCTCATTCACTTCAGCTTTGTCCAGGGGCTCTTGCTCTTTACACAGACCAGCAGGAAAAGTCACTGCAGCACCTCATTTTTGTGTTTATGCAGGGTATTTTGAAAACTACCATCTCACTATATATGTATTTATTCCCCCATCTCTGCTGCCCAGGCTCATCACCCCAGAGGAGTTTCTGCCCTTGGTGGCACTTGAAAAGCAGAGCTACACTTTGTGTGTCCCTGGGCTTTGGGAGGGATGGGCAGAAGAGAGTCACAGACAGAATCATGTACAGCAGAACTGTTTTCTTTATGTTTTTTCATTATTTTTAAATATTGATACACTGAGCTACTTCTTAGTGTGTGTCCCTCTGCTGATTTTGTGGATATACCCTGTTCTCCAGGGCCTGGAGAGGAGGCTGGAATACCCAAAGTCTTGATTGTCACACTACTCACCTTTCCTTTTTGTCAATTATTTTGCACGTCCATCTCTATTTTCACTGTATCACAAAGCTTCTGTAGTGGAAGACAAGTCTGTGAAATTCAGATCATAGGAAAATAAAAATCTAAAGAATGGGGACTTTATTTGCATCTTATCTGTTAATCACAATTTATTGCATTTATCATGAAGTTCTTTGTTGACCCAGCTCTGGAGAATTGTCGTGAAGTGCCACTTTAGCAGAGATGTAGTATTTTGACAAACATGCTGTTTAAACTTGATAGGTTTTATAAAAAGTTTGCCGGCTACAGACTGGCAGTAGCAAAAATAAATCCTAGGCAAGCAGGAACTAGGTCAGATGTGTTTAGCCTACAGCATAAAAGCCGGCCCTTGCTAGCTGAAATTTTTCAGCTTTTCCTGGGGGATAAGGATAAATTTTGAGATATTTTATCTGTTGTTAATTTAGTCAATGCTTTGATTCATAATTGTGCTGAAGACACTGTCTGTGCTTCTGAACCAGCCCTTAGAGCTGTGTGTAATTCCAGCTTCAGAATCTTGAGTGAAGCTTTTACATTTAATCAAGTTGCAAAAGCACTGTTCATTTTGCAAGAACTTTTTTCTATCTTTCAGATGCTGAGTGCATTAATGTCCTGACAAATCTCAGCTGTTTAGTTACTGCTGTGTGATTCTGGGGATCCCTGTGGTGTTTAACAGGAGCAGTCAAGCACATAAAATCACACGTGTTCAGAGCTGGATACAGTCCCTATATTTACCTTTTTGTTGAAAACATGGAATAATTTTTACCTCCACTGATTTCCATTCTCTCTTCTTGAAAAACAATATTCTTGTTGATTTTCAGAGCTATGAAATCTGTAGTTTGACTCTGCCTGAATGTTTTTTTCCTCAGACTCCTGAAGAGCTGGATGATTCTGACTTTGAGACCGAGGATTTCGATGTCCGAAGCAGAACCAGTATCCAGACTGAAGATGATCAGCTCATTGCTGGACAGAGTGCAAGGGTAAGGCACAAACCTGAGCATTACAAAAGTGTGACCTGCCTTCAAGAAACACTTCAGCTTGCTTTGAGAACCCAGGTTAAATCTGGGGGGTAGTGATAAAAATGCTGGATCAGAAAACTGGCATTCTTTGTTTCTAGCATTATTCTGAAAAGGAGGTTGAGTGAAATGCAGTTGGTCTGATGGATGTGAGAAATGTCTGTGTTTTATTTTGGGTATTATGAAAGATCAAAATCCTTTTAGTACCAAGAAAGTACATCACATTTTGATATCACAGTCATTGCAGTTGGGTGAGCTTCTGCAGGGAGGTACAGGGCAGATCACTCCATTGGATTAATGTTATTTTCAACAGACAAACACTAACTTTATGAGGAAAAAATCTTCACAAAATGTCTCCTCACACACGTGCTGGTGTGTGTTTGGTCACTGAGCATTTATCAAGACAACGTTGAGAGGAACTCAGAAATGAAATAATTTCAACTGACTGCATTTCCTGTGACCCAAAAATGAAAGCATTGATAGGCAATATATAATTATTAAGAGGTGAAACCCTAAAATCAGTGCATAGAAGGAAAGCCAGGCTTTACCTATTGCTTTTATTTGACACGGCCTCTCTGGATCGATAACAATTTACACTCTTGGGAAAGTGCCATGGCAGATTTTTTGTGGAGGCCCTTCCTGCCAGGCAAGAAGTAGCCAGACCTTATTTATCAAACTTCTGCCACGTTGGCTTGGGAATTACACTAACTGGGAGTGTTTTTATGCTCCCCTCCCTTGCACCAGCACTTTCTATGCCTGGACCCTCGCCCCCTTCTATTTAAATGCAGACATTGCTCATTTACCTCTTAGCACAGCTGCTGCCAGAGGATTTTTAGTACCAAAGGCTCCTTTTTGCCTGCTCCTGGAGGCATCTGTGCTCCCAGTATTTATGAAGGCAAGGCTCTGGAGTCTTACACAGGCTGTAAACCCAGTCTGAGAGATTTTATTTGGGAGTAAGCACATACTCTTTATTTTCACTTACTCTTTCCTCAGCAGACATGTTTCAAAAGAGTACAGCTCGCTTTTTGCGGGGAAGAGACTGGTAATATTTCTTATTATCCTCAATACCCAACTGGAACTTAATTTTAAAACATTGAAAATTTCTATAAAAGGCAAGTCCTCCTTCATGCAGTTTTACTTTGAGGGATGGTAATATGTGGCAAATTTGTTTGGAGTCTTACAGCTTTATCATGCAAAGGCCCATATTTTAAGTGTCAACTTGTCTTTCTGGGCACTTTTTCTTAAAAAAAGAGTATAAACTTTGATTCAAAATGGAAGCAAATGGCTCTGTAAAGCCTCTAGGTAAAGGATTGCTATTAAAGTTTTATCCCCCATCTACATGACTGAAATTGGTTATTAGTGAAATGTTCCAAAAAGCCTCTACAAGGCAGCAGGAGGCCATGTGAGAAAACTCTTCTCTTCCAGGCTATCATGGCTCAGCTCCCTCAAGAGCAGAAAGCCAAGATTGCTGAGCAGGTCGCCAGCTTCCAGGAGGAAAAGAGTAAATTGGATGCTGAAGTGTCAAAATGGGATGACAGTGGCAATGACATCATTGTCCTGGCCAAACAGATGTGTATGATTATGATGGAAATGACAGACTTCACCAGGTGAGGCTTTTTAATTTGTGTTCACTCCTAGCTGCTGGGGCTGCTGGGCTTTCAATGAGACATGGTGCAAGTTCTCCTAAGAGTCTCACTTCTTATAATTTCCTTTAAATGGTGTCCTGTTCCAGCTGCATATTAACTGGTGAGATGCATTATTGTGCAGTGGCTGGGTGGTAATAACTGTTTAAATTGATCTACAGAGAGACAGCAGTTATTGCCTGTCTTTCTTTCTTTCTTTCTTTCTTAAGGGTGATTCTTGTCCCCAGGAAAATATATATATATGTATTTGCTCAGTTCTTTACAGCATTCAATTCTATGGGCTTCTCAATATTGCCATACTGCAGAAATAGTTCCTAGTACAGCTATTTGCAGAAAAAAGAAAGGGGGTTTTGATGCCTTTTGAAATTAATTTACCAGATTTTATATAACGCTATTTTTTAAACTTCATGTTCCATTCCATAAAAATTGCAAATCCGTCTTCTAAAATGTTATCTCTTATGATCATTAAGTTGCTCAAAGCAGTAAAATTTAAGATGTTTTTATTCCTAGATTTAAGCTAAAGGTGGGGAAGAGCTGAAAGGGGGTAACTCTTGGAAATGAAGATGCTGTAATGGCTGCTCCTACCCTTTGGGTGAGGAGTCACTGCCAGCACTGCGTGGAACAGGATGAGAAAAGGGACACAGAATTCACTGCTGTGGTTTTCTGGTGCTAGGAGGGAGCCTCTGCTCTGTTTTGCAGGGGCAAAGGTCCACTGAAGAACACGTCAGATGTGATTAGCGCAGCCAAGAAGATTGCAGAGGCTGGGTCAAGGATGGACAAGCTGGGCCGGACCATTGCTGACCATGTAAGTCACAGTTCCATGAGCCTCCAGCACCAAGGAGCAAGAGCAGATCTTTTAGTACTGCAGGCATGATGAACAGATGAAAATGTGTTTGGTTTTGGGGTATTTTAACTGATTTTCCAGATCTGCTGCTAGAAAATTGTTCTTTCCAGCTGCTGTCCTGCCTCCCTGAGCAGGGACACAGCAGCTCCTTGGCTGGAATCAGGCACCTGGCATTTTGTGCCAGCCCTGCTCTGGGTCACGTAGAGCCGGGGCAGTGCCAGTGCTGAGCAGGGCCCAGGCTGGGCTCACGTCACACCCAGAGCACTCCTGGTGCTTCCCAGAGCACAGACTGCAGGGACAACACCTGCACAATGGTATTGCACAACCTTTAATGCTGCTTTGGAGGCAGCTTTGTGAGATTAATAATTTTCAGATGCCCCACAGACTGACTGGGGAGGGTGTCAAAGCTCTCTGGTGGTTTTTTCACTGTCCAGTCAGAGCTGATGAAGACTTGGAGCAAGGCCTGCAGTGACCCAAGCATGGCTGTGCTGTCCCAATGTTTGGAAGGAATTCTTACAGGATTGAATGAGCATGGCCAGCTCAGGGATTTATTTATGCAATGCCTGTCCTGAGCCACTTAAAAACTGGGCCAAGCAAGAGCACCTTTGGCCTCAGCCCACACCCAAATAGCAGGGAAACATCAGCATTAGTAATAATATTTCACCTTCAAGAGAGACTGAAATGCAGGGAGGTTAAATCTGAGATCACGGTCTAAACTTTGTTTTCTCCAGTTGCCACTTGCTTTCCAGGCCTTTTCAGGATGGAAATTTGTACTGCAAAGTTTTAACTGAATTGGTGTCACTTTGAAAGTAAATCATTGCAGTGCAGGACTTTCTCTTAATGTTGCATTCAGAGGTGCTTGTCTACACCCTCCTTTATTAATGAAGCAGTGAGAAATGTTCAGTTGGGAGATAAATTTGAGAAGTGTTTTTTCAAATGGCTCTCCTTGCTATAGCACTTGGACAGCCTTGTTTCTGCAAGAACCAGGTGTGCTGCTGATGTAGGTAAATGAAGCAAGGAGCAGTTTGTGTTCCAGGTCTCAGGGGAGCTTGGGCTGAAGGTTTACAATGCTGCTTTTTTTTTTTTAATTCACATGTTTTATGCAAAGTTGGTATATGGTTTTCTGTACCAAGCCATTTCAAAATATAAAAGAAAACTACTTTTAGTAGCAGTAAAGTCCTTAAAAATGTAGCAGATTAAGCACATGTTTGAAGATAAATATGAGCAGCACTGTACAGTTAGTCATTTTGACAAGAATATAGCTTTTTCCTGACTCCATACTCTGCTAATACTTTGAGCCTGCATATTTCATTAGATGTGCTTCCATACTCTTTAGAAACGTGTTAATGTGGAACAGTGTGACAGCTACAGAGCAGGAACAGCTCTGAGCACTGATTCTGCTGTCCCTGCTCCTGGCTGGGAGCACACAGAGGGGTTGTGTCCTGTGTGCTGCATGGCACCAGAGCTGTGAGCCCTCATGTCAGTGTGCCAGCAGCTCCCAGCTCTGCCATCAGGCCCTTCTCCAGCACATTCCTCTGAAACTCCAAGAGCTGCTATCCCAGGAATTCAGTGTCTGTTGGGAAGAGTTCTGCCATCAGCTGCAGGTTCTCCCCAAGGTTTCCATCCCTCACTCCAAGCAGCTGCTGCTTGCTGGGAACAGGGGAATATGAAGCAGTTATGAGCACAACACAGATGACAATGATTTGCAGCAAGACAAGGGTTCTCTCTATTACTGATTTTTTCTCTGTTCAAACACCTACAAAGCTGAAGGAAATTTCTGTTCCTTTTTTCCTTTCATATTGGGGGGAGGCCAAAGTTTTATCGGTTCTGATCATCCAGTGAGAAGCAGCTGGGGTGAGGGTAGGGGTTGCCCCACTTCCCAGTAAAAGGCTCCAGCAGTCTCTTGCTGGGGAGACTGGTCCCTGGCTGTGGGGGCTGGGGTGGGGTCCCTGGGCACAGGCTGGTGGCTGTGCTGGTGGCAGCTGCTGGCACACGTGGTCAGTGCCTGTCCTGCCAGGGAGCCTCCCCAGAACAGCTGCTGGCAGCTCCTGCTGGGCCCAGCTGGCACCCAGGGCTGAGGGGAATTTATTGGGAATTCCTGGTGCAGCAGGGCCCGTTCCCAAAGGGAGAAGCAGTGGGAGGAAGAAGCTCTGGGGTTGCTGGCTCTTCCCTGCAGCCTCTGGGGATGAGCTGTGTCCATCAGTACACACCACCAGGGCTCTGCTGTCTTCTCCTGCCCCTTTTCCCTGAAGAAAGAGAGAAAAGGGTGATTCTGCTTCTCTGCAGGCTCAGCTGGGGCAGCAGGAACTGGAAGTGGGGGGTGTTTGCTGTGTCTAGGATGGATCCTGGATTTGACCTGGAGCAGCCAGCTGAGCTTTTGCCAGTAACCTTCCCTGAGTGTGTGGCAGCAGCTCAGCTCGGGGGGTTTGGGAAGGTGGGGTTGTCCCCACATGTTCATTTCCATCTACACTGCACTCCCTGCTGGGCTGTGCTGTGGGAATCCTCCCACAGCAGCTCTGCAGATGGGAGTTGTGGCTGTGGGTTAATCCAGTAATGTAATCATTCTTGATCAGTGTTGAAATTGTTGCCTTTTGGGTTTTTTGATTTTTATCCAAGTGCTCCTGCCTAGGAAAGGACAGGGCTCCTGCAGGCACCTGCAGTGCCTTTTGTTGATGCTCCTTTTAATCTTGTGTTACATCTCCATTTAAACCTCATCTGTCTTTGAGCTGAGTCCTCGATCCTGCCTGCAGAAATAGTACACACAGGAGAGGATGTGGGTTTCCATCTCACACCATATTGATGTGCACAACCCAGTGATGATTCCTATTCCACAAAGGTTTTGCTGCCTTCCTCAGCTGTTGGTGATCGTGCAGCAGCCTCCTGCCTCTTTCCTTGAATTGTTCCACAGCCCCACAGAGTAGCTGGAGTTGTTTAGCATCCCCCTGATGTGCTGTGCTGGGCATTTGTCAGCCCTGGAGCCCCTCTGCTGCTGTGCTGCTCACTAGCTGTGTTAGATGAGCTCTTTAGGAGATGGAGAGCAGTTTCCAAAATGGTAATTTGAGCTTTTCATTAGCTCTTTGGCCAGGGCTATTGGTGGCCCTGCTCTAAAACATCTTGCACTGCTGACTAATATTGATTAGCTTAAAAAATTAACCTGCAAGCTTTGCTGCTTCGTTAGGCAAGGCTTCGCTGCACTGATGGAAGCCACGTGCCCAGGCTGAGAGTTGCAATTACTTTGGGCATTCCATCATTTTCCTTGGGACCAAGAAGGTGGTTTTATGTCACTTGGTGGGGTCAGATGCCCATAAAGCCATGCAGGTCTCCCACTGAAGTGCCCCTGTGTGTGTGTGAGCTCTGTGTGCACATCACTGCAGCTCCTGCGTTACCTCTGCTCAGCACAGAAACCACTTTGCTTTAAAAAAGCCACTTCTTCTGGCCCTGGAAAAAACAAAATATACGTGTTAACTGCACTCACCTTCACTGCACAGGGAAATGCCTGTTCTGGCAGACCAGGTGCCGTTGGGAAGGAAATGCTCCATGTGAGTGGGACCCTGTTTGCACATCCCTATGTGTGCACCACAATCTGCTCCTCTTTTCTACAAAGAAAAGAGTTTCTGCTTCCATCTCATACCTAAGGAGAGAAGGTCTGCAGGGAGAATCAGGGCTCAAAGCCTGCTGCTCACAACCAGGAGGAGATTTTTACCTTGCCCTCAAAGGGGAGGAGAGGCTGCATGGCCAATGCAACAACCCTCAGTGGAGTGAAGCATTAAGTAATGAAGTGGTGCCACATTGAAGATTAATCTTCCAGTCATGCCATGTCCAATATGAATCTTCATCAGATGGTTCATTGCTCAGGATCAGGGTCTTAGGTGAAATGGGATTTTGCTGTAAACAGGGGTGTGTGGAAAAGAGCTCCTAAATCACTCTGGATGGGGTGCAGCTGTCTGGAAGGCTGGAGATCCCTGCAGGTGTGCCTGTAGTCCTGTCCCTGAGCAATGCCAGGTAAATTCCACTGCTACAGCTGAAGTAATGCTGGGCACAGTGCAGCCTGCCTTAGAGCTGAAAATAAGGATTAGTGAGGGTCTGATGGTGGTTTTGTCCAGGAGGCCTGTGGATGCTGGGTGGGAAGATGAGATGATGAGTGGCCATTTCCATGGAACAAAGAGCAGGTACTCTCTGTGGGGTACAAGTGATGCTTCTCTGGGGTTCAGAGCAGGGCTTAAGCAACATGGGGTGTGACACAGTAGGATGTAAATCATATAGATGTGAAGCTGTAGGTGTTGTGTGTGTGTGTGTGAACATGCTGGGTGCCTGTGGGGCTGAGGTGGCCCATGGGGGACCTGCTGCTGGCACCCCATTGCTGCTGCTCCTAAAAGGGCTGCAGGGCTGGCATGGGCAACAAAACCCTTCCCACAGCCTTTTTGTCTTAGAGAGCCTGCTCTGGACTGTGACTGCTCCTCAGCTGGGCTCCCCTCTGGTCTGGAAATCCAGCCTGAGCCTGGCTCATCCATGGCTCATTCTTCGGGTCTGTCCCAGAAAATGCCACCTGCCCAAACTGCACAGAAGGACTCCTGCAGAGCCTTTTGTGCAGAGCTGAAAAAGTTCCCTTTCTCTTACGGATCAGTGCTGCAGCAAGCACCTTAAAAATGTCATTTTGTGCCTGTTGAGGAACGTGCTTTCCCGACTGCTACGAAATGGGAGCAGAAGTCAGGAAAATCTTGTTTGCTGCATGTAATTGAGTCGGTGTTGGGTTTATAATTTTCGAGCTTGGAATACTTAAGATTGAGGGAGGAATTGGTGACACCTGCTAGTTGCATCATGAGATCTTGGGTGTCAGACCGTTGCAACTGTGTTCCGTGCGGTACAGGAAGGACCTTTTACAGCTGACAGACCTGCTCTGGGGAAGGTAAATAGTCCTCCTTGTCTTCCTCTTCCTCCTCCCTGGGAGGGCTGCTGAAGGGCAGCTGGAAGGAGCCTGTCCAGTGCTGCTCTTGGCTTTTAGATGCCTTTTGTGCTGCTCAGTTGCCTCAAAAGCCAGCACTGTGTAGGGAGGGCAGCACTCTCCAGGTCCATCCCCTGCTCCAGCGGGCGGTGCTGGTTGTCGCCCTGGATTTTCCTGCTTTTCAGTGTTTGCAGTTTGCAGTGCAGATTCTCACGCAGCTTCAAGAAAACAATGTATATTTTTAGAATTTATCTATTGTGTTTACATATTTCTCCCCTGGGAGGAGAAATATGATTGATGGTGATGTTCACCATCCAGGTGAAAGAGGTGGCGATCTGTGTAGCCAATCTCTTGCCTGTTGGACAGATGTATATAAGAATGGAGTCAGATAATTAAAATAGAGGAGCTTTCCCTTGACCTGCTGTGCCTGCCTCGTTCTTCGTGTGCCTGAAACTGTGGCATGCTGGTCTGTCTGTCTGTCTGTCTGTCTGTCTGTCTGTCTGTCTGTCTGTCTGTCTGTCTGTCTGTCTGTCTGCCTGCTGCCCCAGCCGTGGTGCTGCAGGACTGACGTGCCCTGTGTTCCCCACAGTGCCCAGACTCGGCGTGCAAGCAGGACCTGCTGGCCTACCTGCAGCGCATCGCCCTCTACTGCCACCAGCTCAACATCTGCAGCAAGGTGAAGGCCGAGGTGCAGAACCTGGGCGGGGAGCTCGTCGTCTCCGGGGTACGTATGGCACACGCCTGCCTCAGGCAGCTCTGCTCCCACAGGGAACGGTGATCCCAAGCTGAGCTTTTGTGTTAAACAGCACAGAATACAGACTGGAGGTGCTGGAGCATGATGCAAGGGTTTAATGGATGCAGAGTTGGTGTTGCTGGCTCATTGTTCTGGGGAGGAATGCTTGCTGTGAAAATACAGACTTCACATTTCCTTACTCAACAGTGTTTGTAGACAGATTCACTTCACCTCTGGTGTAATCTGTTTTCCAAACTGCTTTTCACTCTTAGTGAGGTTAAATCACTTTATCAGCACAGCTGAACTTGTCCCACGTCTCTGCACAGCCTTGGAACATGCTGAGGTCCTGCAATGCTCCAGAGATGTTAATATTTCAGGATGGCTGTGCCCTGAAGAGTGCAGGGATTTTTAGTGGCTGCTCTGGTTTCTGACAGTTGGAAGCTGCCCCAGGCCAGCTTACTTCTTTATTCCAGCCATTAGTTTGCAAATAATTTTTTTCACTGTAGTTCATGAAATGCTTCCTCCTAAGAGGATTCTGTATGACAGAAATTTGGGGGGAGGGAGGTGGAGCTAAATTCTTCATTTCTTCTGGAATGCTCTTCCTTGCCCTGCACAGCCACGTTTGGTCACTGGTGCTTTTGCCCAGCTGTGTCAGGATTGAGGAAGGAGGTTGGAAGAAGGGACAGAATTGGCTGATAATCCAGAACTGCTCCTTGAATCTTGATCAGCAAATGAAAAAACTTCCCACATTCTGCCATTTTGATACCACAGAATCATGGAACAGTTTGGGTTGGAAAGTACCTTAAAACTCATCCAGTCCCATCCCTGCTGTGGGGAGGGACACCTTCCACTGTCCCAGGCTGCTCCAAGCCCTGTCCAGCCTGGCCTCGGACACTGCCAGGGATCCAGGAGCAGCCACAGCTGCTCTGGGCACCCTGTGCCACTGATATTTTCCAGTGAAACTCTGTTTGATATTTCAGTTGCTTAAACTTAGTAGCACAGATTTCCCCCCCCCCGAAAAAACAGGGAGAGCTGTGGAAGGAGAGCTGTGGGTGAGCAGCAACAGCAGCAATAAATATTCCTGCATGAGCTGAGCCCATCATCTGGGGGTGATGGGGCTGTGCTGCCCCCCCGCTCCCTTTCCAGCCCCTTGTGCTCCTTTTCCATCCCCCTGTGCTCCTTTTCCAGCCCCCTTGCTCCTTTTCCAGCCCCCCTGCTCCCTCTCCAGCCCCCAGAGCAGCTCCAGGGGCTGTGGTGGATGTGCTGCTGTTCCTGTCCTGGGAGCTGGGAGGCTGAAGGCATGGTGCTGTCAGAGCAGGAGATGTGTTACTGTGCAGCAATACATACTCCAGGGCTTCACTGCAGTTACTCAGTGTCTCCAGGAGTTACATCCCCTCTGCCATAAATCAGTGATAGAACAGCCTGGCATCTGTAGTCTGATCTTCGGGTTTTGTCTCTTCTCCTTGAGCCTGTCCACTGGGGCTGAGGGTGGCCAGCAGCAGTGTTAAGCTCCATGGGATAATCAGATGAAGACCTCAGCCAGTCCAGAAGCATCACCAGTCTGAAAGGAAAATTCAGTGTTAAATTCACTGCCCATGCACCAGAGTGCTGTGAGAGCAGAGCCACAGCCCAGGTGGGCAGAGCTGGTACCTTCAGAGTCTGCCAGTTCATTCAGAAAAGCACCTCCCTGCTCTCCTGGTGTTTCATGATTCCTCCTGCTGTGAGGATTCATGGAAACACTCCAGGGCAGTGGTTTCCTGGCTCATGAGGAGGAGGGCAGAGCACAGGGGTTTCCAGAGGATCTGAGGTGCCACGGTGGCACTTGGGGCACAGTGGGATAGAAGGGAGGGGACAGTGCCCCAGAAAAGCTACCAGAACCAAGCCCTGCCCCAGATCAAACCCCTGTCCCAGCCCATTTAGCCTTGACAAACCAGGGATCCCATCCAGAGCAGGACACTGGCCCTTGGAGAGGGAGGTCCCAGCTGAGGTCACCACCACGCTCCTCCCCTCTGTCTTCCACCCAGCCCTTGTCTCAGCCCTTTGTCCCTTCTGTGCCCTACAGCTTTGACAAATTCATATTTTTCCTTGTTTTGATGCTCTTGTAAATCAGGAACCAGCTGGGAAAGGGCTCCAGGCCTGGCTGGTGATGCAGTTGTGTTCCTTCCCAATCCAATTTAGTATTCTAGGGCAATTTGAATATTTATTATTGATGATTAAGATATTACTACAGCTTTATTAATTTCATTAGAGAATAAGCAACTGTTAAAGCTTAGTCACAAAAACAAAGAACAGAATACAAATCGTTCCCATTGCAATTAATATGGAAAATGCAGACAGGGGGGCAAACCCTCCTTTTGTGTTGGTGGCACAGGTCAGGTTTGTAACCACCGAGCATCCAAAGAAAATTCCTGCCTCAAACTGGGAGCCTCAGGTTTCAAAGGAAAAACATAAATCAATTTTCAAGTGGTTTTTACCCCCCAGGCATGTGGTGTTCTCAGTGGAAGGCTGTGTTTGGGGTTCCCTGGTGTGTAACTGTGTGTCCCTTGGCAGGTGGACAGTGCCATGTCCCTGATCCAGGCAGCCAAGAACCTGATGAACGCTGTGGTGCAGACGGTCAAGGCCTCCTACGTGGCCTCCACCAAGTACCAGAAGTCCCAGGGCATGGCCTCCCTCAACCTCCCAGCCGTCTCCTGGAAGATGAAGGCTCCGGAGAAGAAACCCCTGGTCAAGAGGGAGAAACAGGACGAGACCCAGACAAAAATCAAGAGGGCATCCCAGAAGAAGCACGTGAACCCTGTGCAGGCCCTCAGCGAGTTCAAGGCCATGGAGAGTATCTAGAGGAGAGCTCTGGCTTGGGGGTGTTTTTCTCTAGCCCACTACTGCTACTTCCAGAACTCTACTTTTAATACCCTAAGGATTTTTCAAAAATTTACTATTCCTCCAAATGTATTTACTTAATATAATTTTGATAACTTTGTTTAGATTACCTGGGGAGATACTCAGATTTCTAAGTCCTATCAGTGTATCTTCAGCCTGCAGAAGTGTGGTAATTTAGATGGCTTATAGATTACAGGGGTGGATTTCTAGCTGGAAACCGTTTTTTATAATCTTGCTTTAAATGAAATATTCTATAACCAAAGAGGATTTTACAGTAACACTAACAGTTAACACTAATACAGGATCATGCTACTCAGAGACTCAGTGTATCATGGTGATCAAGAGAGAAAAAAAAGATTTTTTTACTCAAAAAAAAGTAATGAAATTATTGTATGTGATAGTGTATCTCTGCTGTAGGGGTGGAGAGGGAGCAAGCTCAGAGGAATTTGAAATGGCAGCAGGCACCGGCTGTGTGAGCACAACTGGAAAACAGCTGGAAAAGCGCTACACCCGTGCCTGAGTTGGGCTTTGCTGAGGATGGCGTTTGGAGCTGGGCTCGGCGGTGCCCTGGGGCTGTGCTGCTGCTTTCCCTGGGCTGCCCCGGAGCCCTCAGGGCGGTTCCTTTGTGCTCCTGGCACGGCTCCCTGCGGAGGGGCTGCGCTGCCGGGGGAGCTCCCGGGGCCGGGAAACCTCCCCCGGTGTGGGCGGCCGATCGCTCCTGCTCGACACGGACGGGAATTGTAATGCCTGGTTACAAATTACTAATGTATTTTGCTGCGGGACACTAATAAAGTTGCTTTTCCAGCTGGTGCATTGTGGTGCTGTGAATGGAGGGGGCCCAGCCCGCCCCTCGCCCCCCCCCCGTCGCCATTCAGATGCAAATCAGCTTTGTGCTCATTCCTCATAATTGCTCTGCATCCCGCCTTGGGCTTCCAGAGGCACCCAGGAAATCATGTTTGCTCAGGCTGCAATTTAGACTGTACATTATTTGTGATAACTATAGCTACAAGGTATAATTTCGCTGTCTTATTTAAATTTTATGAATTTCAGTGTGTTTCACACGTCCCAGTCGAGTCGGGTGCAGGGAAGCGGTGCCTGTTCCTGTGGAGCTGGAAAACCCTGGGCTGGAGTCAATGTCTAAAGTGCAGCTCCATTTTAGAGCTGAGCCTTGGCACTGAAATGTTATAATTTTATTTATCTCAATCAGCTCATAATTTACTGTATTAAGGTTATTGCTGTCATGTTACTGTAATGCTGATCGGAATTAAGCTAAATAGTTTTTGATATATTTTTGCCAAATGTATTATGTTTTCAAGCATTTTAGCCTCTTGAGTGCAGCTATTAAACAGTGGAATTATAGGCTATTTTCATATAGCCTTAACATGTAAACAGGCTCAGAGGGGGAGCTTGCTCCACTGCCGTTTGGGGGTTAACAGGCTGTAGGTCTTCTTTTAGAGATAATTATTAACTGAATTTATACAATATGGGGTTTTTTCCCTCATGGTATTGTCTTAAAGGTGACATTCCCTGGGCTGTTTAGGGAGTACATCCAATGCCTCCCCCCCAGTACAATCTATTAATGAGCTTCAAAAAACAACCTTTATTAAGATGTGCAGACAAATTTACACATATTTAGCTTTTAAATACATATTAGTTTATGCTACAAACATTGAGCATCAAGAAATTGAAATGTGGATTCCCTGGTGAGAGCTGCAGCCCCAAGGGGTGCGGAGCAGCAGGAACACGGTGGGGACAGGAGGCCAAAAAAACTCACATTTCTTTTGTACCCGAGAACTGCTCCCCTGGAAATTGCCTTTGGGTTTGGAGCGGAGAAGGGCATCGAGGTGAATCATTATTGGTGTAACATTTAATTGCTCCGTTCAGGAGCGCAGCCGCGGCGGCTGGAGGGGAGAAAACGCCTCTCCCTTTAGAAGAGGGGGGAATTTTGTGTCATGAAACCCCAGTTCCAGTAGTTGGGGACGTGGTGGTGACACCGGGGCTGGGGGGCAGCGGATCCTGGGGCCGAAGCAGGGCAGGACAGGGCAGTTCCTCATCCCGGAGCGAACCCAGCCCCGGCTCCTGCTGCCTTCGGCCCCTCCGGGTTGTTCAGCACCAGCCCAAGACCAGGTGGGTCAGGAGATCAGAAACCCAAAAGCGCCGATCCCGCCGTGCCAGGGAATTCCAGCCCTGCGTGTGAAAGCAGCGCTGGAGCAGCGGCTCCGCGAGGGGCTCCGGCCGCCAGCGAAGCTGTGACTTTATTAGGGAGCCAATTGAAGAGAATTACAGTAATTACTGCTCCCTGTAATTAAGCGCTGGGGAAGGGCTCGTGCCGTCGCTCTCGCTGCGGAGGACGATGCTCGGCTCGGGAGGGAGCGAACGGGCGGGGAGAGCCCCGGGGGTGCTTCGGCCGCCTCCCCCGGCGGCGAGCCAGGAGCCAAACCCCACCTTCCCCATTCCCAGCCCTCCGTGGAGATGGGGGAACCCACCGTGGCTTTGGGCAGGGCAGGGATGTGGGATTTCCCTGCTCGCCAGCTCCCCACGGCTGCTCCCCAGGCACCGCCTGGAACACGCCAGAGTACTTGCTAGAGGGGTTTTGGGCTTTTTTCGCAGTGATTTGAGAAGATTTGGGGAGGTTTTTGCAGTGCAGTGGGACAGCAGCTCTGCTGAGGCTGTGCCAGAGCCCGGCAGACCTGGCAGTGCAGGGATCTCAGGAAGATGAACCCACGTTATCTTCTGAAGTGTATTAGTGAAACCACATTAAATCCTCAGGAGATAAGTCTTATTCCAGATTTCAAGTGCTCTTAATTCAATTCCGCGGTGAATGGAGCCACGTTGAATTTATGCCGCTTTAATTGTGTGCGAAGTTTCCGTGCCACGATTTAATGCCCGTTAATGAGCGCCTTTCCCACTCCAGCTCTCCCTGCTCCCGCCGCCTCTGCGATGTGTCGGGAGCGGGACGGGAGAGGGGAGCGGGGCACCCCGAACACGGGGGCTGGGTCCAAACCAGGCCACGGCTGCCAAACCTCAAACACACAACTTGAGGAGAGAGCAGAGAGGGTGGGGAGAGGCGAGTGCATTCAAAATTCCAACAAATAGGTGAGAAAAGGAAAAATCCATTAAGGCACTTCAGCTGCTCCAGTGCTGAGGGCTCAGGCCCTGCATGAGCTACGGATGGTGGAGGCTGGGGAGTGTCCCAGGGAGACACAGCCCGTGGGCTCTGCTCCAAGTCCCTCTCTGCCTAAAGGGTGCCAGGGTTTGGGGAGCTCAGGCTCAGCCAGCACGGCCCTCTTGATGCTCTTGTGGGTGCAAGAGGAAGGAGCAGGAGCAGCTCCTGGCCTGGCCACCTCTGTGACTCCAGCACTTAATGTTTGACCCTCTCTTGAAGCTGGAGGAATGGGAGAACCCTGTCAGCACCAAAATTAAGGATGGAAGTGCCTGTCCCACCTCCTACATCTGCAGAGAGAGAGGGTTCAGTGAGCCAAGGTTTCCATCTAGCCGAGGACCCCCCCACCCCTGGGGCCCCTCCAACCCTGCCTTGCTCCATGCCTGGGGGAGGCTGCAGGAATTTGGGGGTTCCCAGCAGAGTGGGGCTGGCTCTGCAGAGGGGCTGGGGCAAGACTGGCTCTGGCTCTGGCCCTGGCTCCTGTCCCTGCTGGGGGAGGGCCAGGCAGCCCTGTCATTACCCCGGGTTGTGAACCAGCAGTGCCATTTGGGGAACAAAGCTGTCATTAGTGGGGACACCAGCCTGGGCTGGTATTTACGGCCAGGGAAAACAGCCCAGGGCTCGCCTGCCCTTCTGTGTCACCCTCTGGGGACGCATGGCCATGCACACAGAGGAAGGACATCCCTCTTTGGGCTGCAGCCCCCAAGGCTGAGCCTTGGCCACGGCTGCCCTTGGCACAGCTCTTGGTGCCATCAGGGGTTCCATGGCTGTCACCACCTCCCCATGCCACTGCCCCATGCCAGTGCTCAGACATGACCCCTGAGACCTGCAGGAGCTGCAGAGAGGGGGTGGCTACAGCCCAGGGGTTCCCTCTGGCCACCCTTTCTTGGGCTGTGACCCCCTGCAGAGCCCAGAGCCCTCTGGGCAGAGGGACGCAGGGGGTGGGGGTGGGGTCCTGAGTGCCAGCACTGCCCTGGACCTCACACAGCCTCTGCTCAACACCTGCCCTCCCAGGGCCCAGTGCCTCAGGAGCAGCCCTGCCAGGAAATTGTTATTTGTTACCATTTTTTGGCCTCCTTTCAGTGCTCCACATTCTTGGCTGTGTCAGTGTGCGGGAAGCAGCCTGGGGGGTCACCCGGACCTTCCCAGGGACACAGGCACTTCCTGCTGCCATCCCAGGCCACAGGGGCTGTCCCAGGGCTCGCACCCAGCGGCATTGACCAGGAGAGACCCCCGCTCCCTCCAGAGCTGCCCTGGAGGCCCCAGGGGCACCCCTCCATCCCCAGGGCCAGCACAGGTGTCCCCAGTGAGCACCTGCACAAAAACTTGTCAGGTTTAAGACTTTTAGGAGGAGCAAATGGGGTTTTGGCTTTGGGGTTGGACAGGGAGGGCTGCTGGTGGTTTTCTCACTGGCTCACCCCCTAAGGAGGTGTTAAGACAATCCTCACCTTAAATCCAGCTGTGACACAGTGACAAGGCCAGGCAGGGCCTGAGAAATCCCTGTGCTGATCCCCCCCCAGTTCTGCTGGATCTCTGCTTCACCTGGCATTGCTCCAGAGGCTCAGGTTTCCAGCAGAAAAGCCTCTTCCCGTGCTTGTCCTGGCTGTTACCATCAGTTACATATATATATATATATTTAAGCTTACAAAGCAAAGCCTTGGCAAGGCTGGCTGGGAAATGCATTTCAGAGAAAAACAGAAAAAAAATTAATGCCAGCAAAACAGCCTGAACAAACCCCAGAAAGAAAAAGATCCAAAAAGATTCAATAGTTATAATTAGCCCTGCTACTTAACAGTGACCAGTGACACACTGTACATGGGAGCCACAAATATCTGAGCACAAAGCCCAGTGGCTGCAGGGTCACAGGGGGGGATGGATCTGGTGGCATTTGTGTCCATCCCTGGTGGTGGTAAAGCCCTGCAAGGGCTGGGGGATAGAAGGGACCAATGAGCTCTGCCAGGCCTGGAGGGAGTGCAGGGATTCAAACACCCCCTCTACTGGGAGTGACACAAACATGGCCCCCCACAGGAACACCACTTGCTCCTTTCTGCAGATCCCAAATTCCCCAGCTGAGCCCCCAGCTTGTCCCCTCCACTGTACACCTCTGTTTTTCCAGCAGTATCCCATGCAAACAAGACATTCCCCACGCCCCAAATTATTTTAATGATGAAGTTGTTGGCACACAGTGCTGGGATCTCATTCAGTCCAGCAGTTTATTCCAAAGTGCACTTACACCAGTGCCATCCAAACTTGCTGTCACCCTGGATTCCCTGGAACTGGGCTGAATCCACAGTTTCACCTCAGTTCCTGGATGATGGTGTTTATAGAGGCGAGGAGCTCCCTGAAGTATCCATCCTTGTCCCCTTCCCTCTGCTCCTGGGCCGCCAGCTCCTCGTACTCGCTGCGCAGGAGGCTGAGGGTGGTGCCCAGGGCAGGGTCCCCCCGGTAGTGCTCCCTGCAGAAGGCCACCAGCACCCCCACCAGCTTGAGGACCTTCTCACGGGTGTCGTGCTCGGGCATGGCCAGCAGATTGGGCACCAGGGAACACCAGCCCTGCTCCACCACTGCCGGCACCAGCCTGACCTGCTGGTACTGCTGGATCTTCTCCTCCATCTGCTCTCCCTGCTGGGAGTCCTCAAGTAGCATCTGTGGGAAGTGGTGGAATGCAGGTTAATGTCCCTGTCAGAGAGGAACTGCTCCCAGGAGGTGACATGAGGAGGAGGATGCATGTCCTGTACCACCTGCCATGGACGGGGACTTGCCACAGAAGACCAGACCGAGGTTGTGTCCTGGCTCCCTGGCCACCCTGGAAAACTCCCAGTGACTGGGGGTTTCTGTGTCACACAGCCTGGGAGGGGACTCTGGCAGGAAGCTCAGCAGAACTTGTAAAGTCTCTGGTCTGGTGCTTTTTCCTGCTGACAGGTGCCTGCAGCACCTGATGAACATCATCACTTGGCTCCACACTGCTCTTCCCAGAGATGGAGATGTCAGTCTCCTCCAGCCATAGCCAGACCTTCCCCTCCCAGCCTGGTCCAGAAAACCCCAGCACTGAAATTCTGCAGGGGGCTGGTCCCTCACAGGGAGAGAGACCAGACCAGAGCAGCACCAGCACCAGGGGAGGAAGGGAAACACCCACATCCCCCTGTGAGCCCTTTGGGGCTCAGGTGGTGGAAGGGCTGTTGATAGGATGACATTTTCTGACAGGGACATGGAAGGAACACCAAGGAGACCTCCCCTTTTCTGGTCCTCTTGAGAGCTGCCTGCTGAAGTGCAGGCAGAATTTGGGGTGAAAAGGAAGGAATGTGGCAGGAGGAGCTATTCAGAGCCCCCATGAGTCTGGCTTTACACTGAGAGCTGCCAGGGTGGTTCATGATCCCAAACCAACCCATCTGACAGTCACCCAGCCCATCCCAAACCTCCCACCCCAGCTCGGAGCAGCCCCCCAGCACCCAGAGTGCAGCATTCCCAATCCAAACAGCAGCTAAAAGTCTTTGTTTCAACATAAACCCGAGAATCTGCTGGGCTGGGCCTGCCCCAGACCCACAGAGGAGGGAACAGATGGGGCTGCCAGAGGGAGCAGCTGGGAAATGGGCAGCAGGATCAAATGGGAATGGTTTGAGTCAAAATGCCCCTGTCTGCTCCTTTTGCACGGAGCTGACAGGATCATGTTAGAGTCAACACCTGATAAGATTTCACACCTGCTAAAATAATTTGCACCTTTACAAAGTCTCCTAGAAAATAACTGATTTAACAGAGAGGTGCTGCTCTGCCGTGCCTGCAACTCAGGTATTAGAGCAGCCATAATCCTCAGGGCAAATTGGCCATAAACTGAGCCGGAGTGGATTTAATTCCCATTCTCTGGAGTCAGGGAAACACACAGACTGAACAACAAGCCATGGCAAGGAAAGACAGGCTTTAAACTGACGCTTACAACAGTAATCCAGGGTATTTGAAAATAAAACACAGAACGTGGCGGGCTGGGCTCTAGCAAGGGACGTGCAGCAGGCAAAGGGCTCTGGCAGGCAGGGACACAGCAGTGCTGGCCTGTCCCCTGGCCTTGGCTGGACACCACAGCCCAGGGCCAGCATTCCCTACTCATGTCCTCGGTGTCCTGCTGGTAAAACCCCCTCAGGAAGAAATGGTGGCAGTGGCTTGAAAGCAAACAAAGGTTTCAGCTCCTCTGGGCTCCCCCAGGCACTCATGTGGTGTTGGCCAAGGGGCTGCAAGGGACTCATCCCTACTGATGCTGAGCTGGCTCCTCCTCATCCTCGTCCTGTGAGGATGTTCAGGCCTGGCTGGGTTTGGGGGTGAAGGTGGGGAGTGCCTGGCCAGGTGCCACCCCAGCTCTCACCTTCTCCATGAGGAGGTCATAGAGCAGTGTCACCACACGGACATGGAGGGGCTCCATCCCCTTCTGCCTGAAGAGGCTCCTGAGAACCTGGAGGCCACCCAGCTTGAGGAATTGCTGCTGGGCATAGGGGAAGTGCCTCAGCATGGAGGACAGAGCGAAGAGAGCCTGGTGGAGAGAGAGAGGGCAATCAGCACAGTGGCCATGGCCATCCCATGTGGCACAGTCCCTCTTCATGGCACCCCAAGGGGACAGCAGAAACACACTCCAGCCCATCTGTGTGGAGCTCCATAGAAAATGCATCCCAGCCTCTTCTGGCTGAGGGGCATCTCCAGCAGTCTTGTTTGCAATCCCAACCCTCCCCAGCATTATGAGGCTGCCAAATCTTGGGTGCTTCCATCCAAACCCCAGTCTGGGCTGTCACTGAGGGGCCTGTGGCCAGTCCCTGACAGACCCAACCCCACCACTTCTCCCACACAGGCACCGAGCCTGGCCATGGGATGGGGTGAGGAATGTCCAGCACCACTCAGCAGAGCCCGATCCCTTTGAGGTGATTTGGATGCCAGGGTGATGTCCCCATAACTGCATAGTCAGAGGACAAGGCCATGATGTCCCCCAGCACCCAGCCCTGTTCCAGGCCCTGTCAGGGTGCAACCCCACGCGCCAACACCCCAAGCCCAGCACCCAGCGGTGCCCCAGGGCTTGGCTTGGAGCCGAGGAGGCAATTAGGGGCCAGCCCAGCCCCGCTGCCTGTCACAGTGTCTGGCTGTGACAGCCGTGGTGGGGCAGGGACGGCCGGGCCCGCCCGGGGCAGGGGACACGCTGCTCATCTCACACGCGGGCCGGGCCCGCGCACCGACAGATCCGAGCTGACAGCCATGTCTTCCCCGCTCCCATTTGTTTCTATTTTCCATTTTCTGCCTTGCTGCTGGTGAATTTGAGATGCTGCTGTCTCCCTTTTTAATCGTGGGCCAGAGGAGGGTGGAGGGAAGAAATGCACTTTTGGCCTGGCTGCCGTGCACGGCTGTGAGCACCGGGGCGGAAAATCCATCGGAGCGGAGCCCGGGGCTGCTGCCCTGTGCGGGAAGGGCCTGTCCCTGGGATCCAGTCTGCAGACACAGGACACTGCACAGCACGGGAACTGGAAATGAAAACCTCTGGCCTCCTGGAAAAGAGGGTTCAACCCTTGGAGGGTCTCCTACAGCTGTGTGTGAACAGGGACAATACTGAGCCCACCCTGCTCATTTCTCCAGGGGCTGCCAGCACGATGCACTCAGGTTCACAGGAAAGAATTACTCTGGTTCACAGCAATGCTGTGAGAGCTCCTGCATGCCCAGCCATCCCTCCCCACCCCAAAAGGAGCTCTGGGTTGAGCCACAGGCACTCCTGGGAGGAGTTTCTGAGCATGGAGCATCCTGTGGGATCTCCTTCCATCCATGGCCAAATGCAATGTGGTTCCACAGCCTCCTCCTGTGCCTTTCACTTGCTGCAGGACTCTTACCAGGGTTAAAGGGGAACCTTTATCAGGGTTTAACCCTTCACCAGGGTTAAAGGGGAACATATTTTAGGGAGCTCGTTACAGGTGAATGGAAGGGCCAGTGATCCCCCCACGCTGCTGGACTCCTCATACAGGAGGTCCATGGAAAACAGGGCTGAGGGCTTGGGAGCAGCCAGGTGATGTTACAGAGGTGGCATCACACGCTAAAGTGAGGGTAATGGGATCTCATGCTCCAAGGAATACAGCAAGGAGGGAGGGGGAGAGGGAGGGAGGGGGCGAGGAAGCCCCCAGCCCGATGGACAGCGCTGCACATTTGGCTGGGGGCTCTTGGTGCTGCTTCTTGCTCCAAAGCCTCTGCCAAAGGCAGGACACGGGGCTGGCTGCAGCAATTAGCTCCTCCAAACGTCAGCTCCCATGTTTGTCAGCCCGTGATGGCTGTGCTGCCATGGGGACCCTCGCCTGTGCCCCCCAGGAACTGTGGCTCTGTGCTGTGTCCCCGTGGGCTGGCAGAGCCACCTGAGAGCCACTGCTGGCACTGGGGGGACAGAGCCAGGGGAGTGCAGGCACCAGACAGTGCTGCTGGGGCTGTTTGGCACCCAGGGCCCCCCTCCTGCACCCCTGGGAGTGAAGCCCACCCAGCGTGGGGAGCAGTGGGGGTCCCACACTCTCCAGATGTCCGTGATGTCCTGAGGGCGTTTACACAGAGCTCAGCACAAACCCAGCTTTGCCCAGAGTCACAGCCCCAGTCCTCACCTTCTTCCTGACAGCCAGGGGTTGTTCTGTGGCCAGGATAACCAGGAGCTTCTGCAGGGCACCCCCCTCGATGGCTTCAATCTGCACTTTGGGGTTGCTGCAGGGATGAAGGAAAAGGCAGATCACAAACAGAGCGGGGCAGGGCCAAGGGGGGAGGGACCCTGGTCTGGCTGGTACCAACATTGGGGTGGCAGCAGGACCAGGACAGGCCCTCTCCCCTCTGCTGGCACTGCTGAGGTCCCTGAGGGCTGTGTCCTGTTCTGGCCCCTCACTGCAGCAAGGACACTGTGAGGGGCTGGAGTGTGTCTAGGGAAGGGAATGAGCTGGGGAAGGGGCTGGAGCACCAGGAGAGGCTGAGGGAGCTGGGAAAGGGGCTCAGCCTGGAGAAAAGGAGGCTCAGGGGGGACCTTGTGGTTCTGCACAACTCCCTGACAGGAGGGGACAGCCGGGGGGGGTCAGGCTCTGCTCCCAGGGAACAGGGACAGGAGGAGAGGGAATGGCCTCAAGGTGGGCCAGGGGAGGCTCAGGGTGGACAGCAGCAGGAATTTCCCCATGGAAAGGGTGCTCAGGGATTGGAAGTGCCCAGGGAGGTTTGGAGTGCCCATCCCTGGAGGTGTCCCAGGAAGGGCTGGAGGTGGCACTGAGTGCTCTGGGCTGGGGACAAGGTGGGGATGGGGCACAGCTGGGACATGATCTTGGAGGTCTTTTCCAACTTCAGTGATTCTATTTAATTATATTTCCACCCCACAATGGACATGAACAAGGGTCAATCCAACCTGATCCCAAAGAAATAATCCCCCAGCTCCCACCAACCCTGGCTCATGGTTATGGAGAAGGTACAAACCCTGCAGCCACCTCAACCAACCTGAAACGAAGGCAGCAGGGGTGGGGAGGGCACACTGGGTCACCTGGGTCTTCCCGCCTTGCTCCCCATCCCACCTTGCTTCCCCTGGCCAGGAGCCCTCCCCTGTGTCTCCCTGGGTCTGTGAATCCTCTCACTCCACATCACATTGACCCCTGAGCAGCCTTCATATTCCAGTTCCTGCTTCCTCCTCTCCTCCCTGGCTGCAAGCATGCTGATTACCCACACACCTCTCACACCAAGAGCTCCTCTCCAAGGACTACTGTGGATGAATCCACCCTCCTGCCTGCCAGGACAGGCTGAAACCTCAGGTCAGGATGTCAGCAGCTGCCCAGGGACAGACACACAGACAGACCATTCCCCCATCCATGCTGACGCTTTGCAAGCCCACTTTGAATGCCTCTTGGAAGGTGGTGGAGATGTCAGACACTCCAGGCTCCCTCCTTGGCAGGGCTTTCACAGTCAGGGCACAGTGTGCCAGCTGTGTGATCCCTGATCCCGGGGCTCTCACACTCCAGGAACAGCTCCAGCACTTCAGCCTTTGCTGGGCTCTGAAGCAGCAGTTGCACCGTGTCAGACAAGGGTCCCTGAGCCTGCACAGACACACAGCTCTCACTGCTCCCAGGGAGCTGCTGGAGCAGCCACAGCACAGCCCCTCCAGGAAATGAGAGAGACAGAGGCAGGCAGGGTCATAAAGAAACTAAAACCAGAACCAAATGGTGCTGGGCAAGGAGCAGCTTGGAGTTAAAACCATGGCTCAGAGCAGAACTGGTGTGGGACTGCCCAGCTGGCAATACCAGGCTGACCTCAGGGCAGCAAAAGGGAACAGTTTGTTGAAAGCCACCTTTGATTTCTCCTTCCTCCCCCGCTTGCTGCAGCAGACATCCAGGCACAGCCATGGCACAGGCACCCTGTGGGGGCATCTGTGACCTGCCCAGACAGGGCAGGAGGGAGAAAAAACAAACCCAGGAGCTCCAGGATGTTCCTGCAGATGAGATTTTTGCAGCACAATTCTCAGACCCCCATGCACCAGCCCTGCAGCATCCCTGGAGGCAAACCAGCTTCTGCAGTGCCTGGGCCAGGTGGGACCTGACACATCCACCATGAGGAGCCCATCCCCAACCTCCCCATGTCAGGAGGTGCAGAAGAGTCTCCCTTTGCAAAATCAGGATGTGATTTCCCACCCCAATATGTTGTGCAATGACCCATTGATGGCATCTCTGAATGGGCAGGGCACTGATTTGGGGAGTTGAGAGAGGCAAAGAGCACAAGCCCTAAAACTTCAGCTGTCCCCAGGCCACTCCTGGGCCCAAGGCCATTTCCCCCAGCTCACAACTGGGGCTCTCATTCATCTTCAGCCAAACCTGCAGCCACAGCCATGGCCCCAACAGCATATGGTCCAAAAATCTGATCCCATTTCACATGCAAGTCCCTCTGGGCAATGGAGACCAGAGCAAGTGCAGAAGCAGCTTGCAGGAAAGCACTTTACTGAGCAGAAGTGCACTGAAAGGACAATCCCCTGGGCTGAAGACCTCCTGGTGCCATTCAAGGAGAACAGCACATTTGGGAGATCCAAGCTCTTTTGTCACATCTCTCTAAAATAAATAATAAAAACTCTTACAGCAAGAGACACAACTGAGAAATTGGTATGCCTTTAATGCTTGGCTGGTCACCTGGAGGATTTGATCTAATTAAAATCTCTGAACCATGGAGCTTTTGCCAAGGAGCAGCTCTGGAGGTGAGGGAGCCTTCCTGGCTGGTGGGTGTGCTGCTCTCTTCTCAATGCTCCTGTTGCTCTGTCTCTGTTATCAATGGTCCTGGCTTCAAGCTAACAAAAAAGCTTGTTTGAAGGTTTGGAAAACTCAGCAGAGATCTGTACAAATTACACTGTCAAGCCCAGGGAAAAGCAGCCTGAACAAAATAAACACAATGAGACAGACTGTAGAGCACTCACATGGGAAATTCAACTGTGCTAATCTGCTAATGGAGACAGGATGGTGGCACCTGCAACAAAATCCACTGAAATGGGAGTCTGAGGTTGGGCCAGGGCTGAGCCAGCCCATGGTGGCATCCCATAATGCTGCAGTGATGGCACAGATTTGGGTGTGCTGCTGACTGATGAGATTAACCAGCCCCTATCCCGGGTGAGGAACAGCCACGGGCTGCAGGGACTCAACACAAGCCCCGTGCAGCTTCCCAAAAGGGAGCCCTGGGGGCTGAACAGCCCCAGTTTGCCCTGGTGCAGCCCAGCCTGGCTGTGGGGTCACAGCACATCCCCTCCAGATGTGGCTGAACATCTGAGCTCCTTGTGCCTCCCAGACATGCTGCCCACATTCTGTGCCATTTTCACTGGCAACTCATGGCATGAAAGCAGTTCCCACTTTGCAAATGAAGGGTTTTTTGGAGAGCACTCTCTGCTAAGAGATACCCTTGTTCCACTCCTCCTGGGACAACCCCAAGTGCACAAATTTAGGAGAGACTTCTCGAAGTTTTTGCAGACTGCACATGCAATGGGGATGGGAAGAGTGAAAAGCAGCAACACAGCCCTGAGTTGACAGCAGCTCTGGAGTTAGGTGGGAACTTACAATAAGACAGCAAAATTAGATTGAAATTTAAAAAAAAAAAAAAAAAAGAAAGCCAGGTGGTGCAGAGGGACCCGGGGAGTTGGAGGCACAGAGCAGGGCAGGCAGGCAAGTGCCCTCATCTCTACTGCTCTGACAAGGACACACAGAGAATATTTATTTCATGGCCTGCTTGTTGCAGAAACTGCATGAGACCTTGGGAAAAAAGGGTCACCTCCTCTCCTGGGCATCCTGCTGAAGCCATGTGAGGAAGGACCAAGCAGGGGAGTGGAAGGGAATGGGATGGAGGGGCTGGCCCTGCCTGGGTGCTGGCACAGCTCTCCTCCTGCCCTGGTATGTCCCCAGGCGCAGGGAGCCGAGGCTGCAGAGCTGAGCTGTGATGAAAGGCCCGCTGCTGGTGCAAAGAAAGGCACGGTAATCACCGGGCTGGAGGGGCTTAATGGGTCTCTTCTCTGCTCAGAACCGGCGCTCGGCAGGGCCGCCTGGGAAATCAAAGCCGGGGATCAAAGGCTGTAAGGCTGTGAAACAGCCTAAAATATTTAGTGTAGTCTATTTAGCTTGTGCTCTAACCTGAGGATCAGAAACAGGCGGCATTGCTTACCTTGCCCTCCCCCTTCCCCTTCCCCTCCCCGGTTTTCAGTCCAAAAACTGTTAATGGAGAAAACAAGAGCAAATCAACAGGACTGAAATGTGCCTTGTCTGACTCTTGGGCCTCTCAAACCCTCACACCTGGGTCACAGTTTGACAGGCAATGGGAAAGGTCATTTTTGTGAGTCCTGGAAACAAAGCAACGCACCCAGGGTCACACTTGAAAAGGCCAATGACTTCTTCATCCTTCTCAGTGTTTGGAGGATTTCTGACAGCTCTTGTAAGCACAGTCATGATAAAATTATTTGACAAATAATAGACAGAGAGATAAAACAGATCATTACAGTGTCAGTAATTCCAGCCTGAACTAGAGCTGTAAATCTGAGACTCTGAACAAGGGCAGAAAAGAGAGGCAGAGTGATCAGCAGCTCGTTAATACTTGCACGACTGAATTTCAGATTGCATGTTCAAGAATAAAAAAAATAAAAGCATTAAAACCGTTCAAGTGAGAAGCAACACATAAGGAGAACACGGTTTCCTCCTGCATTCCAAGCTCGGGCTATGAAGTATCCCTGTGGGAAATGACCATGGAGCAGCTGCAGTGAGCCAGATGGCTCTGAATCCACAACTTCCCAGGTATCCACATCTCCTTCCAAACTTCCCAGCTTCCTTCTTAAGAAGAGGATAACTGGGACAACTCTATATCAACAGCCCTGCAGCCTCCTCCCCCTCCAAAAGGACCCCCTGGCTCTGCCAGTAAACGACACTTAAGCCCAGGGTGGGTGAATCCTTTACAAAACACACAATTAACTGAGGCTTTCCACAGTCCCAAGCTATGGAGAAGGACATTTGCATGCACAATATGAGATACAGGACAATAGTAAAATAACCCCAACACCACCAAGGCTGCCTGTGACTATTGGAGAGAGAAGGAAGAGGGATGAGGCACAGTCACCCCCAAAGCCTCCCCCAAGGGCTGCATGCAGCAGAACTGGCCTAAAAATCCTCTGCTCCAAGCACCAGCTCAGACCTGAGTTTATCACAGACAAAGCCTTCGGAGCTACGACTTAAGGAGGATAAAAACCACCCAGAAAAATGGAGCCCTAAGTAGTTACACCGATCAAAATACAGCAGAGAAGAAAGCAGGGGTGAGGGGGGAAAACCTGACAAAAGGAAAACTAGGTTTCAATAGGCAACACAATACAACAATTTCATATGAAAGATGTGAAGCATAAAAGAGATGTTAGATGTTCAAAAGCCCAGAATATAGGAGAGATATAAAAAAATCCCCAAGAAGATGAAAATCTCCACTTCAATGCAACGCTGCCTTCTCACTTTCCACCAAGCCAGGCGCTGGCCGCCGTGGCAGGGGAGCAGCGGCGTCCCTGGGAGAGCAGCACAGCTGCCTGTGACATCCTGGATTACAGGGACACAGCGTAGCCTTTAATGAGCAATTAGGTTATGGAGTATTTGTTGCTAAGAGGAGAACAGAACTGCAGAGAATAAATTGGAGCTGAGTACATGACTCTGTGATTCTGATGGGCTGATGTGATACTCAGACCCGGGTGCGTGAATCATCCCAGAGATGCAGGAACAGTGTGGAAGGCACCTGGGGAAAGCTGGGGGAACCTTGGCTTGGCTTCCAACCGTGTATCTGTGTCCCAGGCAAGAAAGAGGTGAGCTTCTTGTGAGCCCTCCAGCATCCCCTCTGAAAGCAGGAGGGCTGTAACACCCCATCACAGAGCCCCAGGCTCCCTGGGAACACAGTGACATTGGGTTTAACTGGGAACACTCTGCTCCCAGCCACACCATGGAAGGGGGAATTACCTTGTGCGAGCTCCTGGCCCTTTGCAGTCACTGAGATGGAAGTGCAGAGCTTGGTGTGGTCAGGAGCCACTGGGAGCCCTGGACACACTGAGAGCCCTGCAGGGAGGAGACCCAGCTCACCTGAGCCCAGACAGGGCAAGTTTGCTGTTTAGAACAGGAAGAAATCTGAGGAGGTGCGGTGCCCTAACACAGCCTAACAGATGGATAATTAGATTTATTCAAAGAGCTGTAAAAGTAAGTAATTAAATAAAAATACAGAATAACAAATCTGCTGCAGCAAGACATCTCACAGGGCTGCAGAAAGCCCCTGCAGCTGGGACCCAGCATTCCAGGTGTGGGATGCAGGAGCTGGGGCACTTGTGTGAGTCAGCAGAATCAAGGATTTGGCCAAAGCACGGAGCAAGCAATGGGAACACAGGGACTGAGTTGAGTACCCTCCTCTTCCTCACTTCTCTAGGGAGCAGAGTAGAGTGAATCTCAGTAAGAGAACAGTAAATCTCAGTAAGAAAACAATCACACCAAATTGTTCTGCTGAACACACACAAGCAACAAACTGACTGGCTGTATTTATAGCCATAGGAAAAAGGGGTCCCACAAAACCAGATAGGAGATCACACAGAGCCCCAAAGCGAGCCCAGGCAGGAATCTCACTGCCCCAGCAGGAGTGAGGCCTCCCAGGACACCCCCAGAGCTCTTCTTTTCTCCTCACCCTTGGCTTTGCCAGCTCTGAGCTGTATTTCAGTGCTAGCACAAACCCCTGGCTCCAAGGACACCAGGGCTGTGACTGAGCCCTCACTGGGCTCTCCCTGGGGGGATTTGCACCTGGAGCTCCCACAGACACCAGGGCAAGGGGGGAGTACAGCTTCAAGAGCCTGAGGTGACAGCTCAGCTTCTGTGGGTTTAATCAACAAGCCACAGACTGGTTTGTGATAAAATGCAAAGGTTTGGGGATTTTCAGGATGATTACTGTCCCCATGTCAGCACCGTCAAGGTCAGCCTGACTTCTCCCTTCTGATGGTAAAGGATGGACTGTGCAGGCCACTCTGAGGGTTTGTCACCCCTCTGTGACACAAGGACTGGACTAGGTGACTCACGTCCCACCTGCAGTGGTCACAGGAACAGAGTGAGCTCTCTTCCAGCTCAGTGTGGTAAATGATTGATCCTTCCAGGTACAGGCAAGTACTCCACAGTGCACGGAGAAAAGCATCCCAGGAAATCCCCCCAGTGCTCAATCACCCAAATTGATGCTTTGTTTCTGAGGGTAAATCAACCTTATGGCTCTGTGTGCCACACTTACAAAACACTCCCCATGGATTCCTGAAAGCCTGGTATTTACTGTAGGTCAGACAGGGATGGGCTGTGTTTCATCAGAGGCTACATTAATAATAATGAGGAGATGCTCTCCAAGTGTGAGCAGAACACATTTATTTCTGTGCCATTTTAGCCAAAGCCCTAAAAACTGTGTTGATTTCTTCTTAAAAAAATCCCAATACAGCAAGAAACAAGAACAATAGTGCAGGATTAATACCACACACTCGAGCTCATCCCGAGCTGTTCACCACAGAGCCTTCAAAGCACGTCCTGATTTACAGACGGGGAGACTGAAGTGCTCCCAGGAGCGTCGGCAGCCGCGTCAGGGTGCGAGTGTGAGTGCTGGCTCCTGCCTCCCTGCTCCTCCTCTTCCTCACATTCCCGTTCTCTGCACGCCTCCGCCCTCCCGGCTCCAGACCTGAGGTGGCCCAGGATGGTGGCAGAACACCCAGGGTCCTTCCCAGCCCTTTGCTGCTGCTGCAGGACCCCCAACGAGCCCCTCAGACCCCGCAGTGGGGCAGCTTTGCAGAGAATTCTCCCCCTGAGTCTGCTGAATCGCTCTGGGCATCATTCCAGGCATGTCAAGTCACTCGGGTATTTCAACAAAACCTATTCACACGCCTTAGGTGAGATGAAAACACTGCAAAAAGCTGTCTGAAAGCACCACAAGAAGAGCCTCGGTTCAGAACGCTCCCACTCTCCGGTGCCGATGTGACACATCCCACTAATCATCCTGAGAGATGCTAAAGGGGGCCCGAGGCTGAGCCCTTCCATTGTTACTCGCTTTATTTGTTTGCTTGCTCATTTGAGCTGATTTTTCTTTAAGACAAGTGCTAATAATATCAAAAACCCGAGGAAGCCTTTGCCTGGCGCGTTCCTGCTGGGAATGCCAGCGGAGCGCAGGCACTGCGCAGCTCTTCCCCGAGACACAAAGCGAAGTGTGAGAACAGGCATTTCACTCCTCTGCCTTGCAGCAGCCGCTCGGCACAGCTCTGTCCTATTTTAACCCTGCCATCTGCTCGCAGCTCCTCCCGTCCCCGGGCGGGCAGAGCGCTGCTCTGAGCCGAGCCTTCCATCCGCTCCCACCCGCCCGGCTGCCGGCCGTGCCCCGCAGCAGCCCCGGGTACCACGGCGGGAGGGGATGCTCCTCAAGCACCGATCCACTCATCGCTCCCGAGCCTCAGCCCGGCCCATCCCACTACTTGGCAGGCCAGGGAAGATGCTGGATCCCCCCCACTGCAGTGGCAATCTGACTCTTCCCGGTCCCACCGGGTTTAATGGTGCTATTAGAATCGTTTGAGTCGATGAAAGTAGATTTGTTTCACTGAGTCATGACTCAAAACCAAGACTTCACTCCATTTACAAAAACAAATCACCATCCTGCAAATGCCAAGCACAGATTTCAGCTCCGAAAGCGAGGCCTGGGGAACGTTTCCAGCCAGAGAGAGAATGGAAAAGCTGCATCTGCAGAAGCTAGGAAACCTTGTATTCATTTATCTTGTTTTGATAAACAGAGAGGATATCCTGTGGAATACCAGCTCCTGAAGAAACCTGATGAACTCATTCTACATCAAGCGATTTAATCATGGATTAATCATGAATAGAGGGGAGAGCAACAGCAGGAGATGCCATGGGACCAGGGACTGCAACACAACCCACGGACAATTCCAGCCAGTTCTTGGGTGGGAAGCCCTCGAGGAAAACTTGGGAGCCACAGAAAGCACCAGCAATTCTTTCTGCTTTCTGATTCATCCCTACTCACCCACCCACATGCCATGGCAGAGGAGGCTGTAACTGCTACATTTAGGATGACATTTAAAAATCAAGGTTGTGCTGCTGATGGTCATTAAAAATCCCACAGCGTTTTTCAGAAACAAGTGGGTACTCACATCAGTGTCCTTGCCAAGTATCAGCACAGCAGTCATTTTTTCTAGCAACTTCAATTAAAAGATAAAAGAAAATTGTGCCCACCTATAATTACTGTTTTTACTGTCGCTGTTGGTTTTTAAACATTCACTATATACCTTTACATTTCCTAAATACAAATCGAGAAGAAAACATTTACCCAAACCTTTCCAAGTGCCAGATTCATCTCTGTTAACATCAGACAGCTACAATTAAGACATCCAGCCCATAAAAGCTGCCTGGGCTCCCTCAGTAACATGTCCTGACCTGTGGTCTGCACATCCCTGGAGACCCTGTGTCTGTTTTCCCACGGGACTTGCCCTGGCTAACCCAGAGAGGCAAATCCACTGCTCAGAGCCTTAGAGTCACTCTAAAGGGGGCTGCATCTGTTCTGAAAAGCATCTGAGGAATCCAAGGTCAGCAGCAGCAAGGAGAAAAGATGATTTGTCTCATGGGAGACGGGGCTGCCTTTGACTCCTGCCTTAGCTGGAATGATTTGCCAGTTGGAGGATTCCCTATCCCTGGCTGGAAAGGGAGCCTGGATAGCCAGCTCAGGTGGACACTCATGTAGGAACACTGAAGCTGGGTGACACAGATCCCATCTTCAGAGAGAAGGTGAAGGAAACACCTACAAATGCCTGAATCAAGCTCTCAAAGAGTCAAAACGATCATGGTATTTAATAAAATACGGGAATAAAATTCATATGCAGGTGTAAGAAAAAAAGCCATGGCAAGTACCAGAGCTGAACTGGGTGCTCAGGAAGAGTGGGAGCAGGGAGAGGAGCACTTCCAGAAGGGAAGATTCTGCACAAAAGATGCACTAGAATAAGATAATTATGCAGGAAGAAGAGAATGTCAGCAGTGTGCTCTACATCATTGATGGATGGAAAGGATACCTTGACAAAGAAAGCCAATGTGCTAATTAAGATTTAATGACCCTGAAGGCAAAGACAAAAAGCCCTCCTTCGCCACAGTAGAGGAGGGAGTGGACAGAGAGCCTCAGCCTGGCAAGGAAAGGGTTAGGAAAAGCCCAAAAGATCGTGAGATGAACAAAATCCCTGCAAGGGGGAGCATCCAGGCAGGTTGTGCCAGGCAGGAGAGAAGGGCTCCATCCCCAGGGCAGAAGAAAGCTCCAAGAGCCGAGCATGGAAGCTTGGAAGCTGAGCTGCCTGCATCCAGGAACAGCTTGAATGTGAGGGTGAAGGAGGAAGCGGGTTCAATTCATTCCACACTCTGGAACTGTGGAAAGACATATGCCAGGCAAATGTGAGTTGTGATGATCACTTCCCACTGCTAGACTCCGTGAGGAGAGGATGGGGAGGTGACACAACCAGGAGTTCACACATGTGCTGTGAAGGCGCAGGAGGAGCCAAGGCTTGCCAGTCACTGCCGGGATGGAAAAGCCCGGCCGACTGCAGCCTCATAAACAAACCTGCCTGTGCCTCCCCATGGCTCTGCTGCCCAGGGGGTCTGCCAGGGGCAGAGTGCACTGCACAGGCTCTGCCAGCCCTGGGGGGACTGGGTGCTGCCTCTGCCTTCAGAAGCTTCAGGAAATCACTTCAGAAATCACTGGTCCTGCACCAATGCTTCCAGCCCCGATGGATGTCCGTGACTCCACATGGGAACAGCCTGTGTTGAGCTGGGGCAGAGCATCTCCGTGCTGAGCTCCCTCAGCAGGACTCAGACTGCGCCTGGGCTGAGCTCTGTGACCAGGACTGAGACTGAGCCTGGGCCGAGCTCCCTCAGCAGGACTCAGACTGAGCCTGGGCCGAGCTCGCTCAGCAGGACTCAGACTGAGCCTGGGCTGTGCATACCAGGGAGGTGGCCATGGCCTCCAGCTGACCACACAAATCCTGCAGGAGGGGGCTGAGAAGGCACCTGCTGTGTGGTGAGTCAGGACATGAGTGCATCATGCTCCTGTGGCCAGTCCCTGGGGTGTGACACCTGGCCTTTTCCCAAGGTGAGCTGCCGCTGCCTCCCACTGACAACATCCAGGACTGATTTGTGACAATGACATCAGCGTCCACAAACATCCTGCCTGCTCCTGCCCTTACTCACATCCTGACCTTCCTGCTCCCCCAGCAGCAAGGACACTGGCCTGCCACCAGGCCAGGGAGGATGAGCACAGCTCCTCACCTTCCTCATGCTGGGCTGGCTCCCCACCTCTCCCCATGGCTGATGGCACCCAGTGGCACCAGCACAGCCTGGTGACTCCTTCCCCACGCTGGCAAGGCAGAGTCCAGGTCACACAGTCTGGAAACCATCACCCCATGGAGAACGGTCATCACACTGACCTAAGTCCTTCCCATTCTCTGCCTCTTGTGCAAAAGCCAGAAAAAATCCTCTGTTTTAACTCAATCAGCCATTTTTAAGTTCCACAATGGATAGCAGCTCTTCCACAAATTCACCTCTTCTCTGGAGATAGGCTGAAAAAAGGTGGGGCAGAGAATGGAATGCTCTGAGGAAACCTCAGAGCCCCTTCCAGTGCCTAGAGGGCTCCAGGAGAACTGGAGAGGGACTTTGGACAAAGGCCTGGAGTGACAGGACAAGGAAGAATGGCTTCACACTGACAGGGGCAGGGTTAGATGGGACATTGGGAAAAAAATGAGACCCTTGCACAAGCTGCCCAGAGAAGCTGTGGCTGCCCCTGGATCCCTGGAAGTATCCCAGGTCCGGCTGGGCAGGGCTTGTAGCAGCCTGAGACAGTGGAAGGTGTCTCTGCCCATGACAGGGGGTTGGAATGGGATGAGCTTTAATGTCCCTTCCAACCCAAACCATTCTGGGATTCTGTAATTCTCCTCTCCCAAGAGGGCTGACTGGACAGCAGGAGCTGGAGACAGACCAGTTCTCATGTTGGGAAACAGGATTTGGACAGGCTTTGTTTAAGCCCATCTTGCTGAACCGTTACATTCAGTTCCAATTCCTCTCTTTTCTGTGTGTTCACTGTGAATTCCCCAAATGCAGCACAATCTTTCAGCATTCCTGCCATGGGATGAATCTGGGCAGGTTCCCGGGCCTCACACGCTGCTGTTCCTGTCCTTCACACTGTGCTGTGACAGCCCGTGTCACATGATGCCTGGGACAATCTGGGCCACACATTCATGGCCACGGACCTCTCTGTTTCACAGCACAAATTTGGGAACCCACAGCTGACCGTGGACACATCACTCATTCTTGAAATGTAGGCCACAAAGCTACTTTAGTTCTGCTTTTGCTTGTAAATCAAGGGCTTACATATGTAATTGGCCCAACCTTAAGAGCAAACAACAGCAGTGGCAGCACTGTGCCAGCAATTATTCATGCCTATAATAAACGGCTGTAAAAATGAAAGCCAGCCTTTAAAAATCTGGCTCCTCACTGCACAAACAGCAAAAACTCATTTTCAGGGCTTGGCCAGAGGAGTTTTTAATTTTGGGGGAGAGACTGAGGTGGGTGAGGATTTATTTTTTCTCTTTTCATTCTCTAAAAACACCACTCATGCCCATGTTTAGGTCACGGATTATCCTGGCTACATTTCACCACTGTGGAATTAACCCAGTGAGTGGCACAGGGGACAAATCTGCCCTCTGCATTCCATGAGTAGGGCCCTGGGAACAGGCACAGCTGATCCCCAACCCCTAGCACGTGGGAACAGTCAATTATTTGCAGCCTTCCTGCCTCCATGCTGAGCCAGCAGCATGCCCACAGATGAGCCACCACCCCTAGGGGTCACACAGCCACTGGCCCTCCAGCTCCAGGCAAACCCTGTGCTGCTGTTCCATCCCAGGATAAGGATGCTGAGCCTTGCACAGCTAACAAGAGTTTCCTGGCTGATAAATCACTCCTCAGGGTCAAGCAGCAGACACCTCTCTGCCTCTTGTGCCCTCTTTAACCAACCATGGCCGCAACGCAGCCGCTCCTGGGCTTGCAGAGGGAAAGGTGTGATGAGATCATTCCTTCTGCTGTGCACATTTCTCACTCACAGCACCAGAGCAGCCCCTATAAAACTCTTCTAGCACATGCTGAAAATCTCCTTGGTGGTGCTGAGCAACAGCACCAGAGGAACAAACCAGAACTGATCCCTGCTTCCACAATACTCACCAGGCAGGAGCAGATTTCTCCCATTCCAGCAGCAAATGACAGTAGTAGGGACCTTCCATATGCTCTGGACCCCTGAGTTTAGAAGGTCTGAGGCACTGACAGACTTCCTCAATGAGGAATCAACCATTTTACATGCTCACTTGGCACTTCTGGTTGGTTTCCTCCTGCTTTAAGCAGTGGCAGAGCATGAATGGAAGAGCTCTGTAAGGGCTGCTCTCCCTCTCTGCCGCGGAAAGCTTCCCTCGTCAGAAATCTCTAACTACCAAGTTTTAGTGTCTTCTGAAGGAAGCCGCATTCATCACAGTTCAGAAGGGACCTTTTGGCCTAATCCCCACTGGAAAAACTGCCAAACTGATCGTCCCATCACACAATTAGCAGCCACGGAGACTTTGCTACACCGGGCGATGCGGCGCTGCTATGACAACAGGAACGGGAGACTCGTTAAGGGTTTCATCGAGAGGGATAACGAGCAATCACGGCTCGGAGAGGAGGCAGGAATCAATGGGAGCTGTTGATATCAGCGCGTTTTCTGGATGGGGCCAGGTATTCGCCAGCCCTGGAAGGCTGACTCGCATTGTTACGGCACGGTCGCCGCGAGTACAACTTCTGAGGACAGGCAGATTCCTGGGGAGTAGAGATGAATATTCATGAAGGAGCTCAGTTTGGGAGAGGAAATGAATCAAGTGTGACAAATGCCGCCTATTAGGAAAAGAGGGTGGCGTCTATTTTTAGTGGAGTTAAGCAAACATTAAAGCTCACTCTCTAAGAACTCCAAATAATACCACTCCCTGCTCTGCCTCCCCATCGCCAGATAAGAATTTAGCAGCACGTTCCCACCAGCCAAAACCCGCTCGCCTCAACAGAACTTCTCCGATTTAGCCCCCGTGAGTGTTTTATAAAAATACAAGTTTTAATCTCTCATCTGCATAGGAAGATGTAACGGCTTCCACCAGGATTTATTTTTTCCCCCCCTTCACCAGCATCATAAGGCTTGAAGGAACCTTTTTAAGACGGAAGAAAACGCTGCATTGAAATCTCCTAAAAGAGCACTCACGCGGAGCTGTAATCACTTCAGATGCACAGAATTATCAGGAGAAGAAAATTCATCTCATTTAGAATCAAGCCCCAATTTGAAGCAGAAAGGAAGAGGCTTGGTTTGCTGCCGTGCCAAGCACTCAGACTTTTCACTGAAGTCAAAGAAGCTACAGCTGCTCTGAGCCATTGAAAATCATGCCCAGAATCTCTAGCGAAACTTGTTTGCAGAGATGGCAGCAGGCTGATAAGGATGTTGACTATTCCAAATAGACTCACATTATTTTATATTTTTAGTCTGCCTATTATTAAGCAGAGGTGGAGTATTTACTGCCCTTTTCTCAGAGATCTGTACAAATGCTGCTTTTCAGCAGGCTTCCCTTTTCTTCTGGTGAACGTTCCTCGTTTTACTTTTCAGGCTTATAAACGTCCAATTAAGTAAGACAACAATGAGAGAATACTGCCTAACAAAAACACCACCATGCCCACAAAGTTATTTGAGAGGCCTTCATCCTATAAAATAAGCTGCTCCCCAGCCAAGATTATGACCAGAGCAGTAGGAGAGCAGTAGGACACGGGTGGTCCTAACAGTGAGTACTTAGAAGACCCCTGTCTTCTAAGTGACCACTGTTTTCCCCTGGCAAGGGGAGAGCATGAGCCAGGGGTGAAGGACCCTTGGCACAAACTCTCCAGGCTCAGTCCAGGCTCTGCTGGCTCCTGTCATGCACCAAGGGCCAACTCTTCAAGGCAAATGCCCAAACTCCACCACATGCAACACCACATGGCCTCTGTCCCCTCTCCTGCAGAGGGTCAAATACAGCCTTAGAGTTGGTTTAAAAAGAAGCTGCTCTGAAATTAGACATGTCAAGTGTTTATTATCGATAGCAGTCTCTGACACCAACAGCAGAGAGACACAGCCTTTCCCAGAGCATCCAAACCCTGGGAAATCCTCTATGGCTTTGGGATCACAGGTGGTGTCCCTCCCTGAGGTCTTCTCCTTGGCCTTTCCTTCCTGATTGAGTGTCCTCATGACTCCCCTCAGCTTTCAGGTTACGAGCTCCCCTTCCATCTGGAGGGGAAGATGCCCACGATTAACAAAATGTGACTTGTAACTGGGTCCACTGGGGCAGCCTGCATCCCCAGCACAGCTGGGACCCCACCAGGATGACAGCCAGCACACAGAGCTCTCCATACATCCCCTCCTGGTGCTCAGCAGTGTCATTTATTGGGGAAGCTGGGTCTGGAGTCCTTTGGAGAGCACATCTCCGTCCCTCGCCACGCCAGCCCCCAGCAACTGTTGCCATGGTTATTTTATTGGAGTGCTTTTCATCAAGGAGATGCTGCAAGTGCTGAATTGTCTCTTGCAAGAGTTATACAGGAATAACTAGCTGATAAGTAGGAATAACGGGTTCAGACTGCCCACGGAAGCCAGCGATCCCAATTATTTTTGTTTTGATCCTGCCTTTCTTTTGGTCTCCACCAGGCTCAGGTTTAAAGTGGGGGTTAGAGATAAGCAGCAGAGAAGGAACGCTTCCTGATGGGAAACGCACTTGGCTCTGCCAGGAGATTAAAGGTCTCTCCTCAAACAAAGCCTCTGCTTTTCAATCAACCCTAAATAGGCTCTAACAAGGCACAGCAATCAACCAGGCAACATATATCCATCCTCACCTGTCGGCTTGGGGCAAGGAACGAGATGTATTTCCCGGTTCCATCATGTTAATTGTTAATCAAGATATTATAGGCACAGCCCCAAAGCCGTTTGTCAGTCACGGGCAGTGACGGGTGTCCCGGGCTCTGCTCCGGCCCCGGCAGCAGGAGCGGCTCTGCCGGGGGGGGGGGGGGGGGGGCAGACCACGCCTCTGCCGGGGCTCGTGGTGAGGCCCCCCCCTTTCAGACTTCCAGCATCACAGAGTGCAGGAATAAAGCCTGCTCTGGAGAGCCAGGGCCGTTTTGTTTAGTCCTCATTGAAAGCTCTGAGGAGTGACTGGGTAATGATGGAGCTGCTCTTCCCCCGCTGACGGGGTCCCACAGCGCAGGCCGTTAGGCTTTGAATGACAGAAATGCCTTTTTCTGCTCTCTGCTGTCCCTGGCACAGGTTTTGGGTTGGGAGGTGCTGCCTCAGACCTGGAGAAGAGTGCAGCTGGAGGAGAGGCACATGGAGCCCACTGCAGCCTGCACAGCCACCAGCGTGACCCAAGTCTCAGCCTGTGACAGTGGAGGGGCTCCCCAAGGAACCAGGACCCTCCCCATGGAGGGATGCAAAAGAGCAGGGCAAGATCTCAGCTTTGCTCTGGGCTGAGGCAGCCTCACCTCCAGTGCTGGGGCAGTTTTGGGTGCCACAAGATCAGAGAGAGCCAAAGCTGTTCCAGAGTGTCCAAAGGAGGAGCCGGGGCTGGGGAAGGTCTGGAGGGGCCACCCGAGGAGCAGCTGAGGGCACTGGGCTGGTTCAGCTGCAGCACAGGAGCTGAGGGCAGAGCTCAGGGAAGGAGGGAACAGCTGGAGGGGGAGGTTTGGGATGGAGAGCAGGGAAAGGTTCTTCCCACAGAGGGTGCTGGCACTGCCCAGGCTCCCCAGGGAATGGGCAAGGCCCCAAGGCTGCCAGAGCTCCAGGAGGGTTTGGACAGCGCTGCCAGGGATACACAGGGTGGGATTGTTGGGGGGTCCGGGCAGGACCAGGAGCTGGACTGGATGATCTCAGTGAGTCCCTTAAACTCAGGATATTCTGATTCCAGATGTAAGCCAAGCACACCTCGCACCTGGAGCTGGGCAAACACTCTGCGCTGTGCCACAGCGCTGGGTTTGACAGGGTGTCTGCTGTAGAGACACCTGAGTTGCTATCAGTGGACTCAGACACCCAAGCTGGAGCCCCCAGCTGGTGCCAGCCCTGCTCCCTGGGGCTGAGCTCCCCTCCTGGCACTGGCACAGGCAGATGTGGCCACAGAGCTGCAGCTCCGAGCAGTGCCTGGACACACGCACCCTGCTCCACTCAGCAGCCACCCACAAGGGATGGGCTCTTCCTGGAGAGCACTCTGCACTGCTGCAGCAGCCACAGGCCAAAGACGAAGACGTGAATGTGGATGATGTGACCCCAGAGAGATCAGGATTCAGCCATTCTCAAGCTGCCAGAAGACACAGAAGATGACTTCACCAATTCCAGCTGAAATAGCTGGATTTAAACAAATGAAATTTGTCAGTTCATTAGTGTGTAACATAAGAATGAAAAATGCATTTCTAATTCCTGATCCGCTAATCCATAATCCGCTGATCTGCAATCCCCAGAGTCCCCAGGGAAAGAAAAGAAAATCCACAGCAGCCTTATAGTATCTCTCCACAAATTCTGGCCAGGTCCTGCAGAGACCCTCAGCTACAGAGCCTTCCTCCCAATACAAAATCCACTTCAGCCAACTTGCTGCCATCCTAGGGGGGCTCAGGGATAACAACAGTCAAACTGCACTTGTCAGAGTGAGTGAACACTGGATGTTTGGTGAGGTGCTGGGTATGATGTCCCAGGAGTTAGCTCAGCTCCCCACAGATCTGCAGGATCAGCTAATTTCCAGCAGAACTCCCACTTGTCAAGACAATTAGCAAGCACCCAGTCACCTTCTTAACTGGGAAAGCTGCACCACAGAAAGGGGTGCTGGTGCCTGTGAAAAGCCTGTCCTGGCTGCATCTGGGAGATGTCCTCTGTACCTTCTTCCCAGCTGAGGGACCCGTGGATGCCCTTTGTTATCCAGTTTGCCCCAGCAAGACCAGTTCAGTGCACACACACCTGCCGAGCACACATAGTGGTGGGCCCCCAGCCACGTCCACACCTTAAACCATGATCTCCACAGCCAATTTCAACTTCCCACTCCAAATCCTTCCTTAAATTATTCTCAACACTCAGCCCCATTCAGCAGCCTCAGGGGGAGGCACTCACAGCCCTCTCTTTGGCACGTGGGCCATGGCAGCACAACCTGTGCACAGAGGCCAGACCAGCAGTGAGCACCACATGGGAAACTGGGAATCCCCTGGGGGTGCCACCACTGCCCTTGACCATCCCCTTCATGCCCTCTCCAAACAGATGTGCTGACATAGCTCCAGAACAGATCTGGATTTGCCTTTGCAAAGCAACTTTGCCTTCACTGGCTGCATCTCCCCAGCTCCAGAGCTGCTCAGGACTTGCTGGCCATGAAAGCACCACCATGAGCACTAAAGCCAGTTTGCACAGGGAGGAATTGCTCCCAAAACATGATGGAAAACTCTTCTTTCTGCAACACCTTTTCCTCCTCCTGTCCAGCAGAAAATGCTGTGAATGTCAGTGTCTACAGACCCCAGAAATATCCACTAATGCTGAGGCCACCACACATAAGACCACCTGGTGTTTCTTCATTACTCCCTTCCCTCTCACAGGCAAGGTTGGGAAACCTGAGGAGACTGTGCAGGTCACACACGGAGCAGGAACCCAGAGCAGAGCCCAAACCCCACACCACTCCCACACCTCCACATTCCCAAGTTTTTTGGAGCATGCCTCAAAACGTTCCCCTCCTCCCCGCTCAGCTCTCTGTGCAGGGACACGAGAGCCATCGTGCACAGCTGCGGGAGGCTCGAGGCAGAAATAGCAGCTCATTACCCACCCACGTCATCCCATGTCACCAACCCTCCCTCACCCCGACCCACACCTGGGCCAGCCCCGCCCTCCTCCAGCCACAGGTCCCACGGGGAGGGGACAGCTCGGGGCTGGCGCTGCCAGGTGACATCTGTATGTCTTCCCCAGAGCTCTTTGTGCCAGCTGAATTGATCCCCAGGTGCTGCCAGGGTAGGACCAAGCCCTGACTCCACTGCACTCTTGAAGGTTTCAATTAATCATAAAGCCAATTCCATTTTGGGCTCCATCTGTCTTTATTCCTTCAGGGACTAATAATGCCTCACCGTGTGTTTTCACACACTAGCTGAACTGAAATTAAGACAGATTTCAATATGAAGTACCTGAGAAGAAAATGCATTTTTTAAAAAGAAATCTCAGAGTCATTACTGTTCTCAGCTTGGAAAAAACACCTTGTTAAGTAAAAGCAGCGGGGTATTAATTTGGAAAGCAACTCAGGTGAGTTCCTGCTCGTTGCAAGACATGCAAACAAACTAAAATCATATTTAGGGGCTTTTATGACACAGTATGTATGGAAATATGATACAACCTGCTTCCACAAGGAGAGGAGGAACACGCAGAGGAGCTCACACAGGCTTCCATGTGCAGCCTCTGAGCACAGGGATGCTGGCAGCAGCCACCCTGCTGCACCAGGCATGGATCAGAACCCAGAAACCCTCTCCAACCCTCTCTGTTGCACTGACAGAAATAGATAAAACCCAAGAATCCTTGTGGTTTATAGTGTATGGCAGCTTTGAGCTGCTCAAGGCTTAGGGAAACCTCATTTACATGTCAGCACACCATAGCACCTGGGTTTTGTGTTCCTTCCTCTGTAATCCTGCCATGGGGCCTTTCCAGCCAGCCAGGCCTGTACGTCCACTTCAATAAAGCAATTCCCATGTTGATCTGGTGGGTTATACAAAACAACAGCTCTAATTATTGATCTCAGCAGATGCAGCTAAGGATTAATGACCTGTCCCTTGGAACTGCCACTGCAGGGCTGTGCCCATCATCCCCTGACTGTCAGTCTGGCAGCACCAGTGCGTCCCCTCCCTCCTGACTCACATGGAGGTGCTGTCCCACATGGTGACAGCTGAGGCTGGGATGCCCAAAGCCAGCTTCAGGATGATTAACAGAAGAGAACAGTTAGGATGAGCACTGGGAAGGAATAACTGAGGAAGTCATGACTGTGGAGAGCAGCAGTGACAGGATGTTTAGCATGACACACATTTCACCTGGGCTCCAGCTAACACCACCACACTGCAGGCAGAGCCCCTCCTCTCTCCCATCCCCTGTGTTCAAGGCATTGAGAAAAAAAAGAAGGAGAGACAGTCTGGAAAGGATGGTTGCAAGGAATTATACGATGTGCTCTGCGTTGAATTCATAAGAGACATGTGAGACGTGAGAAGTGCAGAGCGCTGAGGGGCACGAGGCTTCTGATGGAAGCCAAGATCCTTTGATGGCAGCCTTCTGGAACTGGCTGCAGTACCTTGGAAACTCATTAAATGCAGCAGAAAGGACAAGTGACGTACATCTATTGATGCTCTGAGCAGCAAATTAGTTTTCAAATCTATTCAGGGCTCCCGCAGTGGCATCGAGAGGCCGAGCCTCGGCGGGAAGCGGCTGCCAGAGTATTTCTGCAGCTCATGTGGGGACGCCCAGCTGCCCACAGGGAGGGGGCTGCCACTGGCCCAGCTCCCTGGGGACATTGGGTGGCCACAGACAGCTGCCCTAAGCATCAGGGTTGCATGGCTGCTCAGGCAGCAAAGCCAGGGAGTCACCGCCTCCCACAACATGCCAGGCTGCTCCGAGGGCCTCTGCCGGACATCTCCTTTTAAGCAGAAAGATGATCATCTGAAATAAAGGGACATCAAAACCCAGCTCACAAGAAGACACAGAATGTCAGCACCTCAGGGAAGAGCAAGTAGTTAACAGTGATGAGGAGTTTCTTCAGAAAGAGATAATTTGCAGTAAGCTGTTGTTTTCTCTCATCATCCCGTTCAAACACCTGGAGAGCCTCGAAGCAGCTGAGGTTGGCAGCAATCTGGTGGAAGGCCTGAGGAACTGTCTGCATGGATGAATAATCACCTGTTTCAATGAATCTTTAAGCACATGAATAGACAGATGAGAGAAAACTTATCAAAGCACTGAATTAAGAGAACAGGTAGGCTGGAAAATGTCAACCTGGAAAACGAGGTTGATCCCTCTTCAGTTAGGACAGCCAAGGGCCGTTCTTGGATGCCAGGGGAACCTGCAGTTGCTGGTTTGTGTTATTTTGCCTCCTATGAAAGCTCTGCTGCCCTCTCCTCAGCACAAGGAGAGGAGTGGGGGAGAAAAGACGGTTAATCCAGAAGAGAGGCCACAAGAGGCAAGGGCAGCCCCCCAACATCCCTCTGACAGCCCAGTTCTGCCAGCTGGCAATGAAATCCAACAAAAGCCACCATCAGGAACGGGCAGGAGGGTGCAGACAGCAGGACCTACTGAGGAAGAGATGGGATTGGCATCCTCCCAGAGGGGCTCAGACAATGGCTGCAATCATAAGGGTCAATGCTGTCCACCCCAAACCCTGCTGGGAGCAGGTCCTCACTGAGGCTGGATCCTGCATTTCCCACCCCTGTTGTTCACCTCCCAGTCATTCCCTTCTTTGTTCTACTCAATGCACTTTATCAAACTCCCTTCTGAAACACACAACAATGGGCTGCTACAGGCTCCCACACCCCCTGAGCAAAGAGCAGATGCAGATGCCTCCTCTTGGTGAGTCTTTTGATCTATTGCTTGGAGGGAATGTAGAGAACATGCCAAGACCTGGCAAAGTCACAGAAGGTCAGGAGCATAATGTGGGTGTTCAGGGAGGAAAATCTTTGAAGCCTGTGAAGCCATTAGCAGAGTGTACGGGCTGTAGTAAAAAGGATAAACAGAAAACATAGGATCACAGAATCATTTAGGCTGGAAAAAACATCCAAGACCATCAAGTCCAACCATTAATCTCACACCATCATGTTCACTGCTAAACCGTGTCCCTAAGTGCCAAATCTGCACAGCTTTTCAACCCCTCCAGGGTTGCTCCAGTACTTCACAACCCTTTCAGTGAAAAAAATTCCCTAATCTAAACCTTCCCTGGCAGAACTTGAGGCTGTTTTCTCATGTCTTATTGCTTGTTACTTGGGAGAAGAGACCAACCCCTGCCTGGCTCCACCCTCCTGCCAGGGAGTTGTAGCTGAGCAAGAAGGATGAATAAATAGTGGCTGAAGAGACAGAGGAATACATGTTGTGTCCAGCTACATGCTGTGTCCAGAACCATGTCTGTGCTGGGAAAGAGCAAGTTTGGGCTGTTTTTTTTGGCAGAAAGTGATTAGGTAACCAGCCTGAACATGTATTTTAAATGGAAACCACCACAATAACTCAAAGGCTTTAGCAGAGACCATTTACTAAACACGATGAGACAGAAACAACATGTTTTATATAATGCATGAGCTGGCTGTGATGAGTCTTTCCCTCCCTGCTGAAACTCTGCTGGAGCAGGTTCCTGGTGCTCCCCACGCCTGTCACAGCCCTGGGCAGCACTGGCTGTTGTGTGGGGCTGTGTCTGTGGGGCAGGACACCTCCCACAGCCCTCAGAACATCAGCACTGGGGCCTGAGGAGACCCTGCAGGCTCTGGGAGCAGCCACTGCTGTGTGAAGGACACAGAAGGACAAGGCCCCAAGGCCCAAGGCCCAAGGCCTGAGCCCCAGGGAAGTGGGAAAACCCAGTGGAGCCAGTGCTGGGGGAGCCGTGTGGGAGCTCACTGCCCACGTGGGATGTGAGGCCAAACACTCCCATTTCATCCACACTGCCTCACCTCTGTGTCCTCTACACAGAGAACCCAGAGAACTCACTCCAGAATTCCCATGTTTTACAGAAAGGACAATGTCCTCAGCCTAAACCCAGTCCCTCAGGCTGAGGCCAAGGTGTCCATCCCACCTTGTCAACTCTCCAGCAGCTGCAGACACCTGGGGAAAACACACCTGGCACGTGACCCCACCCTCTGCCACTTCCAGCCATCAGCATTGCCCCAAAAATTTTTCCCCAAAAACCCAGGAGCAAACCTTGGACTCTAGACTTCTCCCTCCTTGTCTTCCTGAGAGCACAAGGATGGCAGTTTACTCTTTAATTGTTAATTACACTTCCTTGTTAGATTTCAGAGGCTGAAAAATGTTTAGGGATTTATTCTTCTGTGTAATTAACCACAATGATGAAACACCCATTTACACTGCACTGCAGTTTTTGTTAAGGTTATTCATAATGGGGAAAGGCTAAATAGGTTGAGTTCATTATCATTACAGAAAAAAAATTGAGGTGACCCAATCAAATTAATTTGAAATTAAGTGCAGTGAGGCTGATAACTCCACACAAGTCAGGAGTTCAAATAAAAATAGAGGAGACAATCTACAAAGCAAGAAATTCTAAGCAGTCAAGGAGTGGAGCTGGAATTACTGCATCTGAGAGATGGCAAACACACGGTGTGGGCAAACAGGGCCACTGAAAAAATCAGGGAAGGTGGATAAAGAGATGGGCAAATACTGCAGGATGTAAAAGGAGAAGCTGGAGGAGGAAGGGATGAAGATGGATTGGAAATAAATGGGTAGGGACAGTGCTTGTTAAGTTAACCAGATTTATTTCTCTGCACAGAAATTCTTATGTCCTTACAAGACAGCATCGAAGCAAGGTCTTTAATTTTACTTTTCCCGGGTTTATTGCTTGGGCCTCAGTGTTATTTAACACCAGTGAGCACCAACCAGTTTCAGTGCACAGCTGGACCTAACTCAAACCCCTTAAATCTGGTGGAAGCTCTTTCCTCTTGACAGAGGAGTCCTGGAGGAGCTGCTGCTTCTCCAACAGAGCTGGGAAGTCTTGTGCTCTGGGAGAATGGACTGATGGATGGAACAAGGAGAGAGCATTCCCACATCCTTCTTCCCTCAGAAAAGACAATGGAAAAGCAGAACCAAAACCGGGTGGACTCCACAATGCTGAGCTCTGTTGGACACCCCAGCACAGCAGGAGGAAACAGAGCCCATCACCCAGGGAGCTTCTCTGAGGCTTCTCTTGAGAAGCAAACACATGTTTTGTGCCTCCCTTGGCTTTACCAAAGTGGGGCAAGCCCTGAACGAGCCTTGGAGCTGGGTAACACAAATAATGGTGAATGGGATATTCAGGATGCACATGGTCATCCTTTAAGGGGTTTAATCTCTGAGAAACAGCTAAGAAAATCCATGGAAAACTCTTGTGTGTTGCTACAGGATCATGGTTCAGTTATCACCAGTGATGAGTTCACTCCCAAGCCTTTACCAAGTCCTGTGACATTATTTTAGCACTCAGGGCCAAAAGGGAAGAGTGAGAGCCCAGCAGTGCTGGGCTTGTGGGCAGAGGCTGTGCTGGGACTGTCCCGTGCCCTTCTAGGACACATGGCAAATGTCAGCTCAGACCATCAGTGGGAACCCTTGTCCCTGGCCACCACATCGGGTGCGTTTTTAAAGGCCTGGCCAAAATGCCACGAGTCTCTCACTGCAGCTGCACAAGTGGTTGCCCTCCCAGTTCCCCACTTTGGCCAGGCCAAAATCTCACCTTCTGAGCCTTCTGCCTTGTCCCCGTGAAATACAAACTGCTTCCCTTTGCCTTGAAGGTCCCACAGCTTAACTTCTCTTCATCCTCACCTCCAACTCACCCCTAAGTGCACGGGGAGCATTTGGGATTAAGCTTCAAGCAGGCATTCAACATAAATTATTATTCCCTTTCTAAACGGATTACAAAAATCCTTTTATTATAAAATACTAAAATGTTCAAATTATTGGTGTGGAAAAACATTTCCTGTAGGTAAAGTTTTCAAAAATGGAGGTTTTAATCACAAGCATAATCCTTTCTGGCTAACATTTCCAGTCTTGTGAAACATGGAGATACAGATTGCACAGAGGCCTGGCTGTGCCATGAACAAAGGGAGATGCTGCCTGTAAATAGCTCAGAGGACATCAGAAGACACTTCTCTCATCAGCAATCTTTTTTAGCTTAATATAGCTCCTCTTTGCATAAAACATTGACATTTTTGTAATGTTTGGACCCAATGGTGCGAATGCTGATTGTCATGCGAAGATACTGGAGTTTACCTTCAAAATATGCAGGAACATTTTACAGACAGTAGTTTCACTTGCCTCCAAAATGCTGGATCTTAATATTTCATACTTATATATATTTAAATGTTAGTACCACGGGATAAATGCTAACATGCTTTTATGCTAATGCAATCACTGGAAATCCAGATAATGCTGTGTATTGGCATATACTGTTAGTGAATTATGGATACCTAAATGTACAACCCCACATGCCTAGCAATTATTTTTGTTAGTGCATTTAACTTTTATTTGCAATCAGAGCACTTGAGGATTGTTCAAATGAAGTTTACTTTTGCAAACTGCTGAATGGAAAAACATTTTGTTAAAGGCTTAAAAACAGTAAGAGTGTGATGAGGTTTTAGACTTGCAATAAGGGCACTGCTCAGAGAACTCCACCAGATGGAACAATGTTTGATTTGGTCACAGACTCAGCAATTAAAACCCAAATGCCTGAAGTGAAGGACATATAAGAGAAACATGAGATGAAACCTTGATTTCCTCCCTGTCAGGTGAAGAAATCTGCCTCTCCTGTGGCAGAGGCTCACAGAGGCAGATGGATGCCAGGAGGTCAGATCCTGGCAGCTGGACCCCAGGACGCTGTGCCCCGAGGTCCAAATCATGCTGTGCTGTGGCTGCTTTTCAAGTCTGCTTCAAGCCAAATAAATAGGAGCAATATCAGGAAGGAGAAATCCTGAGCTGGCCCTGTTGTGCCTTCTCCTCCTCCTGCCTTTACTGATCCAAGTCTTGGCCAGCCCCCTGGCCTGTTGGCTCAAGATGCTGATCCCCTGAAAGCCCTTTTATTCCAATGGGCTTCCAGCACAGCCAGAGCTCTGAGCCAGGTCCTGGCAGGACCACGTGCAGGCAGGACCTGGGTACTGCAGGTTCCCTTACCTGCTTCCCTACCTGAGCAGAGTTAAGGACAATGCAAATCTGGAGAAGATCTGGGTATTTCTGAGAGCTGAAAAGTTCTGGATGTGACCCAGGCACATCTGGAATCACTCTGTGTCCAGTGGTTTCCTCCTGTGTTTAACATTTGTCCACAGACAATACCAAACTCCCTCTTCCAGACTGAGCTGTGCCAGGAGTTACTGACCTGCCATGCCAGGCTCTGGAGCTGCTATCATCATGCCCTGATTTCCCTCTGGGAATGTTTGCCTGGCTTGAAACCGCTGGCCTGAGCCAGCCTGGCTGAAGAGACCTGGGAGGTGGCCACAGACCCACTTGGTGAGCAGCAGACCATTGCCTCTTCCCAGGCTCAGCAACCAGCACAGGATCTGACACCAGCCCCAGGCACACAAGCACAGAGCAGATCATGTCCCTGCAGCCCAGCAAGCTGTGACACCTCTGGGAATTTACTGGAAAGCCCTACCACCTCTCTAAGGCTCCCAGGAACAACCATGAGGGAAGGAAATAAACAACAAGCCCTCAGAAAAACACAAAATGCTGTGTGAAGTACCTGAAATGCCCCCGACAGTTTAACTAGAGCATGGAGTAAGCTGAGAAAATGTATGAACAAATGAATTAAGCAGTGAGCACACAGCAGACAAGTTGGCATGTAGGTGTCTACTGAGAAAGCTTAAGCACAGCAAGGGGAGAAAAAGCAAACTCAAACCAAGGCATAATATCCCTCACATTTTGGAACAGAGCTCTCAGACAATGTATCATCCAAACCACTCCAAATTACCATCTGCCAGAATGTCCTTCAAAGAAAAAAGGTCCACAAGTTTACAAAGCAGCAGTCTAATGTTGTCATATCAGATGAGAGGTTCTCTCCAAAGAAGATTTTTGCACTTGAGTGAGAAATACTACACAAAATTGTGACTCTTGTGGCCACTGCTACACTGTCATGTACCATGAGACAATGGAGTTTTGGAGCCTTGACCATGTCATGTCTCTCCACGTAGACCTGGAAAGAAGCTATTTAACAGCCCCTGTCGTTTCACAAGTTGCCTGCAAATGTTTCCAGACCCTCTGCATGAACTCTGTATGGAATATATAATTAGGAGTCCACGTGCTACTAAAGATCCTGAGCAAACCACTCCAGTATTGTTTCAAAGATTGAGATGCACTAGAATATGAAGAGCAGGTGATGTTTCTGATGCATCTCTGTGTCATCACTAAGTCAGGCTCTGTTTCAGACTAGAAGCTGGATCCTTTCCTGGTATAAATCTGGGTACCTGCTCCTGTCCATGAGGCCCCATCACTCCACAAACACTGAGGGCCAACTGCATTGCATATGAGATTGCCAAATAAATGCAGGTCTGTGGACCATGTGTTAGACTAAGCCATAAATAATTTATGATGCTGGAGAAGGTGACTGTATTTCTAGGTGTAAAAATATGCAGATAAAACAGTCCTGACCTTCAATTTTCACTCTGCACTTCTGATCCTGAAATTTGAGTTCATCCAATGCATTTCTAAAGCCTCTGCACCTCTGAATGTGCAACACACCCCCTGTAAAGCCCCAAAACCCATAAATCAAAAATGGGGCACCAAGAAAACCCATGGAGCCCACAGGATACCTCCTGCAGCACTACACATGATGCCCCAGCATCAGGCGGAGCAGGTCAAACATCCTGCAGGTCAGCCTCCTCTGGATTCTGGCTGCTGACCCTATTCCTGACCCCACGTCTAATCAATACCCCTCTGATGTCAGAGGCACATGTCCATGGGGCCCAAACCCTGCTCTAAAGACCACAGGAGCTGCTCAAATCAGCACCTTGCCATCCTGAAGCAGCCCAGGAGCAAGGAAGAGGAAGGACAAAGGTGTTCACTGGGGTGCTTGTAACTGTACCCTCCTTCACATCTTCCCCCAGAGAGGGCTGTCAAGGGGAGAGAAGGAGAATTATTCCTCCTTTGAATTTTGTACAAACAGAGAGTCCAGGGAAATCAAGAAACAATCATAGACTTGACACCACATTACTTTTGGATATGTCCAATGAGCAAGATGAGGACACACTGAGGAGAAGGGGTAATGGGTGTTGCAAGGGCTAGGTAGGGGACAAGACAGTTCTGTGGTGTGTCACAACACAGCTTTCAGTCTCTGCTATCAGAAATAAACCAAGAGAGGCAAAGAGAGGCAGGGAGCCCAGCTGAGGGCAGGTCTCACCTGGACAGGGCAGGTCTCACCTGGACAGGGCAGCTCCCAGGACAAAGGCAGCGTGTTCCTTCAGCGAGGCCTCGCTGCTGTTCAGCCCCTCGATCACCAGCCGGAGCCCACCCATGGACAGGAAATCCTTGGCATTGTCCACCTGGGAGAGAGCAGGTCCCATCAGCACAAACCTCCAGCCCCTGGAGAACACCTCCCTTCACACCCAGAGCACCCCTTCCCTCCTGCTCTAACCAGCAGGGAGTTTGAAAAGGAATTAAAAATTCTGAGGGAATGGCTGTGGCTGAACTGTGCACAGTCCTGCCCATGAGCAGGGATGTCATAGCTGCACAGGCACAGTGTCCTCGTGGGAGGACACTGTCACACACAGAAGGCATTGCTAGAAACTCAAATACTTTGATTATAGCTATCAAACCTGCTCTTGACACGTATTGCGGTAATTCAGGTGGTGACAAAAACTCAGTACAGCTGCTGATGTCAAAAACTCCAGCTCTTTGCTCTCCCCTGAGCAGGCCTTTACTGGGGACCCAGGGAATTGCGTGTTTTGCAAATGCAGTTAATTAATTGACACTGTAATTGTAGCACCAGGAGTCAGGGATGTTTAGGAGCCTGTCAACACCAACAGGGTGCACAGGTGGCATTGGAGTGAGGAGCATGGGAGTTCTCCATGAGTTCCATCAACAACTTCCCATGGACAAGGAAAGAAAAAGCCAGTCCCTGCTTGGAGGGGTCAGCCAAGAGCTTCCCCAGGGAGCAGCCCCACAATGACTTTTCTAAGCAAACAGTAATGGATTAACTGCCCAGGAGGGAAAAGTTTACACATTAGTGGGAATTCATCAGCCTCTGGCTCTAAGTGGATCAGGGGCTAGCCAGGCACAGTCCCAGCAGGCATCTGCTCTTGGAGAGGAGATCAGAAAAGGCTCTGAGTGCTCAGAGACAAAATTTAGAGAAACAGCACAAAGTACTTCAAGTACAAAATTCAGTCCAAAGTCAAATCGATGCATTTTGGTATTCAATGATTTTTTTTTTCAGTTTAAAAGGGGATCTGATGAATGCTCAGAGCTGCACAGAAAAATCGGGTTTAGAAATTCAACATTTCTCCTCCCTGAAAGACAGGGAGACAACAGGGATCGTTGGCAGATGGAAACAGAATATAAAAATGAGTTATCAGCAGGGCAAGCCCACCCCCCGATGGGGCGGGACAGGACAAACACCACAAGCCGTGCAGGGCATGTGGGACACTCTTCTAGTCAATGACTTCATGCTCAGTGTTATATTTATCTCAGCCATGTACCTTCATCAAAATTGGCCCTAAGTCAGATATTTCAGGTACCCAGGAGAAGGAAGAACCTTTGTGTCCTACAGGTCTGTCGTTACCAACCAAAGGAGGACCTGGGGAGCTCTAGCTCATCTCTGCTCCCCAACGGGACAATACCCACCTGTCCCTCTGCAAAGCTGCTCTCTGCAGGTCTGCTGGGGCTGATTCAGGATTTGCAGCAGCTTTTGTATGCTTTCAGATGCTGTTCTTTTAATTGTTCCTATAAACCAGGCCTGCCAGATCTCTCTACTTTTCTGCAGACCCATCTTTGTCTACAAAGACATCTATGCAGCAACCCAATTTCAGCTGCCAGTGGGTCCTTTTATTACTCAGCCTCTGTAAAAACTGGTTTAGTGCTGGAATCAGACGTTGACTTCTGCACAAGAGGGAATGTATGGACAGGCAGGAGTTTGCATCCAGCACCTGGTGTGGTAAAACCAGCCACTGCTGCAACCTCAGCAGCACCCAGTCCTTCGTGCTGCCCCAGCGTCAGAGAGACACCACAACTGCAGAATACAAAATGTGCTGTAAAGCTTATTCTGAAGATGTGTTTATCTTTTTTAACCAGAGTCTGTTATGAGAGCTCCTTCCCTCACTCACCGTTTTAAAACCAACAAAATCCCCAAACTTAACAACTTGAAGCAACCTCTCTGGGGAGCAGCGGATGCTGTGAGGCAGCAGCTCCTACCTTGCTTCAGTCCACTGAAATCGGCACAGAAGAAAAACCAAAGATCAAAAGAGCTCTTGAGTAAAGTACACAGGCAAAGCAGGTGAGGGGAGGGATGGGAGAAGAGCAAATATGACAGCAGTTATTCAGGGAGCAGGTTGGAATTGGAGAAAGAAAACAGGGAGGGAAGGTGAGAGAGAAAATGTTAGAAAACAAGAGTGAGAGAAAGCAGCATGTCAACTGCACGCGATGGAGAGGAAATTAGCAGAGAGAGATGGTGTAGCATGTCAGAGAAGAGGAGAGAGGAAGATAAGCTGAGTAAATAATTGAGAGAAAGAGCCTGCAATGCCTGAGAACGGGTCTTGGCTCCGCACACTGCTGTGCAAGCACCGTGAATGCTGTTTATGAGTTACGCTCTGCCCTCTCCACATTTGCATTTGGGCTTTATGCGTTACAGACAACCCGGCGAGCCAAACCCTCCTGCTCCTTCTCCAAGACGGGCTCCCGAACACGCCAAGCTGAATCGTGGCTGAGGAGAAGCAAACCAGAGCTGGCAACCAAAAGCTGAGCAAACACAGAGCCCTTGGGCTGACGCTTCAAAAGCAGGAGAGAGCATCTCCCCGGGCTGGGCACTGGCCACGGCCCCCATGGCACGCTCTGAGGCACGAGCTGCCCCTCACCCCACTGCTCCAGGGGGCTCCTGATTGTGACACAGAGCAGGGAACAGCAGCCTTTGCTTGCACACCCTCCAGGGCATGGCATTTTCCACTCCACAGGGCATCCCGTGCCCCGGAGGCAGCAGCAGGATGGCCAGGAACTGAAGTTATGAAAAGCCATGGCACAGTACTGCTCTGATGGAGGCGGGGGAAGGTGGGAGCAGCAAAGTGGCCCCACACGTGGCCTGGGCCACCCACACCTGCAAGGATCCCCTGCTCCCACGGCACGGCACAGCTGTGACTCGCTGCAGAGGAGTCCTGACAGTTCAGCCCTTCCAGGGTTATGCGGCACAAGCGTCCTTTGGCTGCTGTTCAGTAATTACATTAAGCCAGTGCTGCTAAAGTCAGTCCCAAACAGAGATAATGCTCTGGATGCATTCAACTGACTGGAAGAAGAAAGAGGAGGAAAAGCCATGCTGGCTTAGAGACAAGTCATATTTCTTATCAGCTTCCTGCCTGACGAGAAGGTGCTGCCCAGCCATCTGCCCCAACAGTGCGGGCACAGAGCAGCGCTGTGATCGGCACACAAAGAGCCTCTGTGCTCCCGCCAGCCTCCTGCCATTCCCCCTCTCTGACCCCTTTGATGCTGCATGTGCTTCCCTTTGATGCTCCAGTCCCTGCTCCTCTGCCATTCTGAAATTGTTTGCCCCATCCTGTGCTGCAAGGATTTTCTGCTGGAATAGTCCAGGTTATGCTGGAATCCAAAGCATCCCAGGGCATTTGGGGGTTGCTTTTTAGCACTGGCCTGATGCTCTGGCACCTGTAATCAGGCAAGATTAGCCCTGAGTACAAATATGAAGCTCTTTGGGTGCCCATTGTTCACAGTTATTCTCTGAGTCACACAGATGCTGTCAGTGACACAAAAGCAGGGAGAACAAACAGCAAGGAAGCCTCTGCATGCTCACAACGGCGATTCAGAGTGGAAATTCAAGACAAAGAGCCCTGGAAATAGCACTTCTATCAGCTGGCACGTGGACTCCCTCTCTCACAGCAGCAACACTTCAGCTACCTGCCCCCAAAATACCATATTTGGTTCAACAAGTGCTGTTCCAGTGAAAGGGCTTTGCACTGGCACCTCCCAACAGTTGTCCCATTCACCCTCTGAAATAACAAAGTGCCACTGGAAACTCTCCCAGTGCACTCCAGGCTCTCCCAGTCACTGGGGAGGGAGAAGCCAAGTCCCTTCCCACACAGCAGAGCAGAGGCTGGATGCCCAGACACCCTCCCAGGGGTGGCACCAAGGAAGGCACCAAGCCCGGGGGACCAGAGCTCTGTGCCTGCAGCTGCATCCAAGGGGAGGTAGGAATGTGTGAGCTGAAAGCAGAGCAAGAGAGATCAGAGGGAGGGGGGGAAAGTGTGAGCACAAACTCGAGGAAGCGAGATGCCAGGAAATATGTTCACCCTCACACAGAGCTAATTAGCTCAGCGAGGCTCTACATGCCACTGCTTACTCACACCAAGACAAAATAGAGGGTTTTGGGTGGCTGGCGCCTTCCCTGGTACAAAGACATTCTCTGTGAACTGATATAAGGGCACCTACCCTCAACCACGGCAGCTTTCCATGGAAGCAGAGAGAAAATAATTATTTCCTTAGCAGCCACCACTCTACTTACCCAAAAATGGCAGCTAAAACCCCATTTTGTAACATTAAGCAGATAAAAGAAGAAAAAGAGAGGATAAGAAAACCAGCCTGAGAACAGACAACAAATCAGGCAAGTGCTAGGATACTGCTGGCTCCTGGCACAAGCAGTGATTAATTCCAACCTGGATACAAAATAAGCCTGCACTAGTCCTCTGCTGTCTGTTATTGTCCCAGGATTATGGTAATTAAGCAATTTGTATTACCTGATACCGATAAGAAAAATAAAACCCCGTTGATGACACCGTATCCCCTGGATTTTCCATGGTAGTTACTGAGGCATTCTTGTTACCTGGTGAACATAATATTCGAGATCATAAAGCGCCGCTACTTTTTCATCCAGCGTGGAGGCAGAGCTGTTGAATTTGCTGATTAATTTAACCATAATTTCATAATCTGTTTCTATCTTCATGTTCAGCTTTTCAAACTCCTCCTTCAGCTGCTCTATGGGCCGGAACTTCTTCCTCACCTCTTCCTCTCGGGCCTTGGAAACAGAAGGAAGAAACCAGGTGTAAAGATAGGAGATGAAGAGAGACAAGACAGACACAGAAAGGAATGCCAGCCCCAGATTTACAAAGGGAACCTGGCTGTCTGTGCCAATGGATTTACTGCTGTGCATCACAGGTGCAGGGGCAGGGTTGGAGGGTCCTTCTGAGAAGCCCAGGAACCCAGTTACCTGTGAGATATCCACAGCACAAGGGAGTAGTAGGGCTTTGTACACCACTTCTACATCTACAGACCATTTGTGCACCATTCCTACATCTATAGACCATTTGTGCACCATTCCTACATCCCATTTCCTTCCAGCTGAACATCAAGCCCACAGCAGCAGCACTGCTGTTCTCTGTTTGCCTGCAAGTGGATGTTCTCAAAACCTGGCTGCAAAAAGCCCTGCGTCACCTCCCTGATCTTACAGCTGAACCTCTCTGGAACTGGACATGAGGCTGGAGATCCAGGGGTCCCATCCAGCCCAAAGTGCCCAGTGACTCCAAGGAGATCTCGGACACAGACAAAGATGCTTTCACCATTCCAAGCACTGAACACATGCCATGATGGCTCTATCTCCCAGGGAGAGGTGTGGGGACAGAAGCTGTCAGAAAGGGAAGCAGGAGGAGTAGTGATAAGCTGGGGGCAGCTGAAGTGTTGTGCCACAGGACTTGGCCAGCAGACAAGTCCTGAGCACAGCTCATCTTCCTCGCAGTAACAGCACCCCAAGGGCTGCCCTGAACCAAGAGGGCTGACACAAAACAAGTGCTGAGGAGGAAAGGATCTGTCAGAGATCTCAGAGCGCCCCAGAGGTGCAGGAACATCAGCACTGGTGGCACTGGGGACAGAGCCTGCTGCTGCAGGGGACAGAAGCAGCAGAGAGGCCAGGCTGGAGCTGGGCTGCCCCAAGGACAGGAGGAAGGCAGAAAGCCCCTTTTGAAAGGGATTTGTCACAAATACCAAGATGTGTTTGCATGCAGAGTGAGCCCCAGCTGGAGGGTTTGCACATCCTGCTCCCCATGAGGGAACAGAAGCCGAGGGCTGGAGCCATCAGGAGAAAACCAAGTGAGCAATGGAGGTGAAAGCTGTGTCAATGGAATGATTAATTACCACAGGTAATTAACCCCATCCCAGCCCATACCAACCCCGAGCACCCCCAGCTGCCTGTGCTGGAGCACAGAGGGGCTGAGTGTAACTCCATTTCCTCTGACAAAGAGCCTTCAACGATGGATTTGTTCTCTGCAGGAGTGACTGCAAATGGAATACTTTAGGTCCATTAGATGTAGCTGCTTTTAGCCCAGTTGCCGGGACAAAAGCTATTCTAACAGGGGGTTTTAAAATATGGCTTATTTTCACCTAATAGAGTATCACTAATTTTTGCATTTCAATGATCCTCATTTCCAGCAGCCCTTTCCAGCAGCCCTGCAATCAATCAGCAACACTGCCATGGAAATAATCTCCCAGCAAATGAAATCATGTCCTGCTGCCACATAGGGAGAGAAAAAGCCTCTCTGTGACACCAAAACTTTGGAGCTTTGACTCCTCTTTCAGTTTTTGCTTGAGTGAGCCAACACCAAGGCAGCAGGAGGAGCGAGGGTTAAAGAAATGCTGCTGAGGGGGAGAAGGCAAAGAGGCTGTGAGGCACCTGATGAGTCACACATCATCCCACCTATTTACTTCGGGTTGTGGATTATTTGTAACTAAATGGACAACTTGGAGTTTGTGTAAGGAAACTTCAGCCCCTGCTTCACCATGGCCATTTGGGTTTTGCTACCCAAGGCACCAGGTTGGAAACAGAAAGCAAGGAGAGTAGTGAAAGGGAAGGTAACTCCCTCTGTAAATACTATCAACTGCAATCCAGTTCCCTTTGGACTCTGCAGACATTTTTGTGAATGGAACAGTGGAACAGATAAATTATGTTGTTCAAGCTGCCCCAACCCTGAAAGTGTCCAAGGCCAGGCTGGATGGGGCTCGGAGCAGCCTGGGATAGTGGAAGGTGTCCCTGCCCATGGCAGGGGTGGCACTGGATCAGCTTTAAGGTCTTTTCCAACCCAAACCATTCACAGAATCATAGGTTCATACAGAAATGTCAGGGAACAATATCACTAACAGGTAACCAAAGGTATTTTAGGTCCATATTCACCACAAGATTAGTTTGCACAGTGTTTTCCAAGCAATCATTTTAACCATTCTATTTCTGCAGTGTGTAACAGGGTGTGTTCACATCCCTGCACTGTGCATTGCTTTAGAAACAGAAAACTCACCTTCCTTTCTGCCTTCTCACTTTCCTTCATTTTAGCCAAGGCCTTTTTGAGCTCCTCAGATGTGAATGAATTTGCATCGACATCGACCTTGCCCAGCCTTGCAGAAGAAACAAAACAAACCAGAACAGGTTATGAGTGAACTTCTTCTATTCTATTTTTACTGTGACATTCTAGCAATGGCTAAGGGCAGGAGGAAAGGAATGGAAAAACCCACCATACTCAAGAGAAGATTGGTCTGAGTGCTGGATTCTGTGTGGGCTTTGCAGGGGCTCTGCAATCAGCCTGCTAAACCAAAATCTCAAGTCCTAACACAATAAACACAGCTGATTAATTGATACCTCAGAATTTCATGTTGCAATAAAAGAAGCACCCCTATGCCACTAAATCATTGATAAAGGCTTGAAAGCTTCAACCTGGAGATTTCAGCTTATGAGCATTGTACACAGAGTCAGAGCAAGGATAAATCCACACAGAAATTACACAGAAATTCCGAAAAAGACCTCATCTTGATCTTTATACCTTTCTTGTTGGATCAAGGAGTGTTCACCTGTGCCACAATCACTCTTGCACAGAAAGAAAGGAAGTGCAGCTGCTGAGGCATTGTGAAGCTGAAGAACATCTCCATGCCCTGAGCAGGGGTCACTGAGCAGGCTTTGGTGCCACTACTGCAGGGGCCACTCCTGTCAGAGCCCCCTCTCTGCTGGTGACAGCTTTGCCCTGGGGGCATGGCTCTGCCCCAGCCCAGAAACACGAGCAGGACCCAGTGCTGGGTCAGTGGGACCCCCCTGTGCACAGGGACCCCCAGAAACACCAAGATCTGGCAGCAGTTTGCTCGGCTGCTCTTTCCAGAAACAGAATCATCTTCTTCCTTTCCCATCCCAGGAAAATTCAACCTCTACCTCTGCCAAAGCCTATCTCCTACGTATCAGTGATCAGAAATGTTCCTCTGGACTTCCTACACCAAAAACATCCCCCAGAGCCCTGGAAGAGATACCAGGGGCATCCCTAAACCCTCCACAAACACTGCACAGGCATCCAGGATCATCAGCTTTCCATCTCTGGGATTCAGGCTCCCTGCACTGCTGCTGTTCATTTTCTCCTCTTCTCTCCAGAACTTTGGGAACTGCAGAGCTCCCAGACTTTGGCAATTCCTAAGGCCAGTGCCTTCCCTGGGTTCTTGGACACCCCCAGGACTGATGTCTCCTGTTGTCCCCACAGAAGCTGTTGAGTGACAGAGGAAGTCACAAAGTTGCTGAGGGCACTGGAGCAGCTCTCCTATGGGGAAAGGCTGAGAAAGTTGGGGCTGTTGAGGCTGGAGAGGAGAAGCTTGTGTGGAGACCTCAGAGCACCTTTCCAGTGAGTGAAGGGGCTACAGGGGAGCAGGAGGGCGACTCTTCCTCAGGAACTGTAGTGACAGGACAAGGGGGAATGGGATCAAACTGAAGGAGAGTTGGATGAGATTTGACTGTGAGGGTGGGTGTCCCTGACACAGGGACCTGTGCAGACAGGCTGTGGATCCCCATCCCAGGAACATCCAAGGCCAGGTTGGAACAGGGTCTGGAGCAAGCTGGTGTGGTGGGAGGTTGCTCAGGTTGGAACCAGATGATCTTTAGGCTCCTTTCCAAGCCAAACCATTCAAGGATTTGATCATTCTGCCATCCCCATCTCCCACTGTGGAGTGGCCCTGAAAATTCTGTGACATAACAGCTCCCAGAGTGTTCCAGGTGCAACATCCAGGACCTGGAAATGAGCACAGCACCTCAGCTGCTGCCAGCGGTCAGGCCTTGCACTCTGTGCTCCGTCCATCAGTGCTGAGCTGTTCCTGCTGCCTGGACTTTTCCTGCTGCCTGCACTGAAGCACCAGTCCCAGCAGGATGTGCACTCCTGTCCCAGTGGAGGTACAGTGCCATTCCAGGGAGGGGGGCACCCCCCAACTGCCTGGGCTGGCTGCAGCCCTGTGGGGATGGATGGTGAGGGACAGGGACCCCACTGTGAGGTTGTGCTGCCTCATGCAGATTGCAGAGACACCCAGGAGGAGATGGAAGTGGACATGGTGGTGATTTTGGAACAAATGATGGAGGTGGATGAGGAAGAGTCTGTTGAGGACATGGAGGTTGATGTGGAGGATATCATGGACATGGAGGTTGATGTGGAGGATATCACGGACATGGAGGTCGATGAGAAGGATGAAGAGGAGCCCATGATCCTGGGATGAGGATGGAGCCCCAGGAGCAGGACAGGCAGATGCTCCCCATGCCCTGCCCATAGGCAGAGTGGGTCCCCTGCTGCCAGGCTGGGGCTGGGCTGGATGACCCCATTCAGGGACAGAGTGCCCACGGGAGTCCCACTCTGTTGCCTCCTTTCTTCCCAGACTGATGGAGGTGATGGCCACAGGTATGACCCCTCTGTAGATAGGTTCTACGTGTTAAAAAGTTTTCTGTAAATGTGTTTTGAAGATGGTTAATCTATAGGATCCCATGTAAATACATTCTATAGACTGTTGTTGTTACAAGGATTCTTATAATGAAACATGTTCTGTAAATCCTGCATTTTGTTGATTTTCAGTTAATAAATCCTTTTTCATTTAAATTTCATTTAAAACCCGACTTCCTGCTCCATTTCTTTTGGGTAAGAGCAGAAGTAGTGGCTTCCACTTTCACAGACAGCGTTTGCACAGTTGTGGTTTCCACTTGCTCAGGGCTCCCGGGGCTGGGGGTCCCTGGGGGTGCTGGCACGGCCACCCCCGGGCTGGGGGTCCCTGTGCACGGGGGGTCCCACTGACGCCGCTCCCAGCACAGGACACTGCTCGTGTTCCTGGGCTGCTGCAGGGCAGTGTCCCCAAGAGCAAAGCTGTCCCCAGCAGAGAGGGGGCTCTGACAGGAGCAGCCCCTGCAGCCATACCACCAAAGCAGGCAGGAAACCACCCTTTCTGCTGGAGCCACAGGGACTCCTGGGCTGAGAGCTGGCATCAGGCCACAGGGACACAAAATCCACCTTCATGCTCTGAAGGCCATGACAGCCTTGGGAACTGTGGGACCTGGATCTGGGGTGCTTGCAGGGGCTGATGTCTAAGGCTTGGAGCCTCCAAAGGCTCCAGTCTTTGCTTTCCCCCCTGTTTTGCATTGCCCTGTGCCCAGATTGTCCAGAGACAAAAGCCAAGCGAGGGGATCCTCGCCCTGCCTGTGTTCCTGCCGCTGGCAGCGGCTACCAGCCCCTGTGCCCCACTCGGGTGGCAGCTGGAGGGGCAGTGCAGGCTGTGCTGGGCAGGGGCCGGGGGGCTTTGGGCCTTGTGGGTGCTGCTGCCATGGGCCCAACAGGGCCCCAAGCTCAGCCCCTGCCCAGGCAGCTGCCCCCAAAGCCCCACAGTCCCCAAGCATCCCCAGCATAGGCAGCAGTGGGAAATCCCACATGCATCAGGAGAGAAACTCCCTAGATAAACTAAACCAGTCTTTGTTCAGAGGGTTCCAAGGGGAAAGTCACCACCAGCTGACGTTTAAAGCACCTTTAAAAAGGTGGGTGCAGGGAAGGTGTGATGTGATCTCCAGGGGCTCTGGCAGTGCCTGCTGTGCAGGTGAGGCTCTGGGGCTGCTCCCAGCCAGGACACAGCACCTGGCTCAGGCCCTCACACCTGATCCCAAGGGCTGGGCTCAGAAAGCAGTGTCAGACCAGTTGCTGCAGATACTTCCAAAGACAAAATGTCTTTCAAAGAAGCCACAGTGCCAATTTTGTTTCGGTGTTGTGGCATGAGAAGCCATGAAGGTGCCTCTGAATGTGCACTCAGGGCACTTCCACTGCCATCCCAAAGGGATCACAAAGGACAGGGCTCTGCTTTCAGCACTGCTGAGCTCCTAACCCAGCAATTAAGTCTCAGGAAGAGGCAGTAACTGAGTGAACCAGGGAACTTGGCCTCTAATAAAAGGCATGAATCCCACAGCCCACTCAACCCAATGCCTTGCATGTCTGTACCTTTTCCTTCTTCTCTCTTCTCTCGTGTCACTTTCCCCATTTTCTCTGTGTGGGAGCTTGGCTTCTCTCTCTCCTGTCTGCAGGTTGAGCCGCACGTGTGACCCTGCAGCAACAGCCTGACCTACAAACAAAGGTCACGTTATTTCAGAGCATGTGCACTGCTCCAGCTCTGGGAGGCACTGGGAGCTGAAGGCACATGCTCCTCCCTGAGAGAAGGGGAGAAAAGCTCCATCCCACACTGTGAGGAGTGGGATGTCCACCCCTGATCCCCCTCCCATCCAGCAGCACCCTTGAAGTGCTGTTTTTCCCTCCCAGAAATGCCACCCCAAGCCACCAAAGGTGTCCCTGTGCTGCCAGGCTGGCTCTGATCAACAGTGGAGGTGGAACCCTGAGCCCAGCAGACACTGGTTCCTTCCTCCCTTCCAGCCCAGGTCCTAGCAGAGCACTAAAACTCCACACCAGAAGTGGATTTGGAGGCTACATGGGGAAAGGGGAATTGTTGCAGATTGGGGCAGACAGAATAAAATGCAGCTGCCAAAGGGAAATCAAAGCATCCCGCAGAGTACAGCCAGGTACGCTGCACATCAAGGCTGTGCTGGTGTGGAAATACTGTATTAAAAGGAATTTATGATCACTACTGTCTGCCAACAAAAATACACAGAATACATTAAGCTTCAGTTTTAAATGCAGAAAAGATAGGAAATTCAGATATTTTTCACCAGTTCACCACAAACACATCTCAATGGCCAGCCCAGCACTGGGATGAAGAGGAGGCAATATTTGGTTGCTATTTCTTGATGGCATTTCTTCTTTTCTTAATGCAGGAATTCTGCCTGCCCAGAACAGTGAAGCTGCAGCTGAACAGCCACAGAGCTGTTCACAGATGGACAGACAGACCACAGCTGCTCACCCTCCTCCCTCCTGAGGAGGATTTCCTATTCAGCCTTTTCCTTTCTCTCTTCCTTTTACCTAAAAAGATCCCTGGGATAGAGTAACAGCTTGCAGGAGACAGGGAGCATCTCCTACCAAAGAGAAGTGAAGACAAGGGTAATCATTTTGTACAATAAATACATGTACTCACAGACAAAAAGCTCTGGGCTCAGGAACAACTGGATTGATCCCTCCCTGTTCAAGACCAAAGAGACATTTCCCTGATCAAAGGACCTGGTGCTCCCTACATAAGACTGGGATGTTTGTCACAATTCAGACAAATATTTCAAAGCCTGTAGTCATCCAGTGGGTATAAATGCATTCAGAAAAACCAGGAAAATCCATCTTGGAGGATTTCCTATTAAAGCAAGGTTTGCATTTCTGGTAGACCTTCTTTCTCTCCATCAGTCCTGTCCACTGGAAGCTGCATTGATTGGATATGTGAGAGGACAGATGTGATTATCTCCCTATTTTAAGCTATGGGAAGACAGGCTAGATGTGCCTCCTCCACACTTGGAATGCTTTCTATGGACACATCCCACCCTCCTCCTGCTCCTTAGCCTGTGATACACAGGACCTTTAATCTCTGTCTATCTATGGGAGCATCCTCCCACGCTGAGAAGGCGGGTTCTGCAGGAATTTGGTGCCATCACCAATCTGTGCCCCTCGCTGGTGGTGGAGCTGGGACATGCTGGTCAGAAAGGAGTTTATAGGATCTCCATGAAAAGGGCAACACCACATCTCCTGTCCTTGACTCAGTAGACACCAAGACAGGGCTCTGCCAGCAAGGAAAAAACAGCAAATGATAAGCTGGTCTAGTGGGAGACGTTGCTGGATGGGGATGAGCTGTAAGGTCCCTTCCAGCCCAAGCTGCAGTGGGATGAAATGCCATCGCGTGCCGAGCGCACGGGCGCGGGAGGACACTCCCTCGTCCGCAGACACAAAGGGGCAAAGCGAGGGGAAGCTGGGTGCCTCCCACAAGGCCAGTGGCTTTCCTGGCCGTGTCACCAGCGCTGGGTCACAGCCCCAGCAGTGGCTGCAGCAGCTCTGGGCTGTCACACAGCCAGGAATAGCCCCTGTCAGGGGAGCAGAGCACAGGGCGCTCGGGCTGCTGTGCTCCTGCTGCATCCGGCCTCCTCAGGGGAGAGAAGGAGGTGGATGGGCTTTGCTTGAGAGAATCATCCAAAGGGAAAGCACAGGAGCAGGCTCCAGAAGGGCCGGGTGGTGGGGGCTGGCCCTCCCGTTTCTATTCTCAGCAAGCAGGAAACAAAACCAAACCTGGACCTGGTTTGGAGCTCACGAGCTCCACACCCAGCACCCAGCCAAATTACAGAGGCTGCATCAGCCAAGCCACAAACCCTTCCTGCTCCTGCTTTGCACACTAAACGAGATTTAACCAAGAGTATCCCAAGCCCAGAGCAAAACTCCCAGCCCTGATGTGTTTAAGCAGCTCTCGGCGCTGCGGGGATTTCTCCTCACCGCTCTGCACAGCAGCCCAGGTTCATGGCACAGCAGGACAAACGCGCTGCTTTAATAAATAAACCATGAAAAACATCTCTGTTTTCAACAAAAAGATTGACATTGCCACTTGAAAATGTTACAGCTGTTCAAGGAAGGTCTTCTGTCTTATTTAGTTTGGGGTATTTTGAAGTCAGAAGTGTGTTTGAGGGTGGGTTGACTTGAATAATGTGATTAAAATTGCTGATTTGGACGAGTAAGCTGGAAATCCTGAATTTTAATCATGTTTCAGTATGTAGCTTCTAGACATTTCCCTTAAAAATAGTTGATTCTCTTTGATTCCTATAATTTGATACTATTCAACAACTGGGAGCACACACTGGAGCAATACATATGTAAGCAATTACACAGCTTCACATCCTGCTAAAACAGAATCATTCTGTTAATAGCTTTTTCCCGAGAGAAATTAATTTTTTACTTATTGTTTGCATTAAGTTGCATTTGGGAAATGAAACTCAATTAAAAAATATAAAAACACGTCAATATTTAAGCCATTTTATAATATTTTTTCTCCTTGACACCTCAGACAAACAAAAGATGTGTATCCACAGGTAGGCACTGCACAGATATGTTACTGAATGGTCCCTCTTCCCAGAGAGCTGCAAATCCTACAGCTGCCAGACCTCATCCTTTGCTCCACATAAAGGGAAAGAAGAGTTTCCATTCTAATTAACTTCCCAGCTCTAAATCAACTACCCAGTGAGTAGAAATAGCTGTGAAATCCCCTCCATGAACCTGCCAGAAGGGCTACAGCTGTGGAGGGGGAAGCAGCAAACTCCCGCCCTCACAACTGTTTTGTACTCCTTAGCACTTAAAAAATATCCCACACTTGGGATTTTTTTAACCACAACTAAAATAAATTTAAATAAGTTAAAAATAAAGTCACAGAATCATAGAATCACAGAATGGTTTGGGTGGAAAGGAACATTAAAGCCCATCCAGTGCCACCCCTGTAATGGGCAGTGACACCTTCCACTGTCCCAGACTGCTCCAAGCCCTGTCCAACCTGGCCTTGGACACTTCCAGGGATCCAGGGGCAGCCACAGCTTCTCTGGGCACCCTGTGCCAGGGCCTCAACACCCTCCCAGGGAAGAATTCCTTCCTAATATCCAGTCTGAACCTGCTTTCATTTTGAATAGATGTTACTGCATCACCTTGGGATGATGGATCAAGAGAAAGCCGCAGGGTCTGAGCAGAGCTCCCAGTGCCTCTGCTGGGGATGTGCCACCCACCTGCCCCTCAATCACCCAGCCTCACAGCCAAGGAGACAGTGCCCAACAGGTAAAGTACTCCCAGAAGATAAAACCCTTGTCACTGCACAAATGACAAGGTCTTTACTGGGAATAAATGTCAAAGCAGAGCGACAGCATTTATTTTCCAAGCAGGAGACACTGATCCTGTGGCGGCACTGCAGGGATGGTGTTATTCCTGTTCCTGATCTGATCCCTTTATCAGCTGCAGAAGCACCAGGACAGGCTTTGGTCTCCTATGCCAGCTCTGACACTGCTGTCCCCACAAGCTGTCCCCACCCCTGGGTGCTGCCACATGCCTGAGCCTCTGCAGTCCAAACCACCTGGAGATCCCTTCCAGCATTAGCACTTGTTTATTTGGATGTGCTCTGTCCATAAAGTTGCTTAAAGAGACGCTGAGGAAGACCTTAATTTATAGCCTCATTCTTTTAATCTTGGTCAGGCAGATTTTTTCAGACATCTGTTTATATCTCCTTATAATATATTGGATGGAGCAGCAGCACCAGGCAGCAGCTCACTGGCAGGGGCTCTGCTGACATTTATAAACCGAAGCGATTTCTCTCGTGTGCTTTATGTTATCAGCTAAACCTGTCCACTTAAATTATTGCCTTGTAACCAAATCACAACTATCTGTTACTCTGCTCTGTGCACGTTTCCCAGGCTCTATACCAATATCAAGCTTTGCAGGAGCTGAAAACAAGATGATAAATAAATAAACAAATGAAAACAGGACATGCTTCCCTCAGGCTCACAACTGAGGGAGGATCAGGCACGTTGTGCACCACATTACTAAAAGCAGAGGGCTGCTGTGTGGAATATGCAGCATGCAGTGATATCCAAAGAACCCCATCTCTCTTTTTCTAGACCAACCAAATGTCCAGCTGTGTTTCCTCACTAAAGGAGAAAGGTCTCATCCTGCTGGCTCCTTTACAGAACATCATTCCACATGCTGCTGGCCACAAGTGGGTTTGTGTTCCAGCATGGGGACAGGGCTGAGCCCCAACTCACTGCACAGCTACAGGCAGGGAAGTTGTACATCATACACTGACCTGCAAACCTCCCACCAAGGCTGTGCAATAACTCACTGCACTCCTGGCAGTGGAGTCCCCATCCCATCCCCACCCCTTGGAAAAAGCTGCCAGCCACTGACTGCCCAGCAAAAGGAGCCCAAGAGGGACACAAGACTCTCCCTCTGCAGCACCACTCTGTCTCCCATGGCAGAGGAATGTCCCCATGGAAGGCTGGAGCAAGTGGAACAAAGATGATCCAGCTCGCTGATGCAGACCCCCAGCTTGTCCCCAAGTGAGCATCCTTGTTTGCCATTGTAAGAGAATTGAAAAATCTATCAAGGGTTTGAAAACAAGCCCCAGTTATGAGTCAGTAAGTGGCTCTGCAGCTCTCAAAAATTACCTCGGTATGTGAGCAAGCCTCAGATAACATCTACCTTCCTTTAGTCTTTGTTTCTCTCCATGCAGGGAGTGAGGAAAAAGGGACTTTCTTTCTGGTACAGGCAACAAAGGAATCTGGAATCAATATGTGAATGTTCCAGCAAAACACACCGGCAGTGCTGCAGTATTGAAATAATCACACTGACAGAGCATCCACAATAAGTTATCTGATGGCACCTTCTCCCTTAATAAAATAATGATTAAAAACTACCAGGAGACAAATCCCAGGGAGCAGCAGAGCTCCCCACAGCTGCATCCCTGCTCTAGAAGCCACCAGTGCCAGGGCTGGGGAACTGGCTGGGGCTGGTGGCACACAGGAGACACTGTGCCTGACTCCAGCAGTGCCTGGGTGGATGGGATGTCCCACACCAGGGTGCTCACAGGAAAACAGAGGAGCCAGGCCCAGTCTGGGGGCTCAGCTCACACCCTGACCCCAGACTCTGGTTAGAGCTGCTGAGCAAGGAAGCAGCAAAGCCTGCCTCCTTTTTTTTTCCTTTCTTTCCTACAAAGGCAAGTCCTACCACTCTCCAGATTGTTTGTTACTTCAAAACATTTTTACACAAGAAAGGAAGATATGTAGCAGACACAGGTAAGGAAGAGATGGATTACTGATGGGAAGAAGAGGCACAGAGCCTGAATCTCATTTTATTTCTTTCTGTTCCTTTTTCACTCAGCTACAGCCTTTTGCATTAGTTCACTGTCTGACACTCACTGCTCCTCCCAATTAAGTGTCACTGGAAAATGTCCTTAATATGCTCTATGTCACCTCCTCCTGATAGTTGCTGGGGAGGTTTTACAGCACCAGGCCTAGAATCTCCCCCAGCAGCTGCCCAGCACCCCCAGCATTCCCCACCTCGGGCAGCGAGGAAGCTCAGACACCTGAGCACATTCCAAGCACAAACTCCCGTGACACTGGAAGAAATGCTTTCCAAATCCACTCCCTGTGCAGCTCCTACTCCCACTGTACTGCTGAGAGGCCACAGCTGCCTGTTGAGCAAAGCATCTCCTCAGAGAAGCACCAGCCTGGTCACTGCCTCTTGATTTCTCAGGCAACCAGTGATAGCAGGGGCTTTGTTACCTAGTGCAATTAATTCTAGAGAAAACTCTTCTATAAAATCATTGTACGCTGTCCATGTTCATAAACTGTCCCTTAAGCATGAGCTCTGTCAGGGCTGGGATGCAGGATGAGCCCCTGGGGTGATGCACCATGCCCAGTGCCATCATGCCACTTCTCCCAGGCACTGCCCAGCTCGGGCTGAAGGAGCTGTGCTGCCTCTGCCTGCAAGTGACTAGTCCTGGGGGTGCCAGCCTGTTTCATCACTGCTCCTCGGTCTGATCATTGCCCAGAGGGCTGACAAGGACAGAGATGTCCTTCTCTTCCTAGGATTGCAGAGGAAACCCTAAGAGAGAAGTTTTGTCCTTACAACATGAACAAAATTTATACTGCTGCTTCCTTCTGCCTCCCAGGGCACCCAGACACTCAGGGAGTGGGCAGGGTCTGACCCCCAAGCCACAGACATCACAGAGGGTCTTCCGGAAAGGTCTGAATGGGATGAGTTGTTGAGAGACTGAATGAAGAATTAAAAGCACCTCAACAAAACCAAGGAAGTCTCATGTAAGACACTTCAGTTGGTTAGTTCATTTGACAAACCCTTCTGTGACATTCCAAGCTATGTTAATAAATATCCTGGAAATCGACCTGTCAGAATGGTGATGTCTAGGTATGACATCTTCTCCAACACTGATTCTGTTCTGTGCTGTAGTGGAGCAGGGACAGAAGCCATCTGAAATGCCTTCAAGCTTGCCAAGGGTGAATCTGTCCCCTGTTCAACATCCAGCACTGCTGCTGGCAGCAAAGCCATTCCTGGGAAAGCCCCAAAGCCACCCTATTCTGATACATCCCAACACCAAGTGTGTTCCTGCCCAGGCTCCTCACAAGTCCCAAAGCAGCAGCACTGCTTTCTGCTGGACTTTAGCCCCACCTGAACAGGGGGCAGGGGAAGAATTATGGAATGGTTTGGGTTGGAAGGAACCTTAAAGATCATCCAGTTCCAGCCCTCCTGCCACAGGCAGTGATGCTACCCCAAAAGGGCTGATCTCATTCCAGTTTCTCATTTAGCAAGAGAGAAGTGACCCACTGCTGCCTGCTGTGCTACTGCTCTCCTGTGGCTGATGCCACAGAACTCACTGGGTGGACTTGGAGTGTTCAGGGCTCCTCACAACCAGCATGACAGGGAGATACACCCTCACAGTAACCTTTGGGAGAACTTTCTTGCACCCTGTGATTTTTAATGCCAACCTTGCTGCAATAACCATGTCTTTAAGCACCATCCATCAAGCCTTCAGCTCAAACACTCGTTTGGCTGAAAAGGGTTTTAGAGCCACTCTTTTGTCCCAGCACTGAGAGGTCTTCTCTGTAATTTGCTCCTCTCAGCAAACAGAATGAAAACGTTTGTAAAATGATGCCAGAATCCAATCCCTCCTCCCGTGATTCAATCCACAGCTAGCAGAGAACAAAGCCTCACAAGAAAGGGGCTCTCCACTAAGTAACCCTTGATTAGAGATGTGAAAGCACTGTTCCATTTGGACATTGAGCTGGACAGTGCTCACAGCTGCCCCTTCTCCCTGAGCCAGGGCTCTCCTGTGGCACTGGGATTTATGTTCTGTATTATGTTATGTATTGATCAGCTGGTGCTGAGTGCTCTGAAGGCTGCTATTCAAACCAGAGACACCCCATGAGGGCTGGGCTCACTCCTCACAGCACCTGCCAAATCCCCTTGGCTTCTCCTCCAGCTCCTGCAGCACGAAGAAGGGAGGGGCAGGCAGGGGCCTGGGGACAGGCAGGGCCCTGGGGACAGGCAGGGCCCTGGGGACAGGCAGCACTGTGGGGACAGGCAGGGCCATGGGAACAGCAGGACCATGGGGACAGGCAGCACTGTGGGACAGGCAGGGCCCCGGGGACAGGCAGGACCATGGGGACAGGCAGGGCCATGGGGACAGGCAGCACTATGGGGACAGGCAGCACTGTAGGACAGGCAGGGCCCCGGGGACAGGCAGGACCATGGGGACAGGCAGGGCCATGGGGACAGGCAGCACTGTGGGGACAGGCAGCACTGTGGGGACAGGCAGGACCATGAGGACAGCAGGACCATGGGGACAGGCAGGACCATGGGGACAGGCATGGCCCAGGCTGGCAGTGCCAGAGCAGGTCCCTGTGACTACCACCCACCCTCGCTGGCAGCCAAGGCGATGATGATGATGATGATGATGATGATGATGATGATGATGATGATGATGATGACGATGATGATGACAATGATGGCACATGTGGCCCAGCCTCCTGCCCAGAGCCGAGCCAGCTGCCTGCTGAACACACACCAAACCTCACCCCTCTCGTGGGCAGGGGAATCAGGAGGACAGGAGGGGTGGCTGTCACACACAGGGCACAGCGTGGCCCTCCCATGAGGTGCCTGGGCCCCCTGGGAAGTCTCGAAGGGATGGAAGAGAAGGTGGAGGCCAGGGAGGTGCCTGGGAAGGAGGGAGGGAAGGAAGGCTCTGACAGGAGGGCTTGAGAGGGAAATACAGTGCCTCTGATGGAGGCACTGCTGCAGCATCTGCTGACGTATCTGCTGGTGCTGCAAGAGGGAAATGCTTCCTGTGGCAAAGAGCTCCTCCAACAAGTGCTCTGCCATCCAATCTCCCTCCTGGCAGGGCTGCTCTGCCTTGCAGTGCAACAGCAGCAAACACACCAGGAAAAAAATAACCACAGGGCAGGAAGAAGAAGAGTTGTCCTTTTGTAGAGTGGGCACAACATGTTTTTCACTTTCTCAGCAAACCCTTCTCCCCACTTTAAGCCAGGCACTGCAGTGAGTTTCCACAACCCCGGGGGCAGCAGGAGCCATGTGCTCAGGATTCAATAGGAGCCACTTGACTTATTTTTTCTTCTGATACTGGGCTTGAAGTCTGTGAACTGCAGCACTTTAGAGAGTTTAATCCCACAAAGGTGCGAGCAAAAGAAACAGAGGGACCAAAGGTATCTCTGATATTTCATCTCTCAAACACACCAGGCTGCAGAGACACTGCAGCCACCTTCGTCTCACCCTGTCCCCAAGTCAACATCCATGGGAAGCTTAGTTACAAAAGCCAGTTTTAATCCCTGTCCAACTCACTACATTTTTTATCCCCAGGCCAACGCTACAATCCATTCAATAATTGTCATCCCTCAGGTCTATTTGTTACTCCAGAAAGCCCATCTGGGATGCTGAAGGCTTGGCTACAATCAGAGAAGATCAATGCAGGACGTAGGCAGAGAAGGACAAGGCAGGTGACCAGGAGAATTGAGAACCTGACAAAAGGAGCTGAGGATGAAATTAATTTTGCAGAATTTCAGACATCTAATGCCTTTTTGAGAGAGGCACCACTGGCTTCTTTGCTATGATGGAGATTAGCACCTCCAGAATATCATCAACCATCGTGTCTCCCACATCTGTCACTCTCAGAAAGCCCCTCCTCTCTGAGGGACTCATGAGATGGCCACCAAAGAACCTGGAAATGTGGAGGCATAGAAAGGACACAAGAGGGAGGGATAATCCATCAGGACCAACACCAGTGTGAGAATCAGGAGGTTTAAGATGGCCATGGTTAATCTGTGGTTGGAAATGAGGAGGTGAAGGCTAAGAGAGCATAACTTGAAGAGTGTAAAAGAGCAAAAAAGGAAACTATTTTCCAGGGGAAAGCTGGGAAGCTAAAGAAGGGATGCTCATGACCAGGCCTCAGCGCTCTCTGTTCCTGTCCTCAGCTTCTGAGTCTGTAACTCAGTGCTGAAATTGCAAAGATAAGACACAAACTCCCTTCTCCCAGCTCCCAGTGGGAGCGTTTCAGGACACGTTGTGCTGCTGGCAGGGCATGCAGTTGGCTGCCTTGGCTCCCATCTCTGCTCCATGTGTGTCAGCTGCCTCCTCTCACCCACGGCCACATCCCGGCCCCAGCATCCCCCTGAGCCCAGAGCACTCCCAGAGCCAGGGACACCCCCAGAGCCAGGGACGCCCCCAGAGCCAGGGACACCCCCAAAGCCAGGGACACTCCCAGAGCCAGGGCACCCCCAGAGCCCGGAGCACCCCCAGAGCCCGGAGCACCCCCAGAGTCAGGGGCACCCAGGCCCACAGATGTTGGGCCAACACTCCCCAGTCCAGCACTGGGAGGTGCCTGATCCCACCCAACACTCCCCAGTTCAGCACTGGGAGGTGCCTGATCCCACCCTCCTGGCTGTGAGACGAGCAGGATGGATGGGAGAGAGCCTCCTGCCAGCCCCGCTGCCAAGGCAGAGTGAGAACAAATTTGGATAATAAAAGCTGGAATAAGAAGATGCCTTGGAGAGCACGTTGGAACAGTGCTTTGCAAAGCTTCAATTTAAAGCCTTGTTTCTACAGCTAACGCAGTCGTAAGGGACATTAGCCTAATTTCTGTCAAGAGAACTTGTCAACACTGCAGTATTTAAGATAGACACTAAAGACGTGTTTTATCTCACAGATAGATCACTGGGAAAGGAAGGAGCTGTGCCACACTTGGTTCACAGGAAAATAAATTGATGTTCTCCCCGGGCCTAATTGGTGGATGCTGTTTTATAACACCACATGCATGAGCAGCCTCACATTTTATCAGTGTGCAGCTGAGATCGGTGCCAAATCCACTGTGGGGTTAAATACAGGAACCCACAGGGACGTGCTTCACATGGGCACCCAAGGACACAGAGCTGAGCATTTTCCAGCCACAGAGTACCTGAAACATCAAAAGCAGACATGTCCTGAAGGGTCAGGTCCTACTGATGGTGCTCACAAGCTGAGCCACAGCTAGTGGGGTGTGATTTCAGGGCCAAGGGGAAAAAACTGGCCACAGTAGAAGTGAACTGGCTTTGCTTCCTCAGGACCACTGGCAGGAACTTGCATGGCCTGGCTTTTAGAGACTCTCCATGGTGAGTTAAAAGAAAGCAAAGAAAAGAGAGGCTGTACCCTGCAGCTTTAGGACAGAAGTGTTACCATGATTCTGCTCCCATCATACCCCACTTTGAGGAATTAAAAACATTCCCAGGAGCGTGTATTAATGCTGGCATGGCTTCACACATCCCACATGCCAGCCTTGGAGCTGGGTTTGAGACATGCCCAAGATAATGCTGGTGCCACAGCACAAAGGTTTGTCCCAGACTTGCAGCTTCTGCAGTGGAAAGTTGAAAATGCCCTTTTATTTGCAGCTGTTACAGTGAAATAACAGCCACGTAACCTTGTCCCAGCCTTGGAACAGAAATCAGCTTGCAGAGGAGGCCTGAGGGAGCATGACCCTGAGCTGCAGACTCGAGGGCAGGAGGGTGGCTCTGCTCTGCTATGGATTCTGCACTTGCAGAAGAACTAAATCACTACAACAGCCAGAAATGTCCCTCGGGAAGGAAATCCTCTCAAAGATAAATCAATAACTCAGTGTAATTTTAGCATGCAGCCAGGAGAATTTACATTGCCAGGAAGGCTGAGAGCTCTGCCACAAAGACAGAGCCACAGCATCATCAAACAGCCCTGCAGCAGACCCTGCGCAAGAGCTCAGGCTCTGGGTGCTCACTGCAAAGCCACGACTGGCTCTGCATTTTGGGACACCACAGATCCAAACCAGAGTGACAGCAGCAGGGATGTGGTCCAGCCAAACTCCCTTGGGACAAACTCACCTTTCCCTTTTCTCCCCTGCAGCAGCAAGGCTGCTCCCTGCAATCATGGCAGCACTGGCAAACACTCCAGACCCTGCAGGGTGAGACACACACAGAGCACAGCTAAACCAGGCCCAGGAGCAGAGGAGGAGTGCTCCAGTCACAGCCTCCACCTCTAGCCAGGGGCTTCCCACCAGCCAAGCCACCCACAAAATAGCAGAACAGGGATGTGCCACAGCCCCTGGTGATTAATGAGACTGCAATTTACACAATTATATTAATGCAAAGTACACTCGGACCAATAAGTTCAAGGGAACTAATGACACTTCAGAGCACAGTTCAACACTGAGCAGTAACTCCAGCAAAACGGGGGGGGAAAAAATGGTCCCTAATTATTCATTAGCTCTTCTCCCAGATTCTCAGGGTCAGCTTGGAGGAGAAGGTGGCCTGAATTATATTTTCGTTTCCAGAACACCAACAGAATTGCTAAGTGAGTTCCAGCGGCAAGGTCAGAGCCTGCCCATTGTTATGCACGCCAGCCCTGTCCCCTCCCCGGCTCGGCAAAGCTCCCGTGCCGGGCCGGGCGGGGCTGGGCTGGGCTGCCGTGTCCCCTGGGAGCACCGCCACCACCCAGCCCTGTGCTCCCGGGGCCACGGGACCGGCTCCTCTGCCACTGTCTGCCCTGGTGCCCTGCACAGACACACAAACTGCAACAACTGATTCTTAGAAGCCAAGTGCAGCCCCCATGTGTGGAGGTCCAGGAGCCTGTTCAGGGCAAGCCTGAGGAGCAAACAGCCCCATCCAGCCAGCACAGGTTCGTGTACACCCGGCCCACTCCAGATTGCCACAGTCCCTGGCAGACACGGAGCCTGTGCCGGTGCACGGGGGGTTGGGGAGGGCTGTGCCCACACACACAGAGCTCTTCCCCTGGTACAGCCCACCTGGAGCCATGGAAGCCTTTTGGAGACCCGTGCTGGCCACAGTCATGTCACTCCTTACAGGCTCCTCTGGTGCCAACAAGCTCTCACACAAATGGTGCCATCAGTGCTGAGGTGCTCCAAGAGCCTCTGCCTGTAAATCCAACTTCAGAGCAGTTACAAATGCAGTCTGTGCTTCTGTACTGCTTCATTGAGACTTGGACTTCTGCAAGGGCCTGGAGTGCCAGGACACAAGGAATGGCTTCCCACTGCCAGAGGGCAGGGCTGGATGGGATATTAGGAAGGAATTTTTCCCTGGGAGGGTGGGCAGGCCCTGGCACAGGGTGCCCAGAGGAGCTGTTGCTGCCCCTCGATCCCTAGCAGTGGCCAAGGCCAGGTTGGACACTGGGGCTTGGAGCAGCCTGGGACAGTGGAAGGTGTCCCTGCCCATGGCAGGGGGTGGGACTGGATGAGCTTTAGCATTCCTTCCAACCCAAACCATTCTGGGATCCAGTGACTCTGCACCTCTGAAATGCTGAGATCTGCCAGCAGAGCTGCCCCAAGGTGCAAGGTCAGTACTTGAAGCTGAAGGTGCATTATGACCACCCCACACCAAGCCAGGACAGCAACTTGTTATGCTCCTACAATGCAGAACATGAAGCTGCCTGAGAAGCCAGGGCAGAAGAACCCTGCAAAGACAACAAAAAAGAGGATACCCCACAAGCCTCACGTGAGTCCTGTGTCTGAAAACCAAACCCAAATTAAATGAAGGGTCAGAAGTTTGATGTCTCAGAATTGCACTCAGAGCTCTCCTGGTGCCTTCCAGGCTCAACTCAGCAACAGGGAACATGAAGAAAGCAACTCAGAGACAATTAGGAAGACACATATGAAGTTATGTGTCTTCATCACAGAGTGCACCTAAATGTCCTGCAGTACAGTCAGAAATCAATACCAAGACGCAGAAACCCTCAACCACCCAGTAAAATATAAAAAACACTTGTAATATTGATTTTAAAAGCACCTCAGTGAAGACAGTTGAGAAGAAGCCTGAGAAAGCAAAGCAAAATGCCTGAATTGAAACCTTTTTTTTTCCCCCTCAAAAAGACATTAATAATGGATTTTCAATGCAAGAAGAAAAACTGAAACCCACACCAGATTCTCCTGGTAATAACAGCTTTCTGCAAAGCCCAGCTATTAATGTAACAGGGACGTCCATCAATCAAGCACACAGAAAGTACTTCGAGAGCTAAAAAAAGAGCATGCAAACATCTGCTTTTGGCAACTTAAGTTTTGCCCTTAAGCACAAGGAACATAATAAATTATCTGGAGGTTGGGCTTGAATTTGTTTTCCTCCATCCTGGACCTAAATTCTGAGGATAAGGATGAAGGTACATGAACATGCTGCTGCTGGGATTTGTCCTGACAAAAAATGGGAGAAAGGAGCACAGTTTCATTTGTGTTTTCATTTGAAAACGCTGGTGCAAAGGGACACCAAACAGGGGTGTAGCACCTCCCTGTCTGCAGTTCAGGGAACTCCTGTGAACCCTTTTCCACCTCCAGCATCTCCAGCACATCCAAGACTGCTGGAGTGGTCCCACAGTGGAGTGACAAATGTGCCAGTGTGTTCCAAGGTGCCCATGGGATCCCTCCTCACCCAGCTCCTTCCCTGCTCCCCGTGGAACTGTGGTGATTTTGGCAGGTCCTCAGTCCCTCAGTGCTCTCATCAACCACCACATCACACCTGGGGTCCAGCCAGCAGCCAAGCACTGCCTGGGGTGTCTCAGCAAACCCCAGAAAAGCTGGATTTGCACCAAGGAAATGGCTGCAGAAAGCAGCTGGGGTGTCCCCACGCCTCCCTTGTAAAACACAGCAGGTCAGAGCAAGTGCTGGAAATAATGAACACAATTTACTGATTCCAGCACAGGAGGCTGCAGGCATGGCTGCAACTAAGTCTTAATAAATTCCAAAGAGTGACACCATAAAAAGGCATTATGGAAGGTTGTATTTATTGTCTCCCCATGCTTCTGTCTCCAAGGTGCCACCTTACACTTAATAACAGTTTTCTCCCCAGCTGCCAGTGTTGCAAACCCTGACAAGCTAATGGCCGGGCCAGCCCTCCCCCAAACACACACATCTCCACCCAGCACACAGCTTTGGTGGCAGGAACAGGCACAAATGATTAAACCAGTGCTGCCCAGCCTGTCCCCTCCCTGCTGGCTCCACAGGGCTCCCTGCCATGCAGCAGGACAGGAGTTTTGTCCCTGGGAGTGATGCAGAGGAGGAGCAGCTGCTGTAGGATGGTACCTGCATGCCCAGTGACCTGCTGGGACAGGAGCATCCCTGCCCTGCCCTCCTGGGACCACCACAGCCAGCAGAGCAGCCCCACCAGAAAATACTGCCTGCTGTCACAGCCAGCTCTGGGCAAGGCATGAGCACATCCTTGTGGAGAACCACGGAGAACCAGAGATCCTCATGAAGAACTAGAGATCCTTATGGAGGACCTTGGAGAACCACAAATCCTTATGGAGAACCAGAAGTCCTCATGGAGAACCAGAGGACCCCTGGTTCCTGGTTCCTGAACTGCAGGAAACCTCCCCATTCTGCATTCCCAGCTCTGCTACCGCTGCAAGTGTGCACTTCCATGGTTCCATATTTGGCTTTTGGACCATGGATACAGTTTTTCTGCAGCATGGTCTCCACTGAGCTTCTTGTTCTCCCTGCTGGTATAGTGTTCTGAGCCTGCAAGAAAATCACCTTTGAGCTTCAGGCAGGCCTTGGGTGTGGATGGAGACTTGACAAGTATAAAGGTGCTGTTGTTCCATCCCTGCCTGCATCACCTGAAACTCCCTGGGGTCTGGCCCAGACTATCAGATCCCTTTGGGTTTCCTCAAACTCAGCCCACCAGTGACTTCAATGGAGAGGGAGACAACCTTTGATCCACTGTCTGAAAAGTACTTTTAATAATACAAAAATAACGAACAATAAGGTGTCCACTGTATTGGAGCAAACTGGATCAAGGCAGTACAAGGGGCAAAAGGCACGAGGCCAAAGGCAGGGTTTGGGGTCAGACAGGGGTATTTATGCTCCTTGCTGTGGCTGGGGAGTTAAGGTGTGCTCTGAGGGAAGGGGAACAATGCAGGACAACAATTAAGAATATTAAAATTCTTGCACCAAAAATCAACCTACGATAACACAGAGAACTGAGAACTTTCTAGTAACAATTTGCACAGAGAGCATGCCAGCCTTTTGCTTATGGCACTAAGAATGGGGTGTCCCAAGGCATTTTTCCTGGGTTCTCTTCTTCACTGGGGAAAACTGCTCTCTGCACTGCAGAAGGCACAAAAGAAATCATGTGAACATCTTTAATCCTCTTCAGGATAAAAAAAGGCAACAGAACCCCCCAAACTCACATCTATCAGTTTATCAAGTATAGAAACAGTACAAACAGGCAGTGCAGGTGTGTTTGAGCTGAGAACACTGACAGTGGATGGAGGAGATGTGTACATCTCACACCTCTGAGCACAGCCTGGCTGGAGGAGCCTCCATCTCCTGCTCTCTTGCCAGCTGACAGCTACAAGCTCTCCTCAGCAGCCTTGTTCTGTTCCTCCTCCAGGACAAGTCCTTTCCCCTTCAGAGAGTAATCCAAAGGTTTAGAGAGCATCTGAAGAGATCAGTGTGTGGAAAGATGATGAAACAGGAGTCCAGTGAAAAGCCTCTTGACTTCTCTTCCAGCAAAGGCTCTGCCCTCCTGGGGCACCTTCCCTGCAGCCTCTGGCTCCTGGCTCTGGCCCTCTGGATCCACAACTCCCCAGCAGCTCAGACATTTTCTGCTGCCTCTTTTCAAAGACCTTTCTGTGCTTGCCCCACTCAGACTGCAGCTGATATTAGTGGGGGAGCAGTCAGCACCACCACCAGGGCTTGCAGCTCTCTGTGAAGCCACCAAGAGATCTTCTGTCTTAAAAAAGGCACTGCCAGACAGTCCCTGATAGCTGAGACTGGAAACACCTCTGGGATCAACCCCTGCTCATGCAGTGTCACCTCCAGCCCTAGACCTGTGTTCAGGAGGGTCTGGGATGTCCCAGGACTCCACCACCTCTCTTGTGGAGCTGGCCTGCTCCAGTCACCCTGCAGTAACCAGATTTTTCTATGTTTAAACAGTGTTTTCTGTATGTTTTGCCATGGAGGTGTCTTGGAATAGCAGCACAGCCAACAGGACAGCAGCCACTCCTCCAGCTTTCCCTCAGACAGTCTATAAATACCTTCACTCCACCTGTAAAACCCATCACCATGTACCACCTCCTTACAGCTCCAGTTAATCCAGATACAGCCAGAGATAACAACTTTTTGTGTATTATCTGGTGAAGAACAGAAAGATAACTGTAATTAGTAGCACCCTGGTTAGCAGGTGAAATGATAGTGTAATTAATGAAGATCAGGTGGGCTTTGTTTCAGATAAGAAAAGCAGCAGATTCTATCAAAATGTAAATGCAGCTTAAAATCCAGCCTCAGTGATCACTTAGAGGTGCTTTTAGAAACACCACCAGCCCCAGATGCAGAGGTTTCACTTGGGCTGAATGACACATCCTAAAAATAAAGCCTGGTCTGGGGCTAACATGTAAATTGTTGATTAGATCTATTTATTCACACCCTGCAGTGATGGGAGAGACTTGCAGCTCCATGTTCCTCCTCTGGCTTTGCAGGATCACAGGCACATTCCTGTTATTGCCTCTTGCAAGGACTCTGCAACCCTGGGAGCTCTCCAGCAGCACAACAGCAGCAATTCCAAGTGACAGCCTGCATACATTAATTCTGTATTCAGATAACATCCTGTTGCAAGTGAATGACCCAAGCAAAACTTCCTGCAGTCTTAAGGAGAAGGCAGAAAAATCAGGAGAGAGGAAAAGGAATCTCTGGACTGAAGAAAGATCTTTTGAATCAGAAATGTTGTCCCTCATTAGAATTTCCAACACCACCACCCTTACTCCTTCCAAAATGTAAACACATAATAAAAAATTAAATGTGAATGTAGCGTGGAAGAGTTCTTGCAATAAATGGGAATCAAGTTCTACAAAACATCAGGACAGACCCAAGGAGATTACATTTCTTTCCCCAGCTTTTGCTGGTAAAGCAGTGCTGGAGAAACAGCCATATTTATTTTTTTAACTCAGAAGCTTCTCGGGATGCCAAAGGAAGCAGCTTCAGGAAAGCAGAGCCATTTGTCTCAGTGTGTGTTAAGTAGGAACAAATGCAAAACCAGCTTCTAGACCTCAAGGAACATCAAATAGCTTTTTAATTTATGTCCCAAATTCCCTGCAGATTCTGAAATGAACAGAGGGCAGGGTTCAGAGAAAATGCCTCACTCAATCAAGACAGCTGGATGGATATTCTGAGTTTTCCTCAAAGAAGCAAGGTGCTTTTACACCAGAATGGAGCAGGCACAGCACACAGCTCTGGAAGGATCTGTGGAAAAAGCAGACCTGTTGCTTGTGTGACCCTATAAATAAATGTATAGAAAATTGAATAACTCAGGAAAGAAAAAGGGAACAAAAAAAAAAAAAAGCTGGAGACCCATCTGAGCAAGAGCACAATTTGCAGGCAAGAACTGTGAAGGAGCAAGTGAAATATTCCTCACAGGAACCAGTTAACTGTGCTGACTGCCTGAAAACCCTCTGACCTTGTCCTTGCCCACCCAGAATCAGTTCTGTGGAAGTTTCAGTAAGTCAGGCCTCAGCCCATGGGGGAAATTGCAGGGAGGAAGGGCCTGAGCAAGACCGTGAAAAATACTCCCTAATTATGGAAAATGATAATGCTGCAAAACTGTGGTTTAGGCATGTACATGATCCAGAGTGAACAGCCAGGAAAAAGGAGGAATTAGCCCCTAGAGCCAAGTTCTTTTGTGACAACTGCCACACATATGCCAGGGCCCAAATCCAGCAGCTCCTGGAGCACATGGCCACATGGATCCTGGGAAAAGGGCTCAGGAATGGTCATCCTGGCCACAGGCTCAGGCACTTCTGCTCCAGCAAACCTTCAGTCAGGGCAGGGTCTGAACACAGAGCCAGCAATGCCAAAGGAGGATGTGGAAGGAGCTGGAGAGATGGTGCATCCCCTCAGGGCTGGGGCTGCCTCCATCACCCCAGCAAATGACAGCAAATACAGGAGAGCGGTCTGAAAACACAATGTCTGCAAGATATCTATAGGTCAGGGTTTAATTTATGAAATTACAGACTAAAGTTGACAAATCTAGGGGGGAAAAAATAATCTCTGCAGGAATGCCTGACCCCCAGAGCTGCCAGCCTCTCCCAGGGCATGTGGTCAATCACATCCTGCAGCAAACACTGCAATGCCTGCAGTGCTTGGCCCACACAAGATCACACATTTGAAGCCTGAGGGAGTTGCTGTGATTATGTTTGATCAAACCTTCAGAACTGTTTCAGTGACCCTGTGACCCAAGTCCCACATTTTGAAACCACATTCCCATAATACCCACAGCAAATGTTGGAGCCTGGTGGGGCTTGCTGGCTTTGGGAGGAGGAGGGGTGATAGCCAAACTGGAAATTCAAGATAACCAAGGCTGGAGGCACTGCCAAAACATTTTAGAGGAGGGAAAACATTTTTCTTCCAAAGCACTGTTACAAGCCTGAAATAAATGTGCAGACTGTTAGATAAAGACAGAGATAAAAATAGGCCTGTTATTAAATACCTCTCCTTTAATGAGGTTCATCCTTCTAAACAGCCTCACGAAGGTTATTAGAGTTATTGCAGAAAATACAGCCTGCTTGCACATAAAAACCAGAGCCAGATATTCCTCATCACCCAGCACACATTTAAGCACCTCTCAGCAGCTCACACACTCACAGCATCCCCAGCTTGGCAGGGAGGAGATAAAAGAAAGGAATGAGAGATGTCTTCTCTGGGAAACAGTCTCTCTTCTTTCAAAGCACTTTTCCCCCACCAAACAATGTAAATTTAACCACAGGAATGATTCCCACTGCTGATGTCTACTGTTATTACACCACCACCAGCCTGAGCATCATTAAAGCAAAGTTTGAAATTATTCTGAAAGCTGCAGCTTAACCTCCTCCTGTTGCACTAAACCCACTGCTTGACTCTCAGCAGCTCATGCCCTGCTTTATGACCACTCCAGATCACCTGGAATAGCCTGCAGAGCTCAGAATTCCACAAACCACTAGCAGGAGTCATGGCCTGGCTCATGAAAACACAGCACTGCACCCTTGTTTTGGCAGTGCCCCACAGCCTAGCCTATGGCTGCATTTTAGAGAAGCTGCAAACTTTTATTCTGGCAGCTCAGAAGCACAGTTAGTTTTTGGCAGAAGGAGCATCACTGCAAAAGAGTTTTGTAACCAGTTTGTTTAATGAAACCAGTAACATCACGGCCAGTAAGGGACAGGACTGACCTGACACACCAAAACCCACCCCAAGCCCACTTTGCTCCTAAACCTGAGCAATCCAAGCAGCACATGTAGGGCTTTTTCTCACCACACCAGTGCTGCCAGGACACTGCTCCTTCTGGAAATGACAGGAGAGAAGTTTTACCTGTATTTGGGGGGCAAAAACTGGTTCCCAATTCATTACAGAGATGCTGAAACCAAGCTGTAGGGAGGGACACTTGTGCTGTGTCTCCCTGTCCTGAGCTGGCATGCTTCAAACACTCCCTGCAAGAGCAGGGGGCTGAAAACCACCTGTCTGCTCACTGTCCCAGCATCTCCTGAGCCCCAATCCTGTCCTTTCACCAACAGCAGGCAGGGAAACACCACTATCCCTCTTAGCCAGAGACCAGGGCATGGAGGGTGAGCTTGGTCAGCCACATCTGCCTGGCACTGCCCCACACCTAAGGCAGGAGCAGCACCTGCAGCTTCAGCCCTGGCACTTCTGCCAAGGACTTGGGATTGGCCAGTGTTGGGGACACTGTGCATCCTGTGATGTGAAGGTGAGAGGCAAAGGAGATCCCACGAGGGGAGGAAGCTGAGAGGGGAGCCCATGAAGGCAGCTGGCAATAAAAAGGACAGGCACAAGATACATTTAGGAGATGAAAAGCCTTCTATGCAAAAGGTCAGATTGAAAACAAGCAGAGGGAGAGCTACCAAGGACCATAACTCAGCTTCCAAGCACTGAACATTTGCTCTCAAGTCAGCCTGGCCTTTCCCACCTGCTGGAATCATCCTCCAGCTCTCTTGTCTCTGGCCAGACAAGACTGTAACAACTCCAGAGTCGAGATTTCTCCCCTCTGCACATCACTAACAAGTCTTTTTATAAAGAAACCAGGGAAGAAGCGTTTCATCTAGTATAGATGAGGGTTTTAAAATTCCATTTGCCTTCCCTCTATATGCAAATTTGTGCTGATCTGATGAGGCTCCTATTTCCTGGATTAGACACATCAAACTTTGCAAAAACGAGCATACCCTGCTGGTTTCACTCTGTATTTCACAGCCCTCTCTTGACTGTGCTGCCATAAATATTTCAGAGACCTGCCCACCACTGTCTGAGTTAGGTCCAGGTCAGGGAGAAGCCAATGGTTTGGACAGTGATTAATTCAGCAAAGCAATTAGCAAGAGTTGCTGCAGCTCAGGACATCCCAGGGAGCAGCAGGAGCAAGGTACCCACAGACAAGGTGTAAGGGGACCTCAGCAGCCACCACGTCACCACCACGGGCTGTGGGACAGGCCTGGCACAGGACTCCTGAGCCAAAGGCATCCCTCCTGCCTCCTTCCTCCCCCAGCTTTAAGAACCTCTTCTCAGCTCAAAGCAGGGCTGGCTCATTGGGCCACCAAAATCTCCTGAATGGCAATGGAACTGGACCGAGTTATTTCCCATCCTCAGTCCTGTTCTTTCCATAGCAAGTCCTTCCAAGCAGCCTCTGAAAACACCTCCCAAACGTGGCTGCCTTGAGAACTGTGTTTCCACAGGTGTAAAACCTTGTTTGAGCAGCAAATGAGATGGGAGAAGACCCATGACAAGTAGGAGCAGCAAAGATAGCCTGAGGATCCTTGGGAGCTGAAGCCATGGATATTTAAATGCCAAGCAATGTATCACTGGCTCCCTGCTGAACATAAGATGGTTTCATCTTTGCAGAAGCAGCACCTACAGCATGTTCACATCAGCTTCACTCTGGCAGCCTGATCAGCAGCAGCAGCTATGGCTCCTTGGTTTTTAACTGTGATATAATCAGGCACTTCAGAAAATTACTCTGGGCAGCACAAACGCTGGGGAGTCACTGCAGGTTCAGCTCTGCAAGGCAGAGCTTTAACCACAGCTGAAGGTGCAGGCCAGCCAAGCTCCCTGCTCTGCCCTGAGACATCCATCCAAACCCCAGAGACATCCACACTGCACTGTGCCAGTCACAGTGCCAGGCTCTGCTCCATCCCTCCAGTTTGCAGGGAGCTGCTCTGCAGCCTCCCTGCCCCACTGCTGCCTGTCTGCAGAGCAATCTGTAAATATTTTGATATTTTGGGCAGAGGAGGTTCTCACTCGTCCATCTGGATTGGAAAGTGGACTCATTAACTCCCAACTGTCAGCTGGAAAACCTGCCAGAGGATTTCTGCCACATCAGGGAGCAGCAAAGTGCTGCTGCCATGGGGATGGCCAGAGCAGAGGCCCTGTGCAGCCCCAGCTCTCCACTCATCACTGCTGGGGGCATGATTAACCCCCTTTTCCTTTCCCAATTAAACTCCTGCCCTCTTATATCCTTTTCCTGAATCTTCACAGGAAAGTCTTTCCAGAGGAGCCACTGCTGGGTGGAAAATCTGCTGCTCAGTGATACGAATAGATGGTCAGAACAATCTAACTTCCAATCATCATCAGGAATACTAAACAAAATATTGGGAAATTTTGTGCCCAAATAACAAAAGTAAAAGGAGATTCCAGCTCCCAAGGGTACTATCACCCAAAGAAAGTGTATTCTGAAAGGAAAAAGACAGCAGAGGAAGCACAACTTCAAACAAACTCTGTGTCTGCAGTGGAACAGTTACCTGTCCATGAGGAGCCTGAGCAGGGCTGTGAACCTTCATTCAGAGGACCCTGCAATCCCACTCACCAGACCCCAAAAAACCTGCAGGTTCCTCTGGACTCCACCACGGACAGAAGGAAAAGCCCCACAGATGATACCAAAAGGTCCAATAGCAGAGGCACACATCTCCCTTCAGTCTGAGCCCTGCACCTGGTGCATTATTTAGTGCCAAGTGAGAAAGAAGCAATGCCTAACGAAGTGTTAAAGGGCTTGGGGAAGTCTCACCAACCTTCCCAGAGCCGTCAGCTCTGGCTGCCTGGCAGAAGAGACAACTGGTCTTGCTTCCAGATTACAGGAGGCACAGCTCTTAGGGCAACTGTCTTTCTGTGTTTGCATCCAGCTACCTCCAGCAGCTTGAAGTGTGCTCAAAGTGCAAGGAAGCACTTGATCAAAATCCAGCTCACACTGTAGACAGGGAGGAACAAGTGCCCAAAGCGTTACAGATACAATAACAATTGAATTTGGGGGGGGATTTGACAGGTTACAGGTTGATGACACTGCTGCAGTCTCAGTGGAACGTGGATTGATGCAATTAGCAACAGGGAACTAGAAACTCAGAGGAAAACTGGGAATACATCTATAAAAGATGAGCTGCTGCACCATTGTAGAGAAGCACAAAAATCCTGCGTGAGTTCAGAACAGGAACAAGTTGAAACAGGAGTGAGATGGGGGAAACGCAGCTCCAAGCTCCCTCCCAGTGTTCAGAACTGCAGATCCAGATTTTAAATTAAAACGTTTGCTTCCCCCAGAGAGACTGGCCCAGTTTGCTGCAGGGATACAACGGGAGAGGAAGTGGGGCTGCCCTGGAGAGATGGGCAGCAGAAGGCAAACTCCTGAGCCCAGCCCAGCCAGGCTCTGCTCAGCTGCCACTGAGTGCACCCACATGGAAAACATGGCAAGATGCAGAACCAGAGGATCAGACACACTGCCAAGGTGCATGGCTCTGCTGCAGGACCAAAAGGTGCATCCTTGTGCAGCCACAGCAGCAGCTTCCCTCGTGCCAGCAGCTCCCTGCCCAGCACAGAGCTGTGTTCACACTGGGAAAGCCTCGGGGCCAGAGGCTACAGGGATGGGCTGGCAGCAGGGTCCCCAGCCTTGGCTAACACGTGCTGAAGGTGTGAGTGCCAATCCTCACAGAGATTTCACTCCAGAGGAACCCCCAGGAGACAGAAACCCAGGCTGGCAGCAGGAGACCAAGGCAGGCTCCTCTTTGTGCCATGTCCCCAGTGCTGAGATCTGTAGCAGTCAGAGCATGAGGCAGGACACCATTTAAGTCTTTACAAGAGTAACCAAAATTACTCTCCTCTGTGAATACTGACAAGCTCCCCACTTCCACAAGCCCTTCACTGCATGTGCCCAACATGGAATAACTACAAAAATGAAGCGGAATAAGGCACCAGAGCGGTGGAGAAGGTGCTTGTGAACAAACCCTGCAATGAGGTTTCTAATGATTGCAAGTATGTACATGTTCTGCTCCAACAAAGCTGGTGGGGATCTGCCAGGCTGAATAATGAACAGGGACACCACACGCCTTCCATGCATAATGGTGCAGAAATGGAAGATAAGTATATACTGCAGCTTTGTGGAATGCAGGGGCTTTTGTAGCCATTTATGTTATACAAAGATTTACATTTGGAAAAGTCATTCTGCTATATCTGGCAGAAATTTCAAGACAAATGGAACCCATACTTATTCATTCAATGATAATACGGAGCACAGGATAAAGCTCTTAAATTCAGAGCACTTTATAAAAATTAATTACTACTTAGTTCACCCTTGTGAGGTGGGAAGGTATTACACCTGCATATACATGAGGACACCAAAGCACAAGTGGATTAAACAGCTCATTCAGGACCCCAGAGACAGGCTAATTGTTGAAATATGTATGCACACGTGCATCTGGGTGTGTTTGAATGGGTTTGGCCCCTCCAGAGCCTTCCCAGCACAGGGAGGCCAAGCTGCTCTGCTGGGCTCCTCTCACCATAGAGTCCCAGGCACATCTAATGAAAGACACCAACCCAAAGAAAGGGAAGAGATTTTTTGTGGTTTGCACAAAATGGGAATAAAAGCTAGCTTTCAAACAGCCAAGGAACAGAAAACCCATTGTTAAAAAGCTGTGCAGTGCTCCAGTGACAGCTCCTAATCAGCTTGCCACTGAGCGGCTCCACACCGGAGCACAGCAGACCTGGGAATCCATGTGCCAACAAACGTTATAAAACCTGGCCCTTGACAAATGAAGAGAGAAAGGGCTGTGGAGCCAGTGACAGAGACAGCCCCCCACCCACAAGGGGGCTGGCAGCCCACTCCTCCTGCTCCAGTGACCTGAAAGCCCTGGAGAAACCACTCCCCTTGCTGGCCGCTTTGCCCACGGCCTCCAGTCCCTGCACTGGGTCACCGAGCCCTTCTCTTGATGTGAACACCAGCAAAAGCACACATTGTCATGGGAACAAACAGGCATTGGAGTGTCTGCAGGGCTCCTGTCAGGGCTGGCAGGTGGGCTTCCACAGGGATGCTATAATTAGCCAGCAGCAGTTACCTGGACGCAGGGTTTGCCACTGATCCGTGGGGTAAAACACTTCCAGGTCTTCAGGATCGGCGTCATCCTCTGTCACTGGCTCCTTCCCACTGTCATCTTTTATGTCGTTCTCTTCTATTTTTGTAAGGGCAAACTCCTTTTGGAGAGAAGAGATTCAGCTCATTAGCAATTGCATCTGGGTAATTTAGTGCTGGCTGAGAATACAAAATTTTTTCCCTCGCCAGCAGATTTTTTTTTTTTTTTTGACATCCGAGATTCTTTCCACATGGTTAAATTTAGATTTAAAGTATATTAAAGGTTAAACATGCATAACTAGCATGACATTTGTGCTGAACAAAGCAATGCAGCTTATTTCCTATTCCAGAGCAGGTTGCAGGTTTCAAAGCAGCTCTCACAGAGCCTCACCTGTATTTCAGTCAGAGGCTGGAGCCCTGGCTATTATTAGGGTTGTGTAACGTTGTAAGACCCCATTTTCCCTTGCCTAAAAATATGTCAAACTTTTAACTTTTTCAGCTGAAATTTTCCACACGAGTGGAATGCCTCAAGGCTTGTTGGTTGGTTTGGGTTGTTTCTTTCTTTTTTTTGGTGGTGGTTTTTTTCTTTTTTTTTTCTTTTTTTCTTAAATGCACTTATTTCAGGCTTGGAGAAGATTTCAGCTAAAATAGTTCAGCTATTTCCAAAATAGGACACGGGGAAAAAACACACCGAGTTGCCCACATGATACAAATGTGAGGATCCTCTTCTCCACCTGCTCCCAGTGTTCTCCAAGTCCTTAAAACAATGAGGCAGGGATTTAATCACCACCTCCATGGCAAGTGCAGCACGAGGCTGGCAGAGGTGTGGGAGAGCAGCCAGCACGAGTGGTTCGACGTCACACCAAGGCAAGAACAGGGGAGAACAGCAGGGGAAGAAATCCTTGCTGTGAGGGAAACCTTGCTGTTCAGTGGAAAGCCTCCCTAGGGAGCAGGTGGGAGTCACATAAAACCCTGCAGAGTGCACAGTAATGACCTGTACTCTCACACCAGGTACTGACTCCTCGGTCTGGGCTGTTCTGGTAACAACAGGAACAGATGAACTGAGCCAGACTCATCATCCCCACAACTCAGTGTCTGCTGAAGGAAATATTTTCAGCTTCTGAGATCACCAATTCAGTCACCACTGAAGAATTTGAGATAACCACCCTACAGGGAATGATTAGTCCTAATTGTTGGCAATTAGAATAGAGTTACAGCTCACTTCATGAAGTGTTTGGATATTAATCCTTAGGATGTTTTCACAGGGGAAAACGTAAGTAAATTCAGGGGTTAACTGGAAATTCTGGGACAAATTCTGCCTTCAGTTCTTCCACTCTTTGGGAAAAAATGCATGCACATTTTCTGTCAGAATTTGGATGCTCTGCATATAAATATCTGTTTCCAGCCTAGAAGAGTCTTTCTGAGCAACAGAAATGTCAACCTGAGCAAAACATGCACAGTAGCAACAACAGTGTGGATGTGGCACTTGAGGATGTGTGTTGGTGGTGGTCTTGGCAGTGCTGGGTTAAAGGTTGTACTCAATGATCATAAAGGTCTCTCCCAACCTAAACAATTTCACGATTCCATGATTGTGGTAACACACAAAGGTGGCTGACAAACCTATAGAATTTTTTTTATTTCAGCTGTGGAAAGGGACTGCAATTTCAGAAATGCACGAGAAACCAGATCTTAACTCCTGCTCTTGCTGAGTGCATCAGGGGCTTGGAATTGTTCAAATTATAACAAATGGTTAAAGCTCAGGAACAATCACAGCCATAAAAGCCCAGGTTCTGCAGATGAAAATCAATGTTAACATTTTCCGAGCCAAGACTCAACAGGACTAAAAAGGAGTGAGTGAGTAGGGCCGTTATTATTTAGCTGATTTCCACGGCTCTGTGATTATCCAGGAGGGAGTTAGTGATACAGGCTATTGTAAATTTACCACCAGGCCTCCCAGTGCTGGATCTGCTCAGACACATAATGGAGACAGCTGATGTTTACCACGTCTGCCCAGGAAAAGTGCTGGAGTTTAAATGCTCAGTAAGGATAAAAGGATGTGACTTGGTTCATTTAAGTGTTGCTGTCACTGCCTGGCCACAGTTGCTTTGCAATATCCCATTTTCATTACCATTTCTAGCAAAAATGGGCAGCACCACGCAAGCCATTCTTCATTTACACAGAAATCAGCAGAACCCTTTTTGGTTTGTTTTCATAATTCAAGCAGGAGAAAGAGGTTTCCTAAAGAACAACTGGCATTTCCTTAAGGGCAAAAAGCATCCATGTTTTATCAGTCTGAAATCAGGCTGGAGCAGCCAAAACTTACGGGCACTGTGTCACTCAGGCTGGAGCAGCAGAAGAGCACAGAACCCAGCAGCAGCAGCAGGCTGACTCTGGCACTGGTGGAGAGGAGCCTGGCCCAGAGAGACATTGCCACCAGCCTGAAATGCAAACCAAAACAAACCCAACTGTATTATTTCCATTTTCACAGGTTTCAGGACTCTTTACACAACACTTTGCAACGCAGCATGGGATCAGGGGTGTGACACGGCAGGAAGCACAACACCTCGAGGTGTGAGCACATGGGGCTTGTGGGGGGCAGCTGGGCTCACTGCTAATGGGGTTTGTGACAGGTAATGCCAAGCACCTTATACTGACCCTACAGGGGATAATATCTCTCCTGGAAAACATGAGGAGACCTGCAAGACTTGTTTAAAATCACTCTGTCAGTGCCATGGATGACAACTACAGGGAAAAATAAAAAGCAGTGCAATCCCGTGAAGGCTTTTTATGCCTGTGCCTCATTTTAAGCACAGAAGAAGCTGTGTTAATTCAAATTAAACAAAACGACCAGCTGTCCAAGGATCAGGGGTTTATCTAATCCATATGCAGGTTTTTCTTGAGGAAAACAACATTTTGCAGAGGTCATCAAGGTTTACTTGGTGGTTCCTGCAACACAAGGCTTTCCCTGCTGCTCACAGCAGCGGCTCACCCGAGCCGTGGGGCCAGGAGCTGGCTCAGGGGGACCAGGGAGCAGAGCCATGGCACAGAGCCACCCTCACCGACCACAGAGCTCCTGCTGAACAGAACAGGGGGGAAATGAAGGGCTCTGCTGTGGTGGGTGCCAGTCCCCGGGCACGGAGCTGGTGTGCCCACCCTGTGTGTGTTGCCACGCACACGTGTGCCCCCGCTGCCTCTCCACACGAGGCTCAGGATCCACCTACAGCCCTCAGCTCTGCTGGGGTAGGGAGTGCAGCAGCCTGCCAGCACACAGGCTGCACAAGTATTTCCTTTGATTGGCTCTAAATTTACACGCTGCTAAATTAAACTAAATGAGGTCTTTTGAAAGAAGATGGGACTGATTAGTTCCGTTCAAACACTCCTTCATTACTCATCCCTCCATCAAGTCTGCTCCTACTCCTATACAGGTTTTAAAGAATTTCCTCCCCTACATGCAGTCCGAAATATCTTGCCTTGCTGTCCATCAGGATGGCACATCAGATAGCAGAGTTTTCCCTCCTTGAAGCAACCACTTTCTGTCCCACAAAGCAGAAAACCTGCTCACAGCAGCACCCAACACCAGCTCCTGCCACCAAAGAGCCTCTGCCCCCAGAAGCCTTCAGAGACATGGAGGGAAGCCTCCTCTCCTTCCACCCTTTCACTGGTACCTTGTCTCTCCACTCCATTTTGTTACTTCTTCCTCTCTCTGCTTGGTTTTTGCCAGAAAAAGGAACCCACCACATCCCACTGGTCAGTGGTGGACAGGAGAGGGACAGAGCAGGGAGCAGAGGTAACAGAACATCTGATGTACTTCTGCATCTTCCAAAAACTCCTGAGCCAGGGTCTTCCTGAACAGCAGTCTCTACTTCTGAGCCACCTCTGCCACATCAACTGGATTTTTCTCATTGATTGGTTTTGGAACAGATCTGGATTTCTGATACCCACAGCATGCCTGAGCAATGAGTTCTCCTGCTTAGCTCACACAGTGCAGGAAAGCATCACCTCCCATTTCCTCCTTCAGTGTCTCCTCTTTTCTAAAGGGTCAAAGAACCACCTCAAGGATCCACAAGCCCTTATTAAACCACAGCTGGAGTAGAAGAAAAGCTCCTTATTTTCATAAGCCAGCCTGTGGCCAGAGTCTCCATCTCTCTCCTGGGACATGGCCAAGCAAAACCAGGTTACAACCAACACCCAGGCTCCTGGGCTAGCACACCCAGAGCACAATGCACAGGCTCAAACTCCCCTCTGCTCCCAGAAGATCTTGATGTTTGTGCCCTTCTGGACAGTGCCACAGTCATGACCTCAGTCCAGGGTGACCACAACACACAATTAATTCACTCTCATCTCAGAACAAACTGCTGCTTTTACACAGGGAACAGGTTTTTGGGTTTGGTTGAGGTTTTTTCAGTTATAAAACAAGCAGCAAAACTGGAGTAATGAAAAATAGATGTATCCCTCAAACTTTATCTGCAAGCCTGGAAATAAAAAGAAGAAAAAAAAAAAGAAAAAGAAATTCAACAAAGCAGTGGCTGAAAGCAAACGCACACTCCCAATAAAAATAGAGCTCACGTGTACCGAGGAGGCTGGTAGCAAATGACAGCACAGCCTCTTTCAAGCCTCCAGCCTCCTGCCTGCCTGGCAGATGACATCTGCACAACAATTAGCACTTTGCTTCACTCCCAGGTAGGCAGGAGGAGCCAACATGTGCAACACGGGGCTCTGGAGCTCCTGGAGAGCAGCCTGCACAGGCTGGCAGCTCCTTACAGACAGACACACGCAGAGGGCATGAGAGGATTTCCACACGGAATGTTCTGTGGACACAGTGGATTTTCAGAAATAACTCCTGCAGCCTGCAGAGCAGAAAGGGTGGCCATGGTGACCCCACCTGCACAGGGAATGTTTGCTTGGATTTGAGGGCATCTTTGGGGATGATGCACCCACGTACAGCAGCCAGGCAGCAGCAAAACCAGACTAGGAATGACACAAATTCCCCTTGTGCAGAGTGGAGGGGCTGATTTTTTTCTTAATAATCCCTTTTTGTCAAACCAAATCAGGTACCAGGGGAAAGAGCTAAGGGTCAGACTCTGAGAAGTCTCCACTGCTGGCAGTAATCCTCCTGTCAGAGGAGATGTTGCTGGCTGGGAGGTTCTGCTCCACAGCTCCAGAAATCCCTGTCTGCGCCAGCGGCGGCAGAAACAGCCCGGAGTTGTGCTCCCCATTAGCAGGGACATTTCCACTGGTTGCAGAGCTGCACCAGGGAGCTGCACAGCCCCAGGAAGGCAGCTCCTGCAGTCACAGGTGACAGCTCAAAGGCAGCCAGTGAGAGGAGCACATTTCATTAATGCCTCCTGCTGCTGGCACTGCTCTGTGCTTTCCTGTCCCGGCACAGAGCCCGCACTGCCCGTCCTGTGCCACTCCAACAAATCCGCCTGGAGCCTCATCTGAATTCTGATCTGCTGCTCCAGGAGAGCTCACAGATATCCCAGAGCTCCTCAGCCCTGTCGTCAGCCTCTGGCTTTGCAGCCAGCTGGACGCAGAATGACTGAATCATTGGGGTTGGAAGAGACTTCCAAGACCATGGAGTCCGAGCTGTGCCCCATCCCCACCTTGTCCCCAGCCCAGGGCACTGAGTGCCACCTCCAGGGGTTCCTGGGACACCTCCAGGGATGGGCACCCCAAACCTCCCTGGGCAGCCCTTAACCACCCTTTCCATGGAGAAATTCCTGCTGATGTCCAACCTAAGCCTCCCTTGGCAGAGCTTCTAGGCCATTTCCTCTTGTCTTTTTCCTTGTTTCTCGGGAGCAGAGCCCAACTCCAACCTGGCTCCACTCTCCTGGAGAAGGTCCCCCCTGAGCCTCCTTTTGTCCAGGCTGAGCCCCTTTCCCAGCTGCTCCTCACAACACTGGCTCTCCAGCCCCTTCCCCAGCTCCACTCCTCCCCTGGACACTCTCCACAGCCCCTCTCTTGCCATGAATGCTCAGAACTGGACACAAGATTGGAGTCAGGAGATTGTCAGCAGTGCCAGCTCAGGGGCCGGGCACTGTCCTGGTCCTGCTGCCACCCCAGTAATGATACAAAAATACCAATTATCTCTAAGAATAAACAATAAAATAAGCTAATCCTTGTTTTCATCTTGGGATGACCTGAGGGAGCAGGGTCAGTACTGCAGTCTTGCAATGCTGCCTGCAGATGAACTCATTCAGGCCAGGTTTCCATCAAGCTGCCCCTCACTGAGCTGGCTGGTGGCAGTGGGAGCACCAGCAGGACATCGTGTCCCCCCTAGCACAAACCACTGCCAGAGCTCCTTCCATGAGTGCAGGGCAGAGATGGGAAACCTCGAGGAACACGGCCCAAGCTGAACCATGGCACACAGACCTGCCAGCACTCACAGCCTCTGTGGCTGAAGGGGAAGTTTCCTGGGCAACAGCAGCTCAGGGAATGATCTCCAGCCAGCCGTGTACAGGGGCTGTGGGACTGGAGAGGCTCTCAGGACACAGAGTGCAATCACAGCAAGCAGAGATCCCCTTCACACACAATGTCCTTTTAATGGGTGACATCCATGGCTAAGCCCAGCGTGACAGCCAAGTGAAGTGCAGTGCCAGAGAGAAAGAAAAGGAAATTTAGCTGACCTGACCTGCAATTTTCCTCCTCTGAGTGAGAGGGTCCCCAGGTCTGAGGAGCATTCAGTTTGCTGTTATGCTACAGACACCTTGGGAGCACCCTGTGGGCAGCTGTCCCTCCTGCTCAATGACTGTACAGCTACACCAACAGGAGAAAGAGGTTTGGAGCCGAAATTCAGCCTGTGCTTAGGAGGAAACAGCTGGTGGGCAAAGAGAGGATTATTGGGAGGCCACAAACTAATGCCCTTTCCCAGTCAGTAGCTGGGTCTGCACAGTCCTGTGCTTTCAAGCAGGACAACCTGCACACACCACCACTTGAGGTCAATGCCTGGGATGATCTCAGCAGCTCTGCTCCTCCATCATCCTGTCCTCAGGAAAGCAGCCCTGTGGCTCCAGTGGGAATCCTCAGCCCCACACAGGAGCCCACTACAGTGACAGCCCCCAGCCCTGCCAAAGGGTCCCAGCTGGGCACAAAGCCCCAGACAGGTAAGACAGGGAGCAGCAGTTGTTTGCAGGCACCCTCACACCTCCAGGATCTCACTGGAGAGGGTGTAGCTGCCATACAGGCTATTCCATCTATGTTGCTTATGAAATTGCTTTAGAAAAACATTTATTCTTCTTGCTTGCTTCTCATCATTTACTCCTACTAGGACTCTGCTCTGGTGTGTTAAAAACACTCCTACACAAAGGGAAAAGTTGTGGGAACACCTTCTTGCTGCCTACAGAGAACCCACACGGCAAGGAAGCCACGCTTTGAAGTTGGCAGGAATAAACTGGACTGGCTGGGGCCAGCCTGAGCACAGAGAGCAGGTCCTGCTTCCACCTGCAGTAGAAACCCCACTCCAAACTGGAACCAGCCCACATGAGGGAATTGTGACATGGGCACAGGGCAAGAGGGGCAGGATAACAATGGCACAAACACGTGTTTACAGAGCTTGGCATCTACTGAGCACTCATGCAACCTTTGTAACCACTGCTAACAAATAATAACAATAAATATTAATAACCCCTCCAGGCTACCTGTGCAGCCATCAGCTCACATCAGCCCTTGGAGCAGCAGCTTGGCCATGACACCACCCAAGAGCTCCGACAGCACTGCCAGGTGCCAGGAGCAGGACAGGGATGTATCCAGCAGCAGGAGACAGCCCAGCAGTGCCCAGGCACGGCAGGAGCAGCTCCTGGCACCAGCAGCTTCACCAGCACTGCCACAGCTCCCCCAAGAGCAGAGGAGGGGGTTGTTGTGCATCACTTGGATAAAGCCAGAATGGCCCCTTCTACCGGGCCACAGCAACCCTGACCCCATTGTTTATACAACTCAGTATAACACTAAGCATCGTTTAGTCTATCATTTAAATTGACTTAATTAATTCATTCAGCAAGCTGCATTCACACAAAGCGCTGCTCGCCAGAGGGCAGGAGCACAGCTTTGTGCTGTGGTGGTTTGAAGCCTGAGCAAGGCTGCCCTCGCCCTCCCACGGCTCGTTAGCAGCCGTGGCACGAGGGGCCACACTCATTAGTGCTGCTGGCACAAGGGGCCACGCTCCTCCATGGCTCAGCACGACCCCAATTCCACCAGCTGCCTCCCCAGCATCCCTCAGACCCTCCACACCAGAGAGAGACTGCTGAGGCCGGGATGGGGGATCTTCTCTGCCAGCATGGAGTGTGCAGAAGCAGAGCGTGCCTCAGAGATCAGAGGCTGAATTTATCATTTATTATTTATAAGCAGTGCATCTATCTGAATTTCTGGCAGCTGCTCTCGCAGGGCTCTGCACTGCCTGCACACCACATGACACTCTCACTTCTCAGAGCTCTGGGGTTGGCAGGGACCTCTGAGCCCACACCAGAGCACTGGTGCTGATTTGCACCAATTTAGAACTTTAGGACTTGCCTGGAGATGAGAGATGTGCAGGGACCTTCAGGACAAACATCTTTCTGAAAGCTGTCACACTGCCTGACCTCAGCCACCTCAGCTTTCCCCTTCCTCCTCACCTCCCCACCACCCCAAACCCCAGCTGAAAACACCTCTCGTCCTGCCCATACCTATTCCCTTCTCCCACTCCTTGCTGCAATTTCCCATGCACAGCACATACAATAAATGATGTTTTCTGCCCCCACTCAGATCTATCCTCTCCATCAGTTCCTATTTGCAAGGTGACACCTTGCCTCACGCTATCCCAGGAGTCTGCCAGCATTCAGAGTGTGTTTATCCCCTCTGCTTTCCCAAGCTTGGAGAATCTAACAGGAAAGAAAGCCCATGCTTCACTAACAAGGTCCCAGAGAACCCTAATGTCCCACTGCAGCTGGGCCCACGAATTGCCAAAGATTTAACTGGCTTATTCACAGCCTCTCTGGAAATAGCTTTTTTGTATTTTCCAAGTTCCTGCTGTTCACCCATGGCTCTCACAGGGAATAACAACCTCCTTCCCCTGTCAGATGCCGGCTTCCCTATAAAGAAACTCAATTAAGAGGTTAAGAAACCATGCAAAATTCCTGCTCAGTGTTACAGACATCCAACAGTGATGGATCCAGCACATGACTCCCACAGCAGCACTCACACCATGCTGCCTGCCCAGTACAACCATCCCTCCCCATGGCTGCATCTCAGCCTGTCCCAGCCAGGACCCTCCCTGCCAGTCCCAGCTCAGCCTGGAGGCTTCCCACGGGGATTGCCAAGCCAAGGAACCCCCTGCCACTCCCTGAGAGCACCTGGCACAGAGGTGCCCCAACAGTGGGCACACAAAGGACTCCTCCAGCTGCCCTATCGATCCGCCAGGAACCACGAGCTGTGAGCTTCATGAAAAATGCATTTTCTCACCTCTCCACAGAGTGCCAGGTGGTGGTGACAGCTCTGACTCCCCGTGACAACCTGTGGGACAGAGAGCAGCAGGGAGCAGGATGGCACACGGGCAGCAAATGTGGGGCTCACACGCTGGGTGCTCTGGATATGTGGCCAGGAATAACATGGTACAGCAGCTTGTGGATTGACTGCATGGGATGCCTGGCTGCATGTCCAGCCCTGGCTCGGCTCCCACATGCTTCTAGTTTTGTGGCAAGCCCCCAGTTGAAAAGGTAGAGGCCACTGGGATCCACCTCATGGGTCAAACCCACTCAAGAGCTGCCAGACTGGCACCAAAACCTGGAATAAAGCCCTAACAGGCCAGTCTCAAACCCTCCCCTGAAGGGGAATAAGGAGCTCTCTGGGGAGGAACACAACCTGCTGCCACACAGGTTCCCTCAGGACCAGTTCTGGCTTTGTCCCCAGTGCCTGCATCAATCCAGTCATGTCAATCCCCATGCTGGGGCTCAGCTACTCCATTCCCAACACAGACACCACAGTTACAACCAGGGCTGCTTCCACTGAGGTCAGCAGCAATGTCTTCATGTGCTTGGATGAAAGGCTTGATGCAAGTTTGCTTTTTTCCTCCCTGCACTGGTCGTTTCATAGTGGTTGCAGAGGATGTCTTTGTTAAGCAATTAAATAAGCCCTGGGACAGGAATGAGCACGAAGGGAGAGCTGAGAGACTGCCAGTCCCATCATCCAGAAGCGACTCTTGTGGTGGTTGCCATTCCTCTCTCTATCCAGGCATTTCCCACCAAGACTGAAAAGCAGCTCTTGCTCCCCAACCATCAAAACTTCCCCAGGACAAAGCCAAAGCTGAACAGCCAGCCTCTGCAGGCAGCATTCCTTCAGCAGGGTTTATCCTAAAGAAATTTAAATTAAAACGAGCCCCAAGGGCTGCAAATGCAGAAGCAAATGCACAGAAACCTGAAAGAGAACGTAATTCCTTCCCTCTCCTGTTCTTATTCTGCCACCCCTACTTTGGGGAATGGTTTGTTGCCTTTTAGGGCTATTTTAGATGTTACTTGCAGCAAAGTATGGAGAAAACAGTTGAAATGTGATGGTGCAGCATTCTTTTTAATTAAACAATCCCTCAGGCACAACGGAATGGCTCCAGTCAAGCCCAGGGCACTGCAGGTCTGCCTCCTTGGGGGGGAGATGCTGGCCCCACTCCCCCTGCAGAGCAGAAGGTCTCCCTTCCTCTCTGGAGGTCTGTTATCAGATGGCTCAGATCTTCAGCAGGGTTTGTGTCCTTCCTGCTGCCATCCTGGCTTTTTTGCCTTGTCAGTTCTGCTAAGCAGAGTTTTGATCCCCCAAGCAACTCCTGGTTCAGGGACCTTCTTTCCTTCTGCTGCCCAAACACGAAGGACATGGAGCTGGTGCTCCCCAGCACCTCAGCTTCAGAGGGGAAGGCTTTGATGTGGCCCTGAGTGCCTGGATCTGAGACTCCTCTGGTCTCTTCAAACAGCAGCAGAGCCACAGCCTGTGATCCGTGAAGCATTTTCCTTGGGGAATGGAAGTCACGCCAGCATTCATCTCCACCTTGTCATGGCAGAACAAGCTGCATCGGTGCTTCAAAGAGCTCCTCAGCCTTAAATCCTTATAAAATGTTGACTAAGTGGAGAACATATCTCTGAAGGTCCCAGGAATCCCAGCAGAGGTTATGAAACAGCTTTCCTGTGAATGCCTGTGCCGTGGGACCCTGCCTGTGCCGCTGGAACCGCGGCAGGCACCACGCCGGGCTCCACTCCCAGGAACACTCTGCTGCCCCGGGGATGTCTGAACTGACACGTTATGGAGAGAGAATTAAAGGGGTACCAAAGCTCCCAGTCCACAGGTCCCTCCTGGGCTCCAGGAATAGGCTCCCTGCTCCTCACAGCTGTGCTGCCCCTCAGCCACAGCACTCCAAAACTGGCACTGAGGAAAGAGGAGAACAGAGATGTGACCAGGGCTCAGTGGGTTTCCTCCACAATTTTCTCTTCCAAGGCACAATTACTCTGTTTGTAACCTCAGTACCTTCCAGTCAATGCACTGTTTCTCATCTGGAGCTCAGACCAACAGCAGAAGATCCAGACACTCGACAGGAAAATCCTTTTGGTGAGACGCCCTATGAAGAGTCATTTCATGGACTGGCATATCTCAATAGTTGAGCAGCACTGGTGCACAGAGGCTTCTTCCTTTGACAGTCCTAGCTGTCACTGCACCTGCTGGCTCTGCAAAAACCCAAGCAGCAGCCAAAGGACACAGGGACTTTCCATGTCTTGGTGTTCGCTGTGATTGGCAAAGCCAAGAGCTCGAAATCTGCTGTCAGAGTGAGCAGCTGTTCCCACACACACCCTCAGCTCTGATCAAAGATACACCTGCAGCACCTTCCTTTCTGCTGTGAGACACCAGAACATCCTGAGCAGCTGCCTGTGCATGCTGGTGGTGCCACGGCAGGTGGGGACATGGCACATCCACCACAGGTCTGCCAGACCACGGCTGTGCACGTCTGAGCTTCTGCCACAATGACCACAGACCTCAGCTGTCCCCTCCTGCACACAGATTTTATCCCCAGCTATTCTGCAGAGCTCCTCCATCAGCTGCCATCCAAATGAAGCTGCTCTGTGAATCCAGGCTGTTTCAGTGACAGCCTCCACAGTGACTTCCAGTGACCACACACATCACATGTCAAGACAAGTTTTGGCACTGACCCCAATGAGGGAGTGAGAAATCTCCACACACCCAGAGGCAGGCAGGGGCAGTTCCTCACATGTCAAAGGGAGCAGCAGTGGGAACAGGCTGCATATGTTTTCTGAGGCAAGGACCCTGTCATTTATGGAACAAACGGTACACTTATGGTGCTATTCAGGAAGAAATAATAATTATAATGGCCTCCAGTCTCCAGATCTTTTAAGTCTGTACTTAAAGAAAGAGCAAAAAAAGACCAAAGCAAACAAGGCTTCCACAAAACCCTCTGAACCAGCTTTTAGCTGCTGGACAAAAGCGTGGCAGCAGGAACTGCTCTGCATTGTCCCGTCTCATTCCTGTTTCGTAACAGCCCCGGCACTGCAGGCAAGGCACAGCAGGAGCCCAGCCCTGCCCGGGTGCTGGAGCTGCCCTGGCCTCCAGCTCCTGCCTCGCCACCGTGCTCCAGGGGCGCTCCAGGGGTGCTCCAGGGGTGCTCCAGGGGTGCTCCAGGGGTGCTCCAGGGGTACTCCAGGGGTACTCCAGGGGTACTCCAGGGGTGCTCCAGGGGTGCTCCAGGGGTGCTCCAGGGGTGCTCCAGGGGTGCTCCAGGGGCGCTCCAGGGGTGCTCCAGGGGTGCTCCAGGGGTACTCCAGGGGTGCTCCAGGGGTACTCCAGGGGTGCTCCAGGGGTACTCCAGGGGCACTCCAGGGGTGCTCCAGGGGTGCTCCAGGGGTGCTCCAGGGGCACTCCAGGGGTGCTCCAGGGGTGCTCCAGGGGTACTCCAGGGGTGCTCCAGGGGTACTCCAGGGGTGCTCCAGGGGTGCTCCAGGGGCGCTCCAGGGGTGCTCCAGGGGTACTCCAGGAGTGCTCCAGGGGTGCTCCAGGGGTACTCCAGGAGTGCTCCAGGGGTACTCCAGGAGTGCTCCAGGGGTGCTCCAGGGGTACTCCAGGGGTGCTCCAGGGGTACTCCAGGGGTGCTCCAGGAGTGCTCCAGGGGTGCTCCACAGGCGCTCCAGGGGTGCTCCAGGAGTGCTCCAGGGGTGCTCCAGGGGTGCTCCACAGGTGCTCCAGAGGTGCCCAGCTACCCTGGCACGTGCTGTCTGCTGGGCTTGTTCATCCCAGGGCAAGGAGCAGGGAGCCAGCCTAGGCACTTGTGATGCCATGACGATTTTTTTTGCCTTTTCTTTTAAATACCTCTTATGTATTCTCAGTGCCCCTAACATGCAAACTTGTAATTCCTTAAGTCTGATAACTTAGCATAAACCTGGCATTCTGTTAGGCCAGAAAACCAAACATCCTATAGGCCTTGCAGCTGGAGGCTGGAAAGCCCTATGCTACCTTGAGAAACCAAGGTCTCCTCTAAAATACATCCTGTAAACTAAAATTAAGCCCATCTAGAGAGGAATATTTCAAAATAGGAAGATATCACACTATTCATTCAAGCCTCTCATTGAGGCATCTTTGTTAAATATGCTCATTTGCAAGGTCTATAAAACTGTGTGTGTGATCTACCGTGTTATGTGTGTGTGTCAGGGCATTCCACCTTGGCGAAGTGTTGCACTATAAAGATCCTTATCAAATACTGAGATAAAACTCTTTATCCCCTAACCATGTCGGGCTCTTAATTTTAAGAGCAAGGAAAAGGCATCACCTGGTGGGCTCTGCATGCCCAAGGGCATTGAACAGCAGCACCCAGAGCTCCCTCCATGGCTCCAGGATGAGCTCCCAGGAACACGTTCCCAGCACACATAACTCTCTGTCTAATCAGGCACTCAGCCCTGTTTGGACAGAGATTTACAGAGAGGATTTTTTTCTCTTGGAAGCAATAATAGATGGACAGCAGGAAAGGGAAGAAATTAATGAACAAGTAATCATTCCCAAAGTTGCAAATAGGAGCAATTTCTCACTCTGAGACAACTCTGGAAAACAAGATTAAAATGCTTAGGGGACATATTCTGAAAACTGCCGGTAATAGAACAGATAAAATGTATTTACACTATCTCACAGGGGACAGGTACTTTTTATTCTGCTGAGGAATGTAATATTCTGCTCCTCATTCCAGAGCTAAAAGGGTGTCCTAAAAAAAGGAACTTAACAAAGTGTTTTTAATGGCAACTGGGTCTGGTTCCAGAACACAGGTTCTCCTCCACCCCGCAGCCAACACGCCATGGGAACCACAACCAGCACCTGCAGACACACCCAGCACACAAACACCATCAATAATCCATGCCAACAGCAGCATTATCAACCAGCAGAAGGGAGGCTGGGATGGCAGGGGGGTCACAGCAATGCTCCCTGTGCTGATGTTTCCTGAGAGGAGGAGGCAGGCGTGCCTTCCTCCACCTCCCCGCACGGGCAGAGCTGCGGCTGCCAGCGAACAGACTGTGCCTCAAGTAGCCGCCAGCAGAAACAATTTGTCATGTGTCAGATCAAATAAACTCTTCTGAGGCCACTGTGCTCCCTGAAGCAGACGGCTGCCAAACTCCAAAGGAGAAATCCAAGAAAGAGAGCTGGCCGGTGTCAGCCCCCAGTGCTTGTGGAGCTCAGCACACTTCTTGTTGTGAGAGATCAGCTCCCCTGCAGCCCCCCCACGCCAGGCAGCCACCAGTAGTTCCCATCAGGAATGAGGATTTGGTGTTTCAATTATCACTCTGCATAGTCCAGAAACTCCACAATCCTCATCCAGTGGCACAGCACCCTGCTCATCCCAGGGAGGCCTGAGGAAGGCTGGTATCTGTCAAGTGTCTGGAACAGGCTGCAATGGATTATCACTTGTCTGAGCAAGTGCTTCTTCCCTCCCAGCCAGTACATGCTTGCCTGTTACCAGAATTCCCTCAAAACTGAAGTAGAGATTACTAATTTTTCCTTTTAAATAGTCCTAGAGACTTTTTTTTGTTCATTCCCAAGCACCACTGCTGCTTCCCAAGTGTCCTTGCATTGAGGCCTCTCACATTGTCCTGTTTGCTGCACAATCCTGCAGGAACCACTAAAGCAAAGGGCCCAGGAATGTCCTTGTCTGTGATCCTGCTGGGCAGAAAAAAACCCTAAAACTGCTGTGGACACTTCTGCAAGAATAAATCCCGCCAGCAGTGCTGTGAGGATCTCAAATCACTCACCTGCTCCTGTGAAGACCAGGCTCAAGCACTCCCTGGTCTGCACAGAGGGCATATCCCTCAGCCCAGGGCTCAGCCACTGGCCCCAGATGTTCCATGGGCTCCATCTGGGAGCAGCCACCTGAGCACTGTCACAGCCAGGAAAGCCTCTCCTTCTATAGACGATGGGTAATGGCCCCATAAAAGTGAGTGTGCAAGAGGCCTGAGGCTCCTGGCTGAACAGAGATTAGTTTATGGCAAAGTGAGAGCAGCCATGGGGAGAAAGGCAGGAGATGCAAAGGAAGGACAGGAAAAGCTGGAGGTGTTGCTTCAAGTCACCAGAAAGCAACCTCCTGCCCCAGACCCCAGCAACAGCACCTCAACACTGCCTACCAACAAAAAGAAGTGAGCAAATGGGAAATCTGGCAGCCTAAAGCAAGGAACAAGGGAAGAACAAGGAATCAGGCACGGGACATTAACCCAGCATTAGCAGGGTCACTACAAACCTCAGCTGTGTGGGACTTCTCCAGTTTATTTAAAGAGCATCCAGTGCCTGATGACAAGTTATATTTAGACCCCTTTTATCTGTACCAGGACTCCTCTCCAGCCATGGGGACTGGCACAGAGCACAGGACCCCATCCATTGTTCCAGGAGCCTCTCACCCAGCTGAGAACACACCACTCGGCCAGCCCAGGAACCAGGAGAGCTGTAAAGGACTCACAGTGCTCCTTCCAGCAATGAGCAAACACAGACTGTGCCTGGAATGAGGGAAGTGTTACACTGACATCCCAGGGAGGGGGAGGAGGTTACAGCCTGCAGTCTGTCATTTACAGTGATGCCTGTCAGGCACTTACAGCTGTACAGACATCAGGAGTCAGGTTCCCACAGATTCCCAGCCTTTGCATACTCCAGTTTCCAGCCAACAGCTCTCTGGACTATGATCCAGCCCAGCTCAGTGGTGGAAGCAGTGCCAGCTCCAGGCACAGCCCTTGCCCTCAGCCTTTGAAGGCAGGTTAAGCAGGCAAAGCTTTAGGCATCAACCCAGGACATGGCTTGAACTCCTATCTCTGAATGGAGACTCCTCTCTGAAAAATTCATGCTTTTTTTCAGCTCTCTGCCTTTGAGAGACTTCAGAGAGAATCAAAGGGCTGGAGTGCAGAGGGAGTCACACTCCATCAGGTTCGTCGTCAAATTCTCCAGACACCCGGAGAAAACCAAACCTGCCTCAGCCACCCCATCTCACCCCTGCCCCTCCAGTCTGAACAAAGGAACTCATTTACAGCACCACTGACAAATTCCTCTCCCCAAGAACACGTGTCCAAGTGCCACGCTGTGAGTACTGGGATGGTTCCCAGAAGCCTCCTGCTGACGTGGAACACTCTTCCCCAGTTTCCCCACATACACTCTGTACCTGATTACCCCACGCTTGCTGGGAGAAAAGGAACAAAATGCACTCCAGAGATGCTTGCTGATTCCTGATTTAAGTACAACCATGGCAGCAACACCATTTTTCCCTCCCTTTCCAAGGCTGGCACGTGCCATGTCCAGTTCCCAGAGACAAGAACCTCACACCCAGCCCTTCTGTTCTGCCACCCTCAGGAGGGCCCATCTGGAGGTACCAACACAGGATTCAAAACTATGTCCAGAACTTGCAGAAGCACTTAGATCACCCACGGCTCCTGCTGGAAATTTTCCACAGTGTAACAGTTTATTTTGTGGGCAGGAAGAGAGCAAGAAAATTAATTAAGGCAGAGTAAGAAGAAGAAAATCCTCCTGAAGTGAGTTAACTACACTAAAGCAGCAGTTGTGAGCAGGCCAAGTCCATTTTAAGGGCTATACATTTTCACTTCCACAGTCTTGAAAAGGAAAATGAAGAGACTTTGTTCTGTATGCATATTGTCCACCATTTGTTATTGTCTGTCTATTGATGCTTACTTGAAAAACAAAATTTAATTAAACCCCACAGTACTGCATCGCCTGCCTTTGAAATATGCCTGCATTAGAGGATCATTACAGTAAATGAAATACAGTTTCATATCAGATTTTTCAAATAATGTCCTAAAACTGTTACAAATTAAATAATACTCCTGCAGAGAGAAATTAAGAGACAGTGTTTATAGCAAGGGCAAAGAGATGTTTACAGATGAAGTCTGAAACGAGACATGGAGGCAATGAAGCAGAGAGGTGCCACAGGGCTCTTCTAGACCTTGTTGGGAGGGTTCTGTGAAACTAGACAAGGAAAGAGTGTGCCAGGGCCAGGCACGTGGAAAGGGCAGCTTCCCCAGCCCCCAAGAATGTCAGGATGACCAGACAGGGTTTTGGGGTGTGCTGGCACAACCTCTCAACCCAGAGAGGTGTTTCTGCATGGGGAGAGCTCACTGCAGCCCCACACCCTCCAGGTCCTTTGCAAACCCAGCCAAAGCAGCAGCAGCCATGGGAAGTGAAGCCTCGTAACCACTCGAAGCACTGAAAGCCTGGACACTCCATGGCCAAGGAAAGGGATGCAGGAAGGTGCTGCTGTGGCAGGATGAGAAATACATACACAGGGAGGAGAAAAGCAACAGGAGCTTTGTTAATTCGGGGTAAGTAAAAGCACAAGGGGGTCAGTGAGTCAGTGCTGGGCACTGTGTGAGTCAGTGAGTCAGTGCTGGAACACAGCAAAGCAAGTGAACACTGCATGAGCCTCACAGCTCTGGCTGCAAGAGACCTGCTCCTTAATAGCACCTGGGCTGATGCCAAGTGCTCCTTGATGATTTATTTACTCTAAGAAATCATTTTCCCTAAAGAAGAGGAGCCTGTTACTGCACCCTTCTTCACTTGAGCCTGGAAAAGGCTGCACCCTGCAGCTCCTGTGGCCTCATTTCCATGGTGATGTACCAACACACACACACTGACTCCAGCAGGAAGGCAAACCTCCCCAAGGGGAAAGGCTGAACCTCCCCAAGGGAGAGGCTGAACCTCCCCAAGGGAGAGGCTGAAGGTGGCAGAGCTCTCATCAGCAGCATGAGCCCTGGGACAAGCCGTGCTGCAGGTGTTGGCAGCAGGGCTTTCGTTGTCAGCCTACGAGCAGACTGGAAATAAAGAAAACCTTGCAAGGGCACCTCTGGATCCATTTTATAGGAAAACAAGCAGATTTCCAGCTGCTGTCCATGCCAGGGAGCAGCAACTGAGAGACAAATTCCTGTAGTTCTCATCAGCCCGTGAATCAATTATTTATAGGAAGAAGGTTCAGCATATAATCATTGAAAGCTGTCAACTTCCAGCCCACACAGAGCTTCCTCTGTGGAAACAGAGCTGCTGCTCTGTGAACCAGGGGCTGCTCACCCCTGCATGCCACAGGATTAAAATGAGCAGCTGTGGCACGAGGGGATCCATTACACCACAGCAACAACGAGCACTGGCACCCCAAGGCACTAAGAGCACTCAGCAACATCAGGCAAAAAACACAGAAATACAGCAAATGCAGCCCAGGATCCTTCCTAAAGGAAAAATATGCTGGTAAAAGGGCACAGGGAGTGATGTAACAGAGCTGGCACACGGAGCAGTTGGGGAAGGAGACTGACAAGGCTCTGGGGGGCCAGACTGTGCAAGGCAAGGCAAGCACAGCACTCAGGCACCAGCCCAGTGCTCTCCTACCCCCACACCAAAGCCTCTGGATGGATCAACACCTCACAGCCACCCCCCTGCACACCCCCAAACACTCCCATCAGGAGATTCTGGCTTTGTGCTTCCCAGGCTGTGGCAAAGCCTCCCCTGGCACTTAAAAGCAGCACAAGCAGCCTGCATAGAGGATGGAGATTGGTGAGGCTCTGCAGCCTTCCTGAGGTGGGAGCAATGAGTGAGTGATTCCCACAATCGGTGGGAACATGCCAAGAGCAGGGCACACAGAGGTTAACAATGAGCAGGCTTCACACTCCCAGGTATTGCAGGAAACGTGCTCATCCTCAGCTCGCCAGCACTCTTCTGAACACAGCCAGAATGAGGGCTGAACCTTTAAAACACACCAGAGTGCTGCTCCCAGTTTGCTGGAGGAAATAAAGGGAATGGGACATCCAACAGGGAGGAGGGAGCACAGCACAGGCACCTCTGGAAGTGCCCTGCTTCTGCAGTTCAAGGTTAAACACCTCCTTTGCACTCATTTCTGAATCTGCCTCTCTCTAAAGCTGCACCAGGTAATTACAATCATTAGAACTATTATTAGACCATAATATTATTATAGCATTTTTGCTACACTTGACATCTGTTGGCTGATAGATTTAACTGGTACATAAGAAATAACTGTGCAGAGATTTCTTGAAAACGAGCACCAACACGGAAGACATTAAAGCATTCTGCATTCAAAAAGTTAATTTTATGGAAGTATGGTTGAAATAAAGATTCTAAAATTAAGTTAAACCTTTAAAACCTCTCGTTAAAGGAATTATTTGGGCTTAAAATAGGCAACCATTAAAAAATCCTGACTTTTATTTAGATGTTTAAAGGCATATATGTGGCCGGGTATCTCCTTCAGATCAACATATGCACCTTCTTCCCATCTACTCTGGAGATTTCTAAATCATCCTTCCATCTTCCTTTCCCTCTCTCTGCAGCAGGCACTTGAATTATTTGGGCAGAGTCTGACTGCACAGGGAACCAGTATAATCAGGGCTCTTACAACCTGCTGTCTGCAAATCCTATGGAATTATCAGCAAACACACATCTAGAATAAAATACAGCTTCCTGAAGCCCATGAAGCCCAAAGGGCTTTGCAAACTAGACTTGGGATGCAATTTATCCACCACTGAGATTCAGATGTAATCCAGAGTGGAACACAACCTTTCCATCCATATTTAACTACAGCACACAGCCCCCTGGAGAAAAGTAAGGAAGAATCCAACAGAAGACATAGGAATGTTTTAGGAAGACTGAATTTTCTGCCCTGGAACTGAAATTAGGTCAGGGCACCCACCAAGTTGGACCCAATGATGCTTGTGGGTGCCTTCCAATTCAGAATATTCCATGATTCTATGACTCTACCATCAGCCATGGACCAATACAGGAGAACAAAGAGGTCACAGTGTCTCCGTCCTGTTGATGGTGTCCCTGAAGCACAGCTGGAGGGAACAGCTGGGTACCACAAGCTACCAGCCTGGAGAGGAGGAAGACATGAACACCACAGAGGAATCCTGTGGTGTCCCTAAATTTGGTGGGGCCCAAATTTCACCCCACGGTTACACCCATGTGCAAAGAAAGATGGAACAGTGGGTGGAAGAGCACTTCAGAAAAGGATTCTTAATTCTTAAACTTGAGGCAGCTGAGCCCAGCAGCTCAGGAGTCACAGAACTCAGGCAGGGTAGAGCTGGTCCTGCTTGGGCAGTGACATTTGCTCCAGTGAAATCTATTTCAGCTCAAGGAACTTCTCTCCCTTAAGCAGCTGGCACTGAGGTGACAGCAGAGCACTGAGGTGACAGCAGAGCCCTGGTGCAATGAGGTATCCTGCAACCACTCCCACCACGACACACTATTTAGGAGTAAAAATGAGCATCATTAATTTCTTCAGAGCAAGTAGTTTTATCTTCTCCAGAGAAGAGCAACTACACAAGGAATTTGAAATTGCTTGAGGAGAAAAATACATTTTTGCTACCTCAGTCACAGACAGACATGCCCAGCTCTCACTGAGGAGACACCTATGGAGAAACAAAGGGGAGCAGGGGAGCAGGAGATGCTGGACACAAGTTCCCCCATGCACAGCCCACTGCTGAGGCAGCTCTGAGTGGGAAGCAGGGCTGAGGATTGCCTCGGAGCTGTGCCAGTCCCAGCAAGTGTCAGCAAGAAGCCCCAGGTAAAGGAAGTTCATGAAAGCTCTTAAAAATCACCTAAGCCTTCAGGAGGAGAGCACAATCCCCCACTACAGAGACCTGCCCATCACACCTCTGACCAGCACAAAGCAGCACAAAGCATCCATCTGATGCTTTCAAAAGCCAGAGGAGCTGGGTCTGGGCGAGCTCACCTTAATGAGGCCCAGTGCTCATTACTAGCTAAGGAAAAAAAGACCAATCAAAGCAAATCAACCCCACACACTTGAGGGGTAGCTATCAGCAATTCCCTGTCACCACAGGAGAAATCGTTGTGTATGGGCCCTGGGAGCTCAGCCCAGGTCTGCTGCTGTTCATCCTTTCCATTAATGGTTTGAATGAAAAGAGAAAGCACTTTCATACAACCTGAAAGGATGCCCAGGAGTTAAGAGCTGGAAGCACTCTGGAGGTCATGATCGGAATTGATAAACTGAAGAAAAGTTCCCAAAACACCCACAAATCAATAGAAAGAAAAGCAAGGAAAACAATGCAAAGAAGCACCTTTGGAAACAGCACAAACAGAGATCAAGCACACAAACAGAGTCCAGGGGAAAGTTCTCCAGACAGAGGGAGCCTGGGGAGAACTGGGGACCAGACTAAATGCTGTGACACCACAGCCCCAAAGAACATCCCTCTGTGATCCAGGAACATAAAACACCCAGTTCTGGGCTCCGTGCTGGGTATCACCTCTGAGTCACAGACAAACCAGAGGGTCTGGGCAGCCAGCAGAGCCATCAGCAGTACAAAACCTGCTGCCCATAGCAGCTGTGGAGGGGTTTCTCCATCCCTGCTCCCTCCAGGCCTGGTACCAGCTCTCAGACTTTAACAGGGTTTACTTACAAGGACAACCAGCCAGGGGTTCTCTATTCTATGCAGGCAAGAGACAAACTGGCTGCTCAGTTTGCTGCAAGGGCAAGTTAGGTGAGCTGTCAAGTTCTCTGAGACTGGGATTCTGTCAAGGCCCAGAGGGAACTGGGCCCTGTCCAGATCTGCACCACCATCCACCACTGTCCTGGACACGAGTATCTCTCATCCAGCTCAGGACAGGGCCACAGACAAGGAGGCTGTTCCACCCTATACTTCATTTTAGCATCCTCCATCTGGCTACTCCTACAGCAGTGGCAAAGCCAAATGAACAGCTTTCTCTTCCCCAAAATACAATAGAGCTCCTCATCCTGCTGAGGGGCACCCACACACACCTCAGACTCAGCACCACTGTGATCATTTTTGTTCATGCCTTTGTCATCCCCCACAACCGAAGCTCATCCAGCTGCATTTGCCACCTTGCTGCTGCAGCAGAGAAGCCAGCAGGGAATGGGATACTGCCCTGGGGAAGGGCATGGCTTCCCAGCTCCCCTCCCACCCCACACAGCCCCACTGACCTCTGCCACTGCCTGAAGCCCACAAGGGCCATCACCCAGCCCTGCCCACCCCAGACACTTTAATCTGAGGGGACAGTTGTTGAAAGTCATTGAAGTCATTGCCACAAGGTGTCACAAAGCAGGCAACAGCTGGTGCCACCAGAACACAGCTGCACCAAACCCAACCAGCAGTTTGGGGGAAATCCAGCAAGGGGGCAAAAGCTACAAATCTCACACAAAAGCAAGGCTTAGCTCTCAGGAACATTTCAGATCTCCCAAAGGCTCCGAGGGATTTGGGGTTTTGCTGAGCTGCCTCATGAACCAAAGCCAGAATGGATGTGACAAAGCCTCGGTGAGCAGGCGCCGTCTCCCTTTGCAGGGCTGCCTCCCAGAGATCCCCAGCCTTGTGTCACTTCCCACTGCAGGTGCTAAGAATATCTGCGTGCTCATAAAAAATAGCAAGCAGCTATTGAAAACTTATCAACGAAGCCCTCGACAAATCTTAATTAGAACTGATTCACCTCCCTCACGAGCCCGAGTCGAGCGTTATTTCTCAGAGGAGAATGCTGAGTGTAAGAGCTGAGGGGGTCAGAGTCAGTAACACAGAGGATTAGCACACAGAAAGGCTGACTATTATCCCTAAATTTATCCCAATAATCCACTGCCTCACAAATTCTCAAGGTATGGCTGCTGTGCTTTCAACCCCACCTGTCCAACCCAAGCAGAAGCAGAAACAGGTTTGGGGGTGCTGAAGTTTTCCAGGTGTTTTATTGCTCAGGCTAAAGGAAGTCTCCACTGTAAAAATGAAGAAGGTGGTGGCAGTAGCACCAGCCCTGCTCCTGTGCTGCTTCAGGACACAGGGACAACACTGTGGGTTCAGAGGCTGTTCTGACAGTTCACCAGGAATTATTTCCTGCTGATTTCTCTGAAAGAATCGTATTTATATCCCTCCAAATTTAGTAAATACATGGTCACACAGACAGCAGCCTCCAAGAACTCACAACACTGCACTCTCACCTCTGGTAGCTGGACTCCTACATTGAAGTTTCTGGGACAGTATTTTTAATACTTCCACCATAGAAATGCCCTAAAGGCTGCTGAAAAACAAAGTGGACCAGACTGGGTCATTTTAAGGCAGGGTTGGGGGAAAGAAAAGAGAGAAGATTAGAAGTCCATCCCTTAACAATGCTACTCCCAGAGAACAATGAATTCAAACGATCACAGGGAGCAGGAACACTGCGGCAGCACGTTCGGTAAATGACAGGGTGTGTCATCGTCTTCTAACATCCTCTGGAGACTTATCTGCACTTAAAAGGTTCCTGCCGGGCTGTGCACGGAGCAGCCTCTTCCACAGACAGCTCGACCACAGAAATGCCTCTGCAGATTATCCTCCTTTGGCAGGCAAACTGAGCAGCACCGGCGCAGGCAGCTCTGCCTCTGCGCCGCACTTGGACTGGGTTACTTCTAGCAGAAAAACACTGCAGAATAACTAACTTGGCCCTAAGAAATTGTCTACAGAACTTGGTGTAAACCCAGACCCTCCCGAAGGTGGGCGGTGTCAGAGCTCTGTCAGAGATCTCTCCTAACTCAAGTGTTAGTCAACCACTAAACTTAAACCATTTTAAGGCAACATTCCAAACAGCGTTTATATACAAAATCCCATTTGCTCAGCGTTCCCTTCCTGGCCTTGTGCAAAGCATCATTTTACCAGTTCTCCAGCCAGAGTGCCATATGCAGGCTTGTACCAAAACAATTAAAACCTTTTTAAAATTCAGACCTCGTTTTACAGAGCGCAGACCCTCAAGAAACATCCATTTTAATATCCCAGAGCTACTTCAGTGGTTCCAGCACGTTTTTATCCCACCGCATCCTGGACACACAGTCGGCCGGAGGTCACCCAGCCCAGCCTCGTGCTCCGGGCAGGATCCAAACTGTGCCCGTTGGGGGAAACTTACGTGTAAATGTTTATGTTTAAAACCCCTCAGTGTAAGGGAACCCTGTCCTGTCCCCACTGTGTGCTAAGTGCCCGTCATAGGGCCCGCGTTTGTGGTCCCTGCAGCACCACTGCAGCCGCAGCAGCCGCCTGTCCTGCGAGCCCTGCCCGAGTCCCCGGGGCCGCACACGCGTCGTCCCGGCCGCTCTGACGGGAACCGGGGCTGCGGCCGGCCCCCACACCGGCAAGGCCTCACCGCCGGCTCCTCTCACGCGAGGGCAGC